>VZTE01002783.1:819845-920953 GCA_013397775.1 Eulacestoma nigropectus | reverse complement strand
GGCCGCGCGCAGCAGCCAATGGGGCCGGGGCGGGCCGCGCGCAGCAGCCAATGGGGCCGGGGCGGGCCGCCATGGGCCGTGTCCCGCCGCCGCGCCGGGGCCGGTAACGGCAGCGCTGCCGCCCTCTCTCCCTCTCTTCTTCATCCCCTTCTTCCTCCTCCTCCTCCTCTTCCTCCTCCTCGGCGCTGCCCGGCACCGGGGTTGTCCGGCGCCGCTCCGCGAGGCGCGGCCGCCGCTTCCCCGCCCCGGCGAGGGGCCGTCCCTCGTCCCCTCCCTCCCTCCGCCCCGTCCCCGCCCGCCGCGGCAGCCCCGAGCGGGAGGCGGCGGAGGGAGGCGGGAGCCATGCGGGAGTACAAGGTGGTGGTGCTGGGCTCGGGCGGCGTGGGCAAGTCCGCCCTTACCGTGCAGTTCGTGACCGGCTCCTTCATCGAGAAGTATGATCCCACCATCGAGGACTTCTACCGCAAGGAGATCGAGGTGGACTCGTCCCCGTCCGTGCTGGAGATCCTGGACACGGCGGGCACCGAGCAGTTCGCCTCCATGCGCGACCTCTACATCAAGAACGGGCAGGGCTTCATCCTGGTGTACAGCCTGGTGAACCAGCAGAGCTTCCAGGACATCAAACCCATGCGGGACCAGATCATCCGCGTCAAGAGGTACGAGCGGGTGCCCATGATCCTGGTGGGCAACAAGGTGGACCTGGAAGGCGAGCGCGAGGTCTCCTTCGGGGAGGGCAAAGCGCTGGCCGAGGAGTGGAGCTGCCCCTTCATGGAGACCTCGGCCAAAAACAAAGCCTCGGTGGACGAGCTCTTCGCCGAGATCGTCAGGCAGATGAACTACGCGGCGCAGCCCAACGGGGACGAGCCGTGCTGCGCCTCCTGCGCCATCCTCTGAGGGCGGCGGCGGCCCCGCGCCCCGGCGGACACGCTCGGGGAAAAAACATCGGGAAAAAAAATTCATCGTGTTGGAAATGTGGCTTTTCTCGGCATGTACGTTTCGTCCAGTCTTGGTCACGGCATATTTCCTGTCAGTGTCGGCGGCGGGCGCGGGAGCAGTCGGTCCCGCCGCCCGGGGAGCGGAGCCACGCGGGGAACCCGCCCCGGGACAGCCGCGGGGAGCCCGGCGAGGAGCGGTGCCCACGCCCCGGACACCCGCGAGGAGCGGTGCCCACGCCCCGGACAGCCCCGGGAGCGGTGCCCACGCCCCGGACAGCCCCGGGGTGCGGGCCCCCCGGCCCGGCCCCGCTCCCCGCCGTCTCTATGCAAGCGGGCGGCGGTGCGGGGCCGTCCCGCCCGGAGAGTTGCACATGGAACTGGGACTGTGACCCGAACGGTGCTGCCAGGCACGGGGCGCCGGGCAGCGCTGCCGATATCCCTGGAAAAATGCTCTATTTTGTTTACCTGCTGTATCGGATGGGAGTTTGCAGGAGAGTGGTAGCGTGGTGGTTTTTCTCCTGGTTTTGTTTTATTTGTTTGGTTTTTTTTTTAAATCAGCTGTGAAAATGTTACAAATCTGCACAATTTTTTAGGCGTGCGTGTGTGTGTGATTTCGTTGTGGTTTTGGTTTTTCCTTTGGCGGGGGGGCGGTGGTGCTTTTTGTGCCGAGGGGTTTTGGGTTTGGGTTGGCAATACCTGATTTTGATGACTAGCTCTCTCAAGTGCAAATACTTCCCATGAGTGATGCAGGGCCAACAGCAGCCCTGTGTCTGTAGAGTGCCTTCAAAACTCAGCTGTTCCAGCCGGTGCCAACCTGTGAAAGCTCCACAGAATCCCATTATCTACTACTCCAAAAAGTACTTAACAGTTTCCTTGCAGTAATCACACCGACCAAGCCAGGACAAAAGGGCCTATTGTTAGTGGAATTTATTTCTTATTTCAATCTGAGCCTTTTAACTGTTATTTCCATGTCTTGCAGGTTCGGGCTTCATTTACTTCAAATTTACAAGAATTTAGCCTTTTGGGATTTTGCGGGGGGAGGGCTTTTTCTTTTCTTTTCTTTTTTATTTTCTTTTTTTTTTTTTATTTCCCTTTGATTTTGTCGTGGGATGTACCTCCAGCCAGCAAAGAAGGAAATCTTATCGTTGTGATGTACCAAGAAAATTCTAACAACTGTCATTTTAATTGCGGACATGCATTGAAGAGATGTCTGTCCATTTTAAGAATTTTAATACAAATGCTGTTTTTTAGAAAACAACTTTGTGCATTGTTATGTATCACATGAAACACTGACTTTCACCCAGGCTCTTAATCCTGATTTATATCTCTATAGCAGTGAAAGGTAGAGGGGTCGATTTAGCCAAGAAGAGTGGTTGAAAAAAGGCAAACCACAAGACTGCTGTTTTACCTAATATTTAGTCATTTTTGATGCAGGTTTTTGCTTGTATTCAGGTCCTGGCCCAGTGTGATGCCAACTTGTGAGAAGAAGGCTGTGCTCAGAGGCAGCTTTAGGAAGGTAATGTGGGCTTACTGCAACAGGCCCTGTAAGATTAGGCCTGTTGAAAAGAAAAACCCTAAGAAAGCAGCATGGTTTATCGGGGTGAAGTTCTAAAGGTCACTTATTTATGAAATTTAAGCTTTTCGTCTCATTGCATTATCACTTTAAAATTATGAACCAGACCTTTGTGTTTTCTGGTTTGCAGAGGGGCTGGGGTGGGAGGAGACCTCAGTCTCCCATCCCTTGGAAGATCCAAGGAGCTTGTTTACCCTTTTTCTTCCTCTCTTTGCCCCTTCTTTAAAGGTTTGCACACAAAACCTGCAACTCTCTTTTTCCTTCTCACCCCTATCCCAAGAAGTATTGAAGTTATCTTGCATCTCAAAAACAAAGGTTGAGCAATGATGTGTAAAGGGATTTTTAATCAGGCCAATTGAAAAGTAACTGCCATGATTCCGCTGTGAGTCTGGTCATTTCTCCTATTTTAAGCAGGAAAACCTTATGCTTCAGCACTGGGTGAAGAGTGTGCAGTGTCAGTTTGATGCTACGTTTTGAAATCCCACTGATTTAAATGAAAATTGTCATTTGTGCTTTAGTCAGAATTGGATACTTTTTGTAGTAATGTCAAGTATCTGCTGAAAATTTGTAAATGATTGTATATTGAAAGCGTTTGTCCTCCTGAGCTCACGTGTATCCTTCCAGCAAGGACCTGCTTGGACAGTCAGTGGGGCTGTGTCAGCCTCAGTGGCACAACCACAGTGAAAAACAGGGGGGGCTGGAGAAGGCAACCCCAGTGCTGGTCCCTCGCTGCTGCCTGGGGTCTCCCTGTAACAGACACATTAATTTACCCCCCGTTTTTAAGTGAAAATTGAGAACCTCATTGCAGCTCATCTTCCAGAAATTCCTAAAAATTCATTAGAAGCCAGAGGATTCCCATGCTAGGAAGACAGGAGAATAACACTCACTGACAGAAGGGGTTTCTTTTAACCCAAGTACTGCATTGAAAGCTAAGGAAGCTTGACTGCTGCCACAACTGCAGCTTACAAACTGCATGTCTGATGTTAAAAAAAATAAATTTACATCTCAGTTACTGCCATGGTTCAATTTTGCCTTAAATTTAATGGGAATGTACATTTTTTAGCACCCAACAGGCCTCGCTCTAGATCAGTGCATTGACAGCAGCTTGATCTGGCTGATAAAAGTAGGTATTTATTGTGCCCTCCCAGGAGACAGCAGATGTCTCACATTCCCCAGTGCCTGTTTCCTCACTCCCTGAGCTGTGCTTGAGGAACAAGGCAAAAGTGGGTGGTCATAGCACACAAAGTCCAGCTTTGCTCAGCCTGGCACAGCAGCTGGGGGCAGCCAGCTGAGCTCCGTCTTGTGCTGGGCCTTCCTATGGTACATTCTAGTTTTGGCCAAATAGGTGAATTTGTTAAACAGTGAAGCATTTAAGCAGCCATGGCACTGTCTGATCAGGGTTTTGAATGTATTTAGGCATTCAATGTTCTCTGTGACTGGTGAGGACAGTACAAAGTGTAGAGCTCAGTAGTCTGATCTTCCAAATACTCTGAAGTGTTTTGGTGCTTGTTAAACATAGGCCTTGTCTATAAAAAGTCTGAAAAAAATCATCCTGCTTTAACTTGACTGAGTGATGAAAGCTATATTAGCTTCGACACTTGAGGGAAATGTTGTATCAATATAAAGGTACTCTTTATTCCTTTTCCCTGTGGGAATATGTTACACCCGTGTCAATACAGAGGTGGTATATCACTCTTTTCACAGTGAGAATTGCAAATATTTACTTGTTTTGGAAGAAAAATTACATTCCCAGCCAAAATACTTCCTGACATCACAGAAGTTGTGTAAACAAGGCCTTGGTTTAAGGCTGGTCTTGTGACCACATATTTTGCTGTACATAATGATTGTATTTTTAAAAAGCCGAGCTTGTTCTATTGCAAGAAAGCGTGTGTGGCATCCCAGTGTCTGTGACTGTAACCGTGCCGTGTTCTCAGCCCCAGTCCCAATGCAAGTGTGCTTCTGCTCAACATGATGCTCAGGATTTGTTGATCTGATGGTGCTGGAGCTGATGTGGAATTCTGTGGCTGTGGGATCCTGGCGGTTCTGCTTCTCTCAAAAGAATGTACGGCAAGTTGTTTGCAATGGGCATTTTAAATAAAGGGCAACTGGCTCTTTATGACTTCCTCACTTGGGTACTCATTGTGTGCAGGTGTTGTTCGGGGTCAGATTTCCTCGAGGAGTGACAAAATGCAGAAACTTGCATGTTCTTTCAGACTTTTGTGCTGAAAGGAGGGGCACACGTGCATGGAGCGCATGGACAACTCGCACGAGGTAAATGGAAAATGGTTGGAGTGCTGCTGCCATCGGAAGCTCTGTCCCTGTCCGGGTTTGTACAGCAACCCAGACGCTCTTCTGAGTGAACCCTCACTGTACCCTTGGGCAGAACTGTTCGTGTTCTGGTGAGATCTGAGACTTGCTCTAGAAGCAAACGTGTGTGAGCTCAGTTCCAAGGGGAAATGGTTTTAAATATTGATGTTCACAGCTTACAGCCTGTCCCTACAGTGTTTACAGCCTCATGCAAAATGTGTGTGTTGAAGATTCTCCTTCCTGTCACATTGCTACAGCAGTGTTTTAGAACCTCATTTTTGCAGGAATCCAGCATCTGCCCAAATTGGAGAACTTTGTTTGGGGCTGACAGTCTTTGGTAACTGTGTGTGCAGCAGATGAGAGGGATGTGAGAACAAACTTTTAGTGCAAAAAGCAAAAGATACTCAAGTGAGTTGTAGTGATGAGAAATGCAGTGCAAGTGTGTTGCTGGGGCTGCATGTATTGGGGTTTGGGGGTTTTTTGTTGATTTTGTGTTTTAATTTGTGTAGAGTTTCTTGGTCTGTAATCAAAAATCTTGCTGTTTCCCAGGTAAGGGTCTGTGTGAGTGTGTGTGATCTGACTTCACTGGGGTTGGAATCAGAATTCCTCCCTTTCCACAGATGATCTCACCTCAGTGATCTCAGTTCTGGAGCATTCCTTGTGGAACAGTCCTTATAGAACAGTCATTATGGTCCTGAAGGAACCCCCAACAAAACCTGGTCAGTGATGATGAGCGGAGAAGTTCCGACAGAAAGCTCCAGAACAGCCATCACATTTTCTCTGTGGCTGTTTTAAATTTCTGAAGGGTACAACTGCTCCAACAAACACCGGGGCTGCTTTGCTTCTGTCCATGCCAGAGGTGACATGTTGTGCATAAAGCAAGTACTCAAATCCTTAGTCTGTACTATCCAACAAGTCCCAGATCCTACATTAACCACTGTAAAATTAGAAGTCAGTTAACCAGAACTTGCAAGTCATTCAACCAAGTCTTAAAATATTGAAAGCAGCTGTTCTGTATTGACTCTATTTTGAGTTTTGGCAGTCTTGGGTCTTCTGGAGGTTTGGGTGAAGAGCAGACTGATCAAGAAGCCATAGCTTTGTTTTGTAGTCCTTGATAGAGAGATTTTTAGGAATATGGTGCCTGACATGTAACTTCAGCTTCAATGATATAAACCCCATTTATTTCTACAAAGTTCTGTAAGGGAACAATATAAAAAGTGCTTTGTTAATAGATTTGATGTTCAGGTACAGACAGATCCCAGATGTTTCTCCTCTGCTTGACAGACTGATAATGATTGTGCAAGAATTGCTGCAGCCACGAGACTGGACAGAATGATCGAAAAATTGCTAAAGGTTTTGCCTTTTGATACAGTCGTGTTAATTTGTTACACTAGGGTCAAAGGGGATGTTTTAGTTGCTTTTGAGGATGGCTGTAAATGGACTTCTGGGTGAAAACTAATCTGAAATTGAAGTTGGCTGGTTTTCCCTCTGAATCTGGTATTGCAAAAGGCACAGGTCAGTATTTATAGCAGGTGTACCTTCCCAATTTCTCATTTGTGGGTACATTCACCTAATTCTTTGTTTCTATAGTGTTCCTACAGTTATCCCAGTTTCAGCAATCGAGGGGATGTGTTGTATCTGCTCTTGTCCAGAGAGGTAGCTTGAAAGAGAAATCTCTGCAGATATGCCAAAAACACTTTGTGGAGAAGCATAAAATAGATACATTTTAGAGATCAAATCTGCACATTTCTGTGGTCCTTAAAAACACAAAATGTGCCTTGTGTTTTAACTTCCTCTGCTGGGTTGTGGGTTGTGTTGTCTTCCCCAGGTCTGCTGCTTTGGGCTCCTGGGGTGAGCTGGGGCTGAATGTGTATTCAGGGGTTTTCTGTGTCTGTAACAAAAGTAACTTTGGGGTGTGGTACAGACACATCCAGGACATTGGGTGTATGAAACTCTGTGCCTGCCCTGCATTGTTAGGAGAGAGACAGAAGTGATCCAGGAGTAGCAACCTAGGACTGATGAAATCCTGGCTGGGCAGAGTGGGGATCTGCCATGGAGGACTGTGGGGTGTTTTGTGGGGTGGGGTTGGAAGCAGGACACACAGTGCCAGGTTCCCCAGATGCCAGACACGACTGTGTGGCAGGGCAGGGAGCAGGATGTCTTGCTGAGGGAGCTGGGGAGAAGATGGCTCCGTTCTTCTGTTTTGGGTATAAAACATCCTTTTGTGTGTGTGTTATGGATTTACTGTTTTTTTCCCTCCTTACATTGCTAAGCAGATTCAAAAGCGCAAAAACCATTTGTACATTGTGTGTTCTCTGCCAGGGATGAGTTTGATGTTTAGACTGAGCCTTTCGTACACCACTAATCACCAAAATCTCTTTTAAGCTGTGTGGAACTTTACAGTGATGATTGTCACAATGTGACTCAGGGGAGTTAGGAGCTCTGTGTGCTGAAGGATGAGATTAATGATAATTTTATCCCTTGAATGAACTACAGCAGTATCACGTACCTCCATTTCATATGGGGAGTCCGCTGCCAAGTTTACTGATGATTACCAAAGTTAAGATGAAAGCATGCTAACAAAGTGCTTGAGTAATTGAGTTTCCAGTGTTTGCAATCTTGATTTCCCTTCTTTTTGGGATGCTCTGCTGCACCCCAGATTGGCTGTCTATTTTCTGCTGAGTCTCTTGTTTCAAATGTTATGTTTGCTTTAGTGTGGGTTTTGCTTTCCCTTTGGTTGTTGAATCTTCTGGTTTTTCCTTTAATTAAAGGAAAAAATAGAGAGGAGATTCACATCTGAGTTGCTGTATAGCACAAGCTGCCCAGATTCCAGAAATACATGTCAGGTCTCCACATATTTTTGCAATAAAGTTTAGGGAGAATACTGTATGTTTAAGGTATTTCCAAGGCCTGGACTCTCAGCAGAGAAACAGCTCGGAAAATATTATTTCCAAAAGAACTGGGTCAGCCTGGAGTGAATTAGAGTTCACAGATACTGAGGCATTTATTCCCTTACAGTATTACTGTACTTCAGCCTCTGCAGTGACAGTTACAGATTGCTGAGCATAAATATTTATGCGTACGTATAAGTTGTATCTGGTATCCACAATTTGGGAAACATCCACATTTTTCTACTTCTAGCATAGAAAATTAGGAACCGTGTGCCTGCACTCGCCGAGTATCAGACCGGTAGCATAGAAATTCAGGTGTGTGTTTATTTAGCCAATTATAAGCACCTAAAAAGAGTTTTCTGGATTCTCTTCAAGCACTTTTGACCTGGCACAGATTAGTTCTCAGCATTGCTAAACCAGAAGGTCCCTATGGTGATTAAAGGTGTGGGGCCTTGACCTGTCCGACCCGTCTGGTTTGTGGGCAGCTCTGTCTGCAAGGGAAACCAGGCTTGTGTCACCTCTGTGTCCTTGTGACGGGGACATGGAGCCAAACCTGTCTGATGAACTGCTGAGAGCTCAGGGATGGATATTCCTGGACTCCTTACAGGCTCTAGGAGACGGTTGCTCAATGTGCGCCTGGTGGCAGCTGTTCCAGGTGTGGTGAGGCACCGAGTCATCGCTCGGGGTTTGAGCACTCAGTAGTTAACAGCAATTAACTGATGAGGAACTGGAGTTCATTTGGAAAACATGTTTGTGCATACTCATATGGGGACATAAACTGTGTTATTCCAGGATGTAAACACACCTAAACAAATGTGTTAGGTGTCCCCAGTGCCTACAATAGAATTGTCAATATAAATTCATGACTGAAGTTCTGTTTGAATTGGAACTTGACATATTTTCTGATTCTGTGGATGTGTGTCCCTAATTCTCCGTTCTTTTGTAACCCCACTGAAACCCCCCAGAGCCTTATTTAAGCAAATTAACCCACAACCTGATTTTAAATATTTCCCATGCACCTAGTAGTGTGATTTTTTTTTTCTTTTTAAAAGTTGTAATTTCATTGTAAAAGAAAGCCTTCCTTCCCCTGTGCCTTCAGCTGAATTCTCAGATGTCTACAGTGTAAACTTTCATTTATTTTTTCCCCTTTCTATGGGTGTTTTTTAGCCTGAGGTGACACTAGGTTTATGTAAATTGTGAATCTATCTTGAAATGCCAACATGTGTATTATAATTTTTTTTTTTTAATATGGTTGTTTCAAAGGACAGAGATCCTGTGGAACACGTGCAGTAGTGGCCAGCCAGGAAGAGAAGGGTTTAAAGTTGAGCCCTGAGAGGGCTGCAGCAAAGCCCGGTGGGGCCCGGCAGGATGAGCAGCTGGAGCAGCCCTGAGGGATATGCACACCACCTCGGAGCAGGGATGGAGGCTGCATCCCAAACACTCTCTCTGCAGCTGCTCGGTGCTGAATCAAAGAGCAGAAGTTAGACAGAACCGTCACTTTATTTTTTTGATTTTTCAGTGGCTGCCAAGAGCTACATAAGCCCCTGAACTATGTCAGAACTGGAGGGAGAACAAAGGTGCCCTGAGTTTGCCTTTCCCTCCTGCCCTGCTGCCTCCTCTGCATTCAGGAGCTTTGTGAGCCTCAGAGTCTGTGGGTCACTGCAGGGGGGTGTGTGGTCACATAGATGGAAACACACATGTTCCAAAATTTAAAAAAAACCACAATTTTCAGCTCTATACTTCAGGAAGCAAGACTGCTGCGTTGCCTTGGTGTAAGTACTAGACTAGAAACCTTGCAGAAGGAAGAATGAGTTCCTTTGGGTGGCCCCGCCCTCCACTCTGAAGAAAACTGGCTATACTCTCTGGGATCCAGAGGTTGAACGGAAAACATATGATGTGAGTAGGCTCGAAACTGAATTAATTAGAAACTCTTACAATTTTTAGTCACTTGAAACAGGGTCAATTTCAAATCAATCTCTTTGCAAGATGAAACACACTGACTTCAAAACGAGCTTTTGTGATGATACGTCACAGCACTTATCAAATTAACAAAGGGCTGAGCCAGCAGGTAACGAGGTATGTACTCAGCTGGGGCTGAGCTTTCTTCCAAGGGCAGGTATTATTTTTAAGTCTAATAACTACCCTTACGGAAAAAGCAAATTTTTTTTTAAACCCTCAGAATGGTTCAATCTGAAAAACGGTGATTGCAGGACTCAGGGAGGATTATGGTAATTTATTTCAATTAATTCAATGCAAAACATTATATATCACTGTGCTTCACCATCTTGTGGAAAATCTAGCATTCAAAATGTAGCATAATCAGATTTTGATTTATGCAAACTCTCTCTGGAAGACACAAGCCAGTCGCTTGTTTTGCAGCGATGGGAAGTTAATGTTTCCCTGAGAATGGGTTTCTAGCAAGGCTGGGATCAGCTCTGGCCGCTGGGCTGGGGCGCTGGGAGGGCAGAACTGCTCCGTACGGAACAGGACAGCTCTGCCAGCAGGCACAGGGGTGCCCCTCAGAACCTGCAGCCTGATGATCAGAGCCAGCTGAGGATCATCCCACGGGGCTCCGGTCGCAGAAGTCGGCGTTCTGCGCGGAGAACTGCACGCAGGCATCAGCTCAGTTGTTTCCAGCAGCGGCTCGGGGGGCTGAGGGCACAGAGCCGTGGGGTCCCACCTGCTCCCAGCAGCCGCTCGCCGTGTGCGGGGTCTCGCTCTGCTCCTTCCTCTGCTCTCTCTGCTCCGTGCTTGTGCCCCCTCCCTGCAGCTGTACAAGGGAAGCGTCTGAAGATCTCAGGACACTTCTCTGTTCTCAGCTTCCTCAGCTCTCCCCCTTCAGACACACACAGTTCTGCTTCCTCCAATTCTACCCCAGCAGAAAAAAATACAATGGCTGCAGTTGCATTTGGGGGTGCTGGGAAGGAAGCCCACGGTGTCACTGAACTTGGAGTGGGTAAATGCTCTGTTTGGCTGCAGCCCCCCGGTTCCCCTGTGACACCCCGCGGGGACGGGGCTGCAGAAGTGCCCCTAGAGCCGGGGCACAGCCTGCCCAGGCAGAGTGGAGGATGCAGGGAACACCGGTGCTGAATGACTAGCACGAGGTTTACACAAGGGTTATCAACAATCTACATTTCCAGTCACTGTCGCTTCAGTCCCTGCTCATTTCACGGGGTGTAGAACAGGTGCTGTGTGACAGCAGCTCTGCCTGATCTGAAATATAACCCAGTGGATGAATCGCAATGCCCCTGCCTCTGTGGTCCTCAGGCTTTGTGCTATTGTGAGGGAACTTACAAACGCTAATTTTAAGCAATAAATGCTGACTGATGTTTAGGGTTTAAGCTATTAAAAGGGTTTGTTCTGATGAGAAGCAGTCACCACGCTGCTGACTTCCCTTCGGCTCTTAAAAGGTTTATGGTTATTGAATTATTTGTAACATAATGCTAAATATCTTTATATATTTATTGTTTATGGGCTACTAATTTCTACTCTTTGTTGATCATGTTGAATACATGCCTCTTCTGTGTGTTTTTAGGCATGTCTGAGGGAGCAGGGCTGGTGCTACGGCCCTTGCTCGGGTTTCGCTGAGACCCCAGGTTTCCCAGAGGCGATTTCCTGTGCTCGGGTGTTCGCAGCACCTTCTGGTGCTACAGCTCTGTAACATCAGGCTCCCGCGTGTGTTCCTGCAGCCGTGCTGGCTGCAAAACTGTTATAAAATGTTGCTGTCGGGAGATGTTGGTTCTTTGCGTGAAGCTTGCTGGGCAGCAACCCGAGCTCCAGCAGCTGCCGGGGCGGGCGGTGGCTCCCGGAGCGCGCCTCGCTGTGCCCCTGCCCGCAGAGCGGCACCGCGCGATGCGGCACCGAGCACAGAACCGCCGGTGCCGGTGCCGGTGCCGGTGCCGGTGCCGGTGCCGGTGCCGGTGCCGGTGCCGTGGCGGGAGGCACCGCGTGGCCCTGGGTGTCCGAGAGGCGCTCCGAGCGCCCTGGGAAAGCCAGGCCAGGCCGGGGCTCGTGCGCAGGGCCGGCCCCAGCGCCTGCCCGGGCAGAGCCTCCGAGGGGCTGGCGGAGCAGCTGCTTTCGGGCTTTGCAGCTGCTGCATTCAGCCTTGGGAGCTGCAGGAATTGACTTCGGAAAAGAAAATCGTTGTGTGTATTCTGTCCTTTTTCTCAGCCATGCTAGTTCTCTAATATGTTTAGGAGTTGGCATTTATGTTTCTCCATTTATGTTTCACCAAACTGGCTGGCTTTTCTGAGCCTGTTTGGGTAAAAATTGAGAGTAAACGTGTGGGGTTTTAATTTTTTTATTTATTTTTTTTTTAATCAGTGTCTGCTCCAAGTTGTACTTGAATTGACAAGTTCCAGGTTTGACTCCTAAAGGGAGTAAGTACATTCACTCATATCGTTAGCCCATCACCTTCCCAGACAGCTGCAAGGGAAGGTTTTCAAGAGGAAGGTACTTGATGTTTCTCAGCTGGAAAGTGCCAGCCAGTGGCTTAGTCTGGATCGATTAACGAGGTTTGTCCTGTTGCCAGTGCTCATTTTTATTATCCAGACTTCCCTTTTGGGAATAGCCTAAATAGATGGAATCAGTGCTTCTGCCTTAAGTGTGTGGCAGTTGAAATTTGAGGTTGTTTCTTCATCAACCCTCCCTCCCTCCCTTTCTGATTTACAGGTTTGTAAGGAACTAATACTTTCATAAAGACAAGGATTTGTGCTGTAGTTCACGAGGACAGTGAACATGAACTCAGAACCTTCTACATGGGTTACACAATCAGCAGTTACCAAGTACAGGAATTGAATCCCTTTCTTTTCTTGGCAGATGTGCCTTTGGCAGAGGCTCAGCCTGGAGCAAAGGAGGCTCAGGGGGGACCTTCTCGCTCTCCACAACTCCCTGACAGGAGGGGGCAGCCAGGTGGGGGTCAGGCTCTGCTCCCAGGGAACAGGACAAGAGGAAATTGATATTTCAGATATTTAGAAATATTATGTACTTTGTGTGTATCAGTATTTTTAAATGATGTTATGTAATTATTCAGTGGTAATTGCTAGTACTTTGTTAGGAGTTTTTGTCTTCTTATGAATTCTCACCTCCCCACACTGTCCTGCAGAGACATCCCCAGGTCGGTGAGTGAACTCTGGACCTCTGCAGCACAACCCTGACACCCCAGTCAAGAGCAGGGTTTTCTCTCACCATACAATCTGCAGTTTCTGACATGGATGCTTCCCTTCACACACGGCTGGGCAGGCAATTTCTGTGCTGATCACCATAGAAACCTGCAGATCCATCACTTGGTCCAACCGTTCCCATGCTGTAGCAGGGAGCTGGCATCAGAAAATGCAAATAAGGGGCGGGAGAGAAGCTTGGTGAAAGCGGTGCCTTTCTTCTTTATTTTAGGAAAGCTGATCTTTATTCTAAGCTGCCCCTATTCCTGTTTAACCCAAACTCAGGCTTTCTCCTTAATAATATTTTTGTGCGGCTTCCCTGAGCAGTTGTGCTGTCCCTGCTGCCCGTCTGGGATGGGGCTTTTGTCACAGACCTCAACATGGGAGTGGTTTGGTCTTTCCCGCATCTGATCAGACCCCAGTGGGGTCCTTCTCAGTACCTTGAAGTGTCCTGGACCCACCAGCTTGTCTCCTGTGTGATGGGGCTGGGGAATTTTTATAGCTTGTCTCAATTGGTTGCATAGGATCTCAGGTAATTCTGTTACTGATCAATAATTTTTTCAATGCCATACTATTGACAGCTAAAACATGAATGATTCCCAGGAATATTGGTAAAGGGGCTGATTTTCTTAAAAAATGAAAAGGTGAGGAAAGGCTGATTTACACTTGCACAGGCTGGATAAATAGTCACAGTACTTGCCATTACAGCTGGCCTGCACATGAACACTGAGAGTGTTTTAATTGCAGCTGACCCTGGATGCTCCGTGCTTCCCACGGCAGCTGGGGCTGTGTTCGGCTCGGGCTGTGAGCATGACTCTTGGAGACAGGAGGGGGCTGATGGCAGGAACAGGCTGCTGCTGCAGGAAAACAGCAGGAAGGTACAGGAGGAGGAGAGGGAGGGTTGGTCTAGAGAACAGAAATGCAACAGATGAGGCAGCTCTCATTCAGGATCCCTGGAAATGTCCAAGGCCAAGTTGGATGGGGCTTGGAGCAGCCTGGGAGAGTGGAAGGTGTCCCTGCCTGTGGCAGGGGGTGGAATGAGATGGGCCTTAGGGCCCTTCCAACACAAACCATCTTGAGATTCTGTGATTAAGAAGTGTGCCCAGTAGTTTTTAGTCACACACACACACAAAACCAACAACCAAACATGAGTGGCATGGCTGTTGTTCTGGCTGATGGTGTCTTTGCGTCTGTCAGCTGGTGGGAGTTCAGAGTACACCTATTATGGTAACTCTGAGACTTGCTTCTTGGATTATCCAGCAAATCAGCCTGGAAAAAAACTGGAATAGGAAGAAGATGTGACTGTTCAGTCTGCCTCTAAGTCCTAACAGCAGTAGGGTAAATAGCCAAGAAAAATAGACCCTCATAGCTTGTTTACTTTTGCCTGTAATGCTCCTGGCTGAGCTCAAGAGTTTCCAGTTGGGCTTTACAGACCTCAATCGGTCTCAGTGAGGATTTGAAGAAAAATAGATCCTAAATGATACCATTGTAAAGCAAAGAGAAATCATAAAGAGGAGAATGAGAACGTTTGCCAGTCTGCCATGCAAGCAGGACCTGGCGTTCCCTGTGCTGCCGACAGCCCCACGGGTTGGAGCCTTGAGCTGGATTGAATGGTTCCGTTCAGGCTCGTGCCTGGAGCTGTGTGCGAGGCTGGACGGCACAGCCTGAGGGGCTGTTCCAGGGGTTGGTTTAGGTGCGATTTCATTACTGGTGGGAAGAACAAACACTTTCCGGGCACTCTGTGCAAGGCTGCTCTGCACAGCAGGGTCTGGAGGAAGGTGGCTGTGACCAAAGGTCCCTGGCAGGTCAATCCTGTTTGAGCTGGGTCTGGCAATAGGAAATTCCCAAACGTGATCCCTCACCTGGCACATGGAGAAGCAGCTCCCAGGCATGGGTGGCTTTCTGCAGTTCCAAGAAATGCAACATTCATTATGAAGAAAAACTCTTGGTCACAGCTAACTGTGTTGAAGTTTGCTTGCTGGAGGTGATGTGCTGGGGGTTGTGCTGCCTTTTTGTTCATCTTTTTAACAGAAAAAATAGCTAAGAGAATACAGGGTTAAACGTGCAGAACTGGGTTCTCTTCAGGGAAACTTCCTCTGCGTCAGGGGGACCAGATGTTGTCCCAAAATCTCTTGTTTGCTGTGTCAGCTTCACTGTTGCAGGCTTTCAGCATGTTGTAACACTCGGGCACAGCTTTGTGGTTTCAGAGGCTGGTAGGTCTTTGCACATGCTGAACTAAATAGAGAGCTTCAGGGGTCCAAACAGGGGCTGTGTCAGCCTGGGCCTCACCCACTTCCTTTGGACCAAGGTAAAGTCCAGGGTTAGAGAAATGTTATGAAAGAAGAAATCTGGGTGGTTTTCCTACCATGTGTTGCTCAAGCTTTGACTTACAACTGCGGCAGCTTTTCAGAGATTCTGCGAAGCGGTTGTGTGAGATGAGAAGCTCTAAATTTAGTTGCAGAGTGCTTGGTTCAGCGTTCGCCGTGCTGAGCGAGCTGCCCGCCCCGGGGGTGTGGGACTTGGCCGGGGCGCGCAGGAAGGAAGGGCGGCTCCGCCGGAGGTTTCCTGGCCTGCCGCGGGTGCCGATGTTCACTGCTGCTGCTGCACTTCGCTGGCTGCTGCCGGGGTCACAAACGGGGCCCTGCAATCAGGGCAAGAACGATGGCTGCATATCACATGAGCACATTCACCATCAGTAAAGAGCGAGGCTTTCCTTTTCCAGGACAGCTGCTTTCCCAAAGGAGTAGGGATGGAAATGAGGCCACTGGGAGTTTCATTTGGCTTCTCATCTGATTTACTGCAGAATGTACGACTAATGAATAACCTGTCTCGCTGGACTCTCCCAGGTTTCCCTCTCCCCTTGCAGGATTGTTGTGCCCTTTTGCTGTGCCACAGCCTGCCTTTGTAGAGGCTGAGGCACGCAGGTTCTTTTCATGTTGACACTCTGTTGTGTGTGGCCGTGTGGGACAAAGCACAGAGGCTGGTACTGAAGTACCAGCACAGCAGCAGTGATGCAGGGATGTGGATCTGCTCCAGGATTAGCTGCTCTGGTGAACCTGGCGCCTCCTCTGCCCAAGTGTCACGCAGGTGAGCACCTCTGGTCCCCTCCAGCTGAGCTGCTCTGTGACCACTCCCCATCAAAGCACAGCTCTGCAGGGGCACTGGGCTCAGCCATGGGGCTCACAGGGGCCAAGGGCAGTGACCCCCTCTCTGGACAGCTGTTTGCAGACTGCCCGAGTGCAGGGACATCCTGATGTGGAAACCCAGCTGCAGAGCTTAGTGGTGATGGGTTACTGCTACAGCAAGTAAGAGCTACACCCTGTTGGGATGAAGTACCTGTGTGTCTCTGTGGCTGCACTGAGCGAGATCTCGAGTCTGTGGAGCTGTTGGCGTTAAAAACAGAATGATGCCACAGGAGTGGTGAGATGGCAGTTGCACGGGGAGGCTCTGCCAGAGCAGCTGAACCAGGAGCGGCGTCTCTCCGGCAGTCGGCGTTTCTGACACCTCTGCGATGAATGATTGTCATCTGGTATAAATGCTGACTTGTGCTCAGTCCCCACATCAAACCGCCGAACTCATATGAGCATCACATGCCGGAGCACGTCACTGGTGCTCTGCACGACCTTTCCAGCTGCCTCTGAGCTCTGCCTGCGGACCCGCAGCTGCCCCTACTCCCGAGGCACCCCTGCACCCGGCTCTTCCTCACCGCTCTGAGTGTCTCACCCCAGAACGCTGCCCGGCAGCCTTCAAAGTCCATCTTCTTAACTCAGCCTGACTGAAATTGAAAAGAGCTACTAGCAGGGCAGTTCCCACATGGGAACAGATTAAATCTGACAGCTGGGGCGGAGGGGGGAGCTGTTGGGTGGAAGTGATAGGGAGAGGTGCGATGGCCAGGGATTCTCACCCGGTGAGCCCAGCAGGAGCTTTCTGACTCAAAAGAAATGCTTGCAATGGCTGTAGGGAGTATCAGATAGAGGAAAGCCGTGAGACATGAGCTTTCCATTCACCATTGTTGTCTTCCCGGTGCAAACTGGCCCCCTGGGCCACTCTGAGGAGGCTGGCAGGGACTGGGGTTTGCACACCTGGAAGCAGGTGAGTCTTGAGGGTTTGGGGCATTTTGTGGGGCTCTGGCATTCTTTCTCTGCCAGCCTTCAGATGGGTTGTCCCTGCAGTTGCCGTGAGCTCGTTACAGTTTCAGTTGATCTGTATGGACCTCAAGGTGAATTTCCAGTTGTTATCATGGTATTTGTGCTCCTGGTCTACTTATGCTATGCAAGAAAATACTCAATGGTCAGTTTCTATTTTGCAGCTCTAAAATCAACACTACAGGATTCAACCTCCCCTTGTACTTTCCTTTAGATAATTTTTTCATGACCCTACTGCTTTTTTTTTGTCTACCATTAGAGATCTTTTAGTTAAAATAAATTATTAAAAACATAGCTGTCAGAATCAATTCCTGGAAACATGCTTTCATTTGGGGAATCTGAAGAAAGGTCTTTAATACAAAACTCTGTCTGAATGTTCCCCCTCAAGTCCAGCTTTTCCTGCCTGACCATCACAGACAGGGCAATACCACAAGCCACCCAGTCCATTACTTCCCACCCCCTCACCCCCCAATACTGTTTTTTTTTATTTTCTATTTGCAGCTGGCCAGTGGAAGATGAAGATGGGCCAGCACTTCTGCTGATGGGCTGTATGGAAAAGGCTTTTGTAGGGTAGAGCTGAGGAATCTAAACAGCTCTATAGAAATCCTGCAGCTCTCTCTCTTAGCCAGCAGTTACATCAGGAGAATAGATGAATGGAACAACCTCTGCTCCATTGGCTTGTGTCTGTTCTCTGTTTTGGGGGTGATCCCAAGGGCTGTGGAGCACCTGCCATCCTGGGGCCAGGAAGTGGCTCCTGACCATCCCGGGTGGTAGCCCTGGGTTTGCTGGCTTGCCTCCAAGCCTGCTAGACTAACACTGCTGATCAAAGCAGCATGTGGTGCGACGGGTGTGGACTCGGGCATTTTCAGATCTCATTTAATTTCTGAGGCTTAACAGGATTTGTCAGGCCAAGCCATTTTCACCGAGCTGAGTGACAGTCACGGATGATATAGAGAAGGGCTCATTAGAGCAGCAAATTCAGAATTATGCATAAAGCAGCAATAACTGGTCCCTTAAAATTCCCTCAGCGCTTTGACACCAAACAGTTCTCCTAATTGAATGTTGGAAGAGAGCATTTTTCACTCGTCTTTCCAAGCAGAAAATGATCAAATTCCCACCAGCCAAGACTGGGCAATTATTTTCTAGACCCCACTAATGCAAGAGCTCTCTCCCAGTGCAAGGACAGAGTGTGGATTGCTCCGACAGCCTTCTCTCCTTGTGTTGGCTGGGGGTGTCAGGTTCATGTTTTCCTCAGCCTGACTGAAGACTTTGGAAGGCTGTTACAGAAAATGAGACAGACTGATGATGATGCTTCTGGCTCTCAGAAGTACCCATGAGCACACAAACCATGGCAAACTTCATCTCGTGGTCTGACAGAGAGGAAAGCACTCCCCCGGTGTTCAACAGGCTGTTGGACTGGGATTCATCATCACCTGCAGTTGCAGGTGGGTGGGTTACATCTGTGTCAGGATGCTTCTCACTCCTGGTTTTAATAGCGAAAATCTTCCAGATTAGTGTTTTACAGACTGATTCCTATATACTGTAGTAAGTCCCTGAAATAAGTAGAAGATACATTTTGCATTGCCTAAATCTCTGCTCATGCCTCATGCTCACTGCTACACACCCACAGCTCTCCCCAGAGAATGAAAAATCTGTTTATTAAAGGCCAAGCGCTGACTGCACTCTTTGTTGTCAGGGACTGTCCCTGCTCCTGGGAACTCTCTGTATCTCCTTGGTCACTCAATTTTCTGCACTAATGAAAAAAGGATTTGATTCTTGATACAAGTGGTAGTTTAATGTCTTCCATCATTTTTGGTTTTCACAGGGCACAAATGGGAGAAAGAATTTTTGTATTTAAGTCCACCTGGCATTTATAGCCCCTCTGCTTTCCTCACCTCAGGCATTCTGGTTATAAGGATGGGAGCAGGATGCCAGATGTAACCAAAGATTAATGGATGCTGATGAACTTCTTCACAAAGCAGACTGTGAGGCAGCTGGACCACAAAGTCCTGTTTAGAATTTGGTCAGGCTGTCATGATGCTTCATTTGTCTTTACACATTAAACCTAGAAATCTTAACAAACTTTCAATTACATTTCTATTTTCTACCAGCTGAGTAGTATTTGAATTAATATTGATTTCAATATTTTATGTGTATGCACCTTTCCATCATGGGCAGCATGACTCAACAGAGGACCAGCGATAAAATTCAGTGCTCTTCAGTTAAAAATATTCTGTCCCTCTTTGCAGCAATGCAAACTCCAGCCTAATCACTAAAGAAAGGGTTCTGTCTGTTTATTTCCATTTTTAAGTCAGACTGCTTGGCTTGTAGCACCTCTTCTAATTTTTCACAATTTTCAACAAATGCAAACTAACATTAGAATGGGAAGAATGCCATCTGTCATCTCAAATCTCTTAAAATCAGATCTGTGGTTCCTGTTGGTTGAAGAACTCTCCCCTGAGACTTATTTGTCCGTCCCTTTCATAAGCTGGAGATGTGCCTATGAAAGGTGTACTTATGTGTAAGACTGTCTGTCAGGTCTTTGATGTCAATTTGACTGAAGTTTGTTGATTCAGAGAGCTAATAAATAGTTCACAATTATTCTACAAGATCTTCATGACATGTCATTAACCGAACCAAAGAGAAAGGTGGGAACTGGAGCTCCACTGTCGTTTGAAAGGCTAAAACCAATGAACACCAACAAGAATAGAAATTGCTGTTGGAGCACAATTCCTTTTGCTTAAATACTTATTTCTATGATGCTTATTTTATTAAAAAACCTTCATCTTCACCAATATGATAAGTATTTGTTGGGCATTGGGTGAGCTGGATCATTTCCCAGTGCATTTGGAAATAGTGAGAAATGCTTGAAACTTTGTGTGATGATTTGAATGTCCTCTTGACACCTTTTTCTTTCAAGTAGCTCTTTTGTCATGTTACACTGCTGATAAAACCCCAGAAGTTCACAAATAACATGGTCTGTCTGGAACTCTGCTGTTTTCCATGTGGAGAAAGCTGCTAATTAAGCTGATGGTGCTTGTCCCAGCCCTAAAGGCGCGCCCGACAGATAGACGCTGTCAGTGGCCAGTCATTTGGGTGACATAAATTGGTTCCATGTCACTCCCCATCCTGAGAGGTGGTGCCTGAAGTGCTCGGGTGCCGGCTGCTCGCAGAGATAGAAAGAATATGTGCATTTCTAATTTTTATTTCTTTTTATGATAGTGTAGAAACCCAGGTGAAACAGCTTTACAATTCAATGCCATTTTCCTCTTTGTTCCAGTGTTGCAGGATTTGGGTTTTATTTTCGTCCAAGAGAGTTTGGGAAGTCAATGACTGCATGGTAATTAGAGACCCCATTTGGCTGCATTTAGACAGTTTGGAGGATGTAATTAGCTCTCGAGCCAGAATATGTACATCTCCAACTGTACTTCATCAAAAATGTGACTTGGTCGCTATTCAGTTTTGAGGTTTAATCTGAGGTTGTCTGCATATTGCAATTTGAGTATCTGCAGGGTGTGTGTGTCATCCTGTCCTCCCACCCAATTCCCTTAAATTGTTTTAAATCTCAGTTTTTCCTTTTGACAGTCACACCGCAAATGTTCCCTGAGAACTGTGGGCGCCCAGATCAGCTTGGATGGCATCCTGGGGACACCCAGGTGTGGTGCTTTTACACTGGCTGTTGGGTTTTCAAATTCTCCTTGACAAAGTCAGTGGGAGCAGAACTGGGGAAAGCTGTGTCCCTCAAAACATCCTTTCTGTCTTTTATTTCCAGTCATGTTAACTGGGAATCTCATAAATTAGACAGCACTCAGAAACAGGCCTGGAGATCTGGCAGCCTGTGACAGGTGTATTCATGGTGTGTAAAACAGCCGTGTTTCTGCTGGTGGAAATCAGAGGGCTGTCCCCTCACAGTGTGCTCCTGCGATAGCGAGAACCGGATGGGAAATGTGTCGCTGGCTGCAGCAGGAGCAGGTCCCAGCTCCGTATTAGTGAATATTGTCATAGAAAACACAGCCGAAACGTGCATTTTCCAGATTTAGGTACAAACAATTTAATTGAAGCTATCTTCCCAGGCTTCGGTAAAATTCAGAATGTTAAATAAGCAGCCAGTCCTTCGATGGATTTCCAGTCCAAGCTGGTTTGTGTGTGGCAGGACACGCTGTTAGCTGGGCACTGCGTGTCTGTCTGTGCTGGCTGGCCAGTCAGGCTCTGGAGCTTATCCAGCAGCTCTGCCCCCCCAACTCCCCTTTTGAAAGGAAGTTATAGAGCATTTTTTGCGTCTGAGACTACTAGAATATAAAAATGTGGAGCTTCCTCCCTGTGTAACTCCCTGCTCCACTCACTGCTCCCCTGAACTTCTCAAAAATGTTCCCTTACCGAATATTTAATTATGGGCATGTGTTTGCTTATTTAAATTAGCTTTTCATTTAAATGTGCAATGTGCTGAGGATCAAGCTGCTGTTTTCTTGTGATGATGTTTCTGTAGATGACCCCTCTTCCTAGGATGCAGTTCTTGAGGTTTCTGTACAGGACCCTCATCCACTTTGCTGCTGCATCTTAATTCTTCTATCATTTATTTTCTTGATGCATTTTTAATCCTCTGATTTCCTCACCTCTGAGCTCTGTTATAGCTCATTTCACACACAAATAACCCCTCTCAGGATGCTTCCATGGCTAATGCACGTCCCACATCAGCTGGCTGTGTTCTCTCCTCCCATGGAGCAGTGTGTGCCCCTGCTTTAGTGAATTTCTCCCTATTGTTTGCTATGTGTACATTGAAAAGAAGAAAGGATAAAAATCCAACAAACTCTTCTATTATTAGTGATTCTTTCCGCAACTTCTCTAACTCCAGGACTCCTGCCTGGCTCAGCCCCTCACCAACTGTCTGCAGTGTGTGCCCAGCATCACTTTTCCATACCCCAGTGGGGATGTTGCCAGTGGCCTTCAGACACAAACAGGAAAACCTTCCTTCCGGCCGAGGTAAATAAATAACATTACCTCATCTCTGATACTATTCTTCTCAAGGGTGGTTTATTGTAATGGGACATCGGACACAATGCCAAGAGGTTAAGGAGCTCAATCCAAGGTCTGTGAGCCCCGGAGAACAGGAGGAGCATCCACCCCAACCCTGCACTGTGAGTTAAGAACCCGGCCGGGGAACTTGAAGGCCGTAAGTGTGAAGTGTTGGGCTGGCAGAGAGGGTTCATGCTTTTGACAGGAATGACAATAGGGCATTAATGTTCTCCATGCTCCCCAGCAAGGTTCCCCCCAGTGCCAGTGAGGGACCAGAGTGTGCTGCTGCAGATCAGCTGCTTCCAGTTCCCTGGAAAACACCCTGAAGCAGCTGGAAGCCCAGAAGGAACCCGGCAGGATGGAGAGCAGTGATCAGGCAGCGCAGGCCGCCTCGCCGCGTGCGAGGTTTACCCACGGATTAATCACTGCTCACAGCCACAGTCGTGGTGTTGAGAACAGAGGCCTCGGCAGTCTCACAGCTGAGTGTAGCAAGAAGGATTTTAGTCTAAGAAAGACATGTTTAATTGTTCCTAAAATGTTTGAAAGGCTATAAAATCTCTAGACAATATTGCTGTTTCAAAATGCACTGTGAATGCCAAAAAAAGCCCAGTGAGGCTGGTGTATTGCGCTCAAAGATTTTCTGAAAAATCTTTCACTTTAAACATAATAAACCCCAAGCACTTCTGAATAAAACATGGGTATATAAGGCAGAAGGATGTACAAGTTAGCTAATATTCATGCTTACTGTATAACAAAGCACATGTTCCTTTATGCAAATTCCTACCTCAATGCAAGAGGGATCTGATGGAGAACAGCATAAGACAATAATACATAAGCAGAGGCTTATTTTTATTAGAAATAACAGTTCAAGAAAATTATTATCCCTTTTATGAAATTAAAAATACTTGTAGCACTTTTCAAATTAAAATGCATTTTTTGTTAAAGAGCATTTTAATAGAGATTTTGTCTGTTTGGAATTTTAAAAATTTAAGCTGTAATATTTCTAGTAGCCCATTTCCCACATTTGAAATCAAACAAGCTTTTTTCATTAGAAAATTTCATTGCTCGTGGTGAAACAGCATTATATTTACCTAAAATACCTCACACTTCCTGTGAAACCTCAAAACTGTAGCCACACTTTGAGAATCCATGGGTTCTTAAAAACATTCCAAAAAAGAAATTTTCTGTTGCTGATTCTTATCAAGCTAAAATGTCTATTCCTGTCACAAGAATTTCAAAGCATAACTAGTACAAAAGTGTGGTGGTTTTGGAGGTTTTTTTGTTTTGGTTTTTTTGTTTGTTTTTTGGAGGGTTTTTTGTTGGGGTTTTTTTGGTGTTTTGTTTTGTTTTTTCTTCTTTTTTTTTCCCTTTTGGGTTTTGTTTGTTTGGGTTTTTTGTTTGTTTTTTTTTTTTTAAAGTATCATTTCATTTAAATAGTGTTGACTTAAAACCCTGCTGAGAAAAATTCTGATTTGTTCTGGCTCTTTAACTCCATAACAGAAACAATCCTGGGATTGATGAGGATGAAGTGCATGTGAGAGAGAGAGTTACATACATTGTGGTTGTTTCTGGAGAGTTCATTCATTTACATGTAAAGGAAAATTCCATCAGGTTTATTGTAAATGCTGTTGTAAATAATTTTAATGTTATTAGAAATAATCCTTGCTGAACAGCCCTTGGTTTATGGCTGTGCTTTCTTCTTCAGACACAAAGGAAATTAGTATGAACAAAAAGTCTTAAATTTCTTTTATGAAGACAGGTGTTGTTGATTTATGTGTAATTCTCTGTGAAATACCAGCTTGTGGTTCAAATTGAGTCTAAAATTATTTAGGACTAAGAATAGTTTAGAAATTTTTTGAAACTGAAGAGCCTAATAGGCACAGACAAAACAATATGCAAAGCAGGGAAAATGCTTTGGGAAGCAACTGCAAATCAAATTATTTCAAGAAAACAAACAAATGCTGCTGGGAACATTTTGTGTTGCCAGAGATGACAGGAGAGCTGCACAGAGCTTTAAAATGGGCAACTTAACAGGAATATCCTGTGGCCTGTAGGGATGGGTCAGGGCTGCACAAAGGAAGGAGCTTAACAGTCGACAGAGAACACCTCAGCTGCAGTCGTTGTTGGGCCTTGCAGAAACACCTGAAAAGCACCAAATGCTGTTCACGCCTACGGCTATGGCAGAGAAAAGATGGCTCATTGCGAAGAACTGGTGGGAGACTGAAATTGTGTGTAAGTCAGGGACAGAATAAAGAAAGGCCTGTGGGTTACACACAGGGTTATCAGGTGTTGTATTGAACATGGACAAGCTGTCGAGCTACTTTAAACATCTCTGAAAGGGCTGAAGATAAATCTGGACTGGGGCAGAGTATTTGGAAGACTAAATATATTTGAAATAAGGGACAAAATTCCTAACAATTACTTCAATGTATAAAAGCCTATTCCAGTCAGATTGATTCTACTACAAGTGCTTGGCAACAGCCCTGGATTTGAGCTGTGCCCATCCTGCACCTGTGGGTCTGTACATTTGACCTCCCACTAATTCTCAAGCAATTGCTCCAGCCGATTCTTCCTTTTCCACTCTTTGTTCGTAGTTCTGTGGGGTTGAACAGGGGCGGCAGAGCTGGGTGGGTAAGAGGTGGAATCAGTGGGTGCAGCATCCCCTGCCCTCCGGCCAGCCCTGTTCGCCCGCTGAACAGCTCCCGGAGCCAGGTGTGAACTTGGGAAGGCAGCAGGCCTAACAGCGTGTGCTACGCTGCATGGAAAGGGGGAGAGGAACCGCGAGTCGGTCTAGGACTGACAACTCCTTGGGAAGTGCCACGACAGGATCTGCTGGAGCTGTTTCCCTTGATCACACATACATGAATGTATTATCCTGGCTGATCGTAACAACTCAGCAGTACAGAGACCCAAACACTGCACCTCCCTTTCCTCAGTCTGTTTCCCATTCCAAATGAAATGTGAATACCTCAAGATGAGAATGCACTGCACTCCCACCTGTGCCTGACTCCCACGCCTTTCAGTGTGAGTCTATTCACAGCAACAATCATATGAAACATCCTCGGAGAATCTGACTCTGGATAGACTTATTCTTATGTGAACAGTTGGTGGAATCAAAAATTTGGGTTTGGATTAAGTTGAATTAACTAAAGAGTTTGGCTAAGAAGTATTTCTAAGAACTAATATTTAATTTCAATTTCAATAATGCATTTTGATTTTTTTTTTTTCAGAGAATAAACTGGAATTAATAAAAAAGATTAAAACAGTAACATATTTGATAGAAAAATAAGATTTTTTTCCCCTGTTTTCCTTATGAAACTAAGAGTTTATTGTGGAGTTTTTCTGCTTCTGGATATTTCTCTCTCACACCTGTGCTGGAACACTGCTATGATGGATGGCTGTTGTGCTGCCCAGGAGCAGCCACACTGGCTAAGGACAGGGATTTCAGAGCGTGTATCCATGGGTGCGTTGCTCAGTCTCCTTTTTTTCACTTTATTTTGCAGTACTTCACAAGACAAGAAATAAAAGGTAAGGCCTAACCAGCAAACAGAATCTTGCTGCTTCTTTGAAGGAAATCGAGAAGCCACAACACAGAAGGGCACAAAACCAAAATAATTTTGCAGCTGCATTTGGGTGCACTGAAAGAGGAGAGATGGTATGGCCAAGTTCCCATCGGAAGGGAGGTGCAGGGAATGAGCCACAAAATTAACACAGCACAGATCATTTTGGCAATGAAGTTTAGGAGGAAAAATTTTTGAGAGATGATGTTAAAGAGTAAGGGTGGGAATTAGCTAATACCTGGTGGTAAAAAGACATGGAGAAAGCGGAGTCATGGCTGACTGAGAGGTTACAAACTCAGGTCAGGAGAAGGACAGTGGGTGTGAGCCAGGAGCGGGAGAGGAGCAGGGACAAAGCGGGGGACTGAGGGGACTGGTGAGGGAAGCAGTGGGATTTGGGGGCCCAGCTGAATGGAGAACAAGTTATTCAACAAAGGAAGTAGAAAAGATGATTAAGATATAAATCAGGATCCTTTTGGGATCTGAGCAAGAAGTAAAACAAAGAGAAGTCAATTCAAGGAAGTAAAGAAATGTGGGAGGCACAGGAACAGAGTGGGGCAGCCTGCAATTGCTCCACAACAGAGCACACCACAAAAGCCTCACAGAAACACACTCAAAAATGTATTTCATTAATTTTATTTTGTATTAAGCTGAGGAAGGATTATCAATATTTTTCAGTTTTGTTTTACAATTATTTTTTTCCCCAAAGATCCTAAAAGAACAGAGAACAGAATCTGAAGAGCTTTCACTTTGTGCAAGATACCTGCTTAGGGGTGTGCTGAATGAGACCAAGTGGAGGAAGGGGGTTTACTCAGGATGGTTCTGCACAGTTCTCCTGCTCTCCCCCTGCATGAGTCTGTGCCAACATGTGAAATATTTGGATCGCTGACCGGAATGTCACCGGTAATGGAAAGCGCAGAGAACAATCTTAGCAGAACTCAGCTGTAAGCAGAGGTGGGACATGGAACTTTGCCTCAAGTTCCTGAGGCAGTTAGGAAGAAAGGTACCCACCAAACACTTAGATTTTGTATTGAGTACTTTCCATCAGAGTTTCAATTCAAGTAATAGATTAAAATTAAAGCACAAACTCAATCATTAAATTTAATGCATCATACAATTATTTGCCATGCACTTTGAAAAGTATGAAATGCTTTCCATTTTGAAAAGTCCATTGTGATGTCCCAGCATGGGCACTGCAGAAAGCAAACTCTGGAACATGGTTGTGGCAAGGAGGTTAAGGAAACACAGACTGGAGAAAGTGGTTACTGTGAGGGTCCCTCATACCCAAAATGTTTGTTTTAGCACAATTAAGACAAGCTTGCAGCAATAAAACCAGTGATCCTGGGGTGAGCTAATGAGGAGAAGTGTGAGAAGATCTGACTAATAAAAAATGGAAATTGCGTGTTGTGTGAAGAGCAGTTATCACTTGCAGATTGTGCAGGCTCTACTTTTCTGTTCATCAGTAGTATAAGTTAATGTACCACCACTACAAAATGCTGCAGTTTGTTTCTCTGTAACCTTCCTCTGTAAGAAAGAAAGGAAGCTGAATTTCAGCCTAGGCCTGAGTCCACCCTTGTTTTCCATCCAGCCCCATTGCTACAAGCAAGGTGATTTATAAGCAGATTCCCACATAGGAAACAGAAGAAATGGCTATAAAAATCTGCCTTCCCCCTCATTTAACCCAGACCCGTCTGGGACTCTCTCAGCAGGTGCCTGTGTTCGGGAACAGGTATCGCTGTGTAATTAATGTCAGTTAGTTACTTAACAGTGTAAGTTTATCAGAGTAAACAGATGTAAACAATGCTGTCCCTTTTGTCATTTACCAGAGATTTCCTCGAGAAGGAAAGTTTTAACAACCAGAGATAAATCCACATAGATTTTTAGCTGGCAACACAAGTAAGTAATTCACAATTATCCTTGTGATTTTTATATTACGGCATCTAGAGGGCACTGGGAAGCTGAGGCACATTAATGACCTTTATTCAGATGGGTGTTGGTGACGCCGCAGTCACAGGTGCCTGTGGGGCACTGGCCAGGGCCACACAGCTCAGGCACAAGTGAACAGCAGATCAGCCCTTAGCAGCACTTGCTGCTATTTGGTGACATTTTCACGGGGCAGACAACAGCTCCAGGCTCCGCCCGGGAACTCATCATGCCGAGCCCTCAGCGTCTCTGCCCCTCATCGTGCCGAGCCCTCAGCGTCTCCGCCCCTCAGCGCGCTGCCGAGGGGGCGGGAGCACGCACCCGGGAGTACTGCACTCCGATTGGTCCGGCGTCCCGCGCCGCACGGCGATTGGTCCTGTGTTCCCGCGCCACACGGCGATTGGTCCTGTGTTCCCGCGCCGCGCGGCGATTGGTCAGGCTTTCGCGCGCCGCGCGAGGATTGGTCAGGCTTTCGCGCGCCGCGCGATGATTGGTCCGGTGTTCCCGCGCCGCGCGGCGATTGGTCCGGCGTTCGCGCGCCGCGCGGCGATTGGTCCGACGTTCGCGCGCCGCACGAGGATTGGTCCGGCGTTCGCGCGCCGCGCGGCGATTGGTCCGGCGTTCGCGCGCCGCGCGTTGATTGGCGCTCTCCGCCACCCTGGGGAAGGTTCCGCCCGGGCGGGAGCGCGGGCGCTGAGGGGAGCAAAGATGGCGGCCGCGGTGTGAGGGGAGCGTGTCCGACACGGGTTGGAGCCGCGACACTGCCCCGTAAATCACCCTGAGCTCCTATGAGCTTGACCTGCTCCCGCAGCCCGTGCAGTTTGCTTTACATAAGCATGGCTGCCCCTCCTGTTCTTCTCTACAAACACCTTCGTTTTCAGGCTGTGTGCTGCTTCAGAGCAAGGCATGCCAGATCCCACAGCCACCAAACTGTCACAAAAGTAGATGAGCTGTGAGGGGTGATACTCCCTTTCAGGTAAATAAAAATTCTTTTTGTCCCCTGCAGTCTGATGCACCAGAAAATAACAGGGTTGTAATAACACAAGATACTTAGCAGGACTTAAAAGCTGCCTAATTAAAATTATCTCAGCAGTCATACTATATTTCCAATATCATACAACATGTTTATTGTTCCTATTTCAGACTGCAATGCTTGATGAATTTTTAAAATGTATTTACTTAAACATAACCATGGACACAGGAAATTTACACATTCTGCACTACTAATGAGTTCCTCAGCTAACTGCACTCTCAACCCACCACAATTTCTGTGTGTCCCCTTTCGTAGCCTAAATTACTGAGTAAAAAGTGAAAAGCAAATAAGTTTACGGAGTATATGAAAAAAAGCAAAATGGATATATGGTTAATTGAGTTGTGGAGACATGAACTTGCCCATAAGAGTGTAACTCTCCCAATGTTCTCTTCAAGAATTTCTGTAAATGAGCTTTTTTCACAGAATCACTGTAGGGGATGAGACTGAGAGTCTGAGATCAGGCTCCAAGTTTGCTGTAGGTGGGCTCCTGGGGAGCTGTGAGTGTGCTGAGCCATCCCTGGTCTCCTGCAGGTAGCTCACTCAGGGAGCTCACAGCTGCAGAATAGAAAGCAGCGGAATTATTTCTGCAGGTGAACTTGCCAGTCATGAGGACATCTGAATTGTTTGATCAGCATTTATGTTGTGTGCTTTTCCCATGTTTTTCTAGTGCTAGGCACTGAAAAGAGGAGAAACAACTGAGATGTGTAGTTGAAGGAGAAGGGAGAGAAATTCTTCTTCTGACGAGTCTTTTGTTTTCTCTTTTTTATTTTTGTTTTAAATTGTCCTGCCCAAGCACAGTGTTGTAGTGTTCGTGCTGTAAATGCTCCAGGAAACTTTACAAATGTAGAGGAAAAACTACTTAATGATTGCTTGGAAACACAAAAACCCACAACCAATACTAACCATCCTGGGAGTGTAACACCTGTGCCTTTGTCAGCCATCTCCAATGATTCATTTTACATGTTTGCTGTAGATCTTGCACAACAAAATGTAAAAGCTGTGCTGGATTATGAGCTGCTGTATTTATAATATTATTTAGTACCATTTAGTTACTAGAAGAACATCATCCCCCTCTCAAAACCACGCTTGTTAGAAAGGAATACAATTACTCAATGTTTATGCAGGGGTTCTAAAGTACATGGCAAAGATTTTATCCCTTAAGTATGAATACCTACATATAATCTGAATAAGTTTCTGGGAAGGTTTTAATTGCAGACTGATAACAGGGAGTCTTTGTGGCAACACTCGTTCATTGGATCATGATCAAAAAGCAAAGGAATAGAATTATGTAGAGACCAACTTCCTCCTTGCTGTATTCCCTCTGCTGCTTTCAGGGCAATTATGATGCATTTCTGCATTCCAGAATTTAGGGGAAAGAAGATGGGGGAGGGAAACAAAATCCTTTGGTGGTTTTGACTCGCAAGAAATGCGTTTTTATTCACAGGGAGGTCTGGCCCCATTATTATTCAGAAACCAAACAATACCCAGCTCAGCAACTGGAATGAACCGGGGGTGCTAGATCTGTGCAGAGGGATGTGGGGTCATGTGTGACTGAACTGGCCATGCTGATTATTATTTTCAGCTTTGTGATCGTGGTTCAGTAACAAAATATGTGCTGAAGTCAAGGTGCATGGCTACCCAAAGACTTGCAAGTCCCACTAATGGCCTACAGAGCATTGGTGATTTTGAGTGACTTAAATTTTGTCTTCTTGTCGAGGCTTGTGAACCATGGGAGATGAGTTGATCTGTTATTTCAGATGGATGGTGAGATACTAAAAAAGCCATTGTTTAGGCTGGCAGCTTTATAAATGGCTGTGGGAACTGTTAACCTGATTCTCCTGGCCTGTGCTGGTAGATACTGGTACTGATACTGCAGGCTGCTGGATGTCTCGTGGCCTTGGGAATGCAATTGTGGACAGTTTTTTTGATCTAGCAAATTTACCATGTTCTTAGAGATAAAGTTTTTTCTAAGTTCATTTTATTTTTAAGCCTGTTTTACCCATCCTTGGTCTGATCTATTGTTATCCAGGTTCAGAATTTGTTTTTAGCAGCATTACGTACCCGAGCATGAGACAGCAGGAGTGGGCAGGGGACCTTTTCCTTAAAGCTGTAGATCCCTCCAGCAGACGCCGGCCCTGGTCAATGAGGAGCCAGATCTTTTGCTCATTTGTACCCAGAGCCCTCAGGCTGTCAGACACTGAGCACCCTTTCATCCTTGTGACTTCAAAGTGCTGCTCAGAACTGGGCAGAAAGAGGCTTTGAGTTAGATCTGTAATTGAAGCGGATCTATCAGGCTGCCCTACCTTGTCTTTTCAAAGTGTGTTGTAGGTAACTTTACAGCAAACGGATGTGTTCAGGTAGAGCACGGTGTCCTGGAATTACTGCAGCTCTTTTTAGCTATCTATAAATGCACCTTCCTGGAATTTCATTTGAGAGGTAAATTAAACACTACCTCATCTCTTGTTACACATAGTTCAAAAATATTCAGTGTTCTCAAAGTATTAGAAGTGAATTGTTTTATTACAAAGTTGGCCTTAGCGTTTTTGACATGGCCTGCAGATTTCATCCTTTTTATCCCGAGGAGCTGAGAACATTGTGATCAAAAAGCCAAACCTGGGGTTGTGTTCTGGCGGTACAGCTACCTCACTGACAAAGGATTGTCAGAGTTAAAAGCATGATCTGCTTTGGTCTGAGTTAAAAGTCCTATTGGTAGAACTCCTGCTGTGATAGAAGGGCAGCACTGATTAGAGGTGAGGTGTCAGGGGTTTGGCCATGGAGGCCCAGCCCAGCAGCCTGCCCGGGGTGTGTTGGGGATCTGGGACTAAACCACTGTCCCCCTCCAGGGACCCTCACGCTTACGGCAGGCAAGGCACACGAGGGCTCGCGTTCGAATCACAAGCACTAGCCAGCTGTCTGAGTATTCCAGGCTGGAATATTCTGGTGGAAATACAGTGTTTCTATATAAGTTGGTAAAAATGTAAGGCAGCCTTGTTGTCTGAGGTGGAAGTGAGGTGTGTGAGAGTCTGGGTTCTGTCTCACGGGGAGCAGCCCCTCTTGGGTTTCCTCTGTGAGATTCCTGGGTAATATGTAATAGAGGAAAATTGCAATTAAAAATAATCAGGGTTGATCTTGAAGGTGTCAGGAAAGGAAGTGCCTTACAATGCCCCAGGACCTGGGTTCTTTAAGAACCCTGTAAAATAACATTTTTGGAAGTTCAGCTGCCTGATAGGGATACTGGTTAACCCCAGCCACACAGTGGCTGGAATTGGTGGCTATTGAATAGCAATAATCAGCTGCAGGCAAGCTTGAGGTCTAGCAAAGTATTCAAGAATTCCTGAAGCTGATAGTGAAGAAAAAGAAGGAGAAAGGAGAATCTGGGATTTCTTACTTACAGGAAATTGGGAAAAGCGTACATATCACTGAGAAGCCAGGAAGCACGCATGCACATGTCTGTTCTTCCTGCTGAATTTTCTTACCATTCCCAATCCATGGGAAGTTCTGAAAAACATTGGTTTGACTCCAGTTCAGATTCAGTTTCCCTCAAGCAAAAAATGTTCTTCTGCCAGATGTGTGACCAGAGTCCCACCAGGAGCTCAGACAGGGAAGTTCCTGCTGGTGATGTTTGATCAGTGTTGCCATCACTGTCCTGGCTCAGTCTAAAGCCGTGTTGGGCAGGAGCCAATGGCAGCACTGTGTCCTGGGCAGAAGGTTTTGCTCTGAAAGGGAATGTTTGCACCTTTGCGTTAAACCACTTCCTTCTCAAAACCTCAGTCTGTGTCTTTTAAGGATTATAAGGTTCCATGTAGCAAACCATAAAGCTTTTGTTGTTTTTACCAGAGGTGTTGTTTTTCCTTTGGAGGCTTTGCAGGTCTCCGTGAGATTCCAGGTTCCCTCTGGAAGTTGAAGCTCTTTCACAGGGGTTGCTAAGGTGATTTGGTGGGAAGGAAATGCACTGGTAATTTGCTGTTGTTTACTGGAGAATATGAATAAAATTTTACCACCTGAGCAAGGCAACTGTGTCTGAGAGTATTCCAGAAAGGCTTCAGTAGAGAAGAACATAAGTGTACAAATGCCCAATTCGTCGCCCCCAAGGATGATAAAATGTGGTGTCTGCAGGGTAGAGGCAGAAACATACTGTGTCACCTTTTCATCATTTCAACTGGAATGTGAAACATTTTAATTTTGCTCTCTTTTCTTTGATTTTTAAAATGTATTTCTATATGTGAACCGTTTGTCAAGTGTTTACTGGGGAATATTTAGTGTTCCAAAGTAGATATTACACTGAGTCATCACAAATAGCTTTAAAGCTAAGAACAAACCCTGCTGCCCCCACGCAGCTTTCCTCACAGGAAAACAAGAAAGCATGACAAGTCTTTGGTGGGGAAGAAGAGCCTTCTTGACTCCAAATATCAGGGCTGCCTTATCCCTAGGATACGGTAATTCCAGGTGGGGTACCAGCACGTGCTCAACATCTTGCCTTTTCCGGTGTTCATGTTTTAGAAGGAAATAAAGTTATGGCTCATGGGGGAGAAGGTTTGAAGAACAAATAGTCTTAAAGCCTAGAGCCAATGCAATGGAGGTCTTAGGTGTGTAAGTTCTAGAGGGGAGCTGTGGCAGGGAGAGGCTGTTTGCCACTGTGCTGTCCCGATTTTACTGGATTCTTCATTTCCTTCTGTAAAACTATTGTTTTGGGATGAACTGACAGCGGATGATTAGGTGTGGTTCTTCAGCTGGGGTTTCTGACCTGGCAGAAGGATACAGGTGATTTACCTGCATAGATCTGTTGACTTAACCTGTAAAAACTGCTGGAGAATTGTGGATCAATTTTTCCGCATATTGAGAGGTAGCTGGAGTTGTGGGGTTTGCAGCCCTGCAATCTGACCGACGGCTCGTTAAAGCCAGTGGGGCTGGTCATTGAATGGACTCAGTCTGGGCTCTCATCAGGGTGTGTGATCACATGGGTTTGGTTTGTAACACAGTGTTGGGTTTTACTAATCCAGAAGACCTGACTCTAAGTAAAAACACTCAAAATAAACACCATGAAATATTTACTGCCTTCTGCACAGCGAGTCTGAGCCATCTGAAAACCTGTCAGACTTCAGACATTGCTGAATCTCCTGAGTCTGCCCTGCATTTACCTTGTCTGCAGTCTCTGTAATTAAAATACATTTCGAAGTCTTCTGATTTCCTCTATTCTGTTTGCTTTCATATTCTCTTAGTTTGTCTTGCTCTATTACTCTTACTTTTAATACAACTGTGGAAGACAAAAGCATTCCTATGTCTAAGCCTTGACTTTCCAGACATCAGATTGATTTCCCCCAATGTTCTGGGCACAAAGGTGATGTTTAGAGTTTTAATAAAGAGGTGAAGAAAGGGAAAAATAACTCAGTACTTTTCTGATAAGGAATGCAGATGCTGTGACTTTGCAGGTGAGATATTAATAAACCCTTTACTGAAGCAATAATATTTCCCTGTTCGTATCTTTTTGTGCAAGTCCTTACCAAGGAGAGGTGCGAAGAGGGCAAGGGAGAATTCTACAGCTTCTTCAGTTTCTTTAGGATTTCTAAGATTTCTTTTTTGTTCTTCCAAGCAGAAGAAGCTGTTGTTCATTTTTTTCTTTTTCCAATGTAAATATAAAAAGCTTCACATCTTGCATTCTCTGAGTTTCTGTAGGTGTTGTAGGAGCATGCTGGGTGGAAGGAAAGCAGCTTTAGACAACTGCTGTGGCAGTCGGGCTCTAGAGCAGAGAGGGATGGCTTTGGAAAATGGCTGGCATTTGTGTAAATAGCAAAACTCTAATTTCTTCACTGAACAAAAGTCCTCCCAAGAAAAGCTTTTTCCAAATTTTAGGCATGTGAATGAAATACAATCTAAAAATTCAAATGTTGCTTGGCAAGTTCCATTTGTATTCTGCGGAGAGCTCGTGCTAGCTTTCTGCATACATGCAGATCTCATTCTGAAGGTAATTTAGCTTTTTTCCTCACATAGTAACTAAAAAAGCAGCAATTAACTCCATCTGTTTTCACCAGAAAAGGCAACATAAATGAGATTTCAAAGGTGTCAAAATGAGATTGAGAGGAGGTTTCCATTGGTTTTACCTGGTTCCAGGACACTGGTGCTCCAGTCTTGCCAAAGATATCACTGGAAATGTTTTATTGATAAAAATAGTCCCATCTTGCATGTGTTGTTCCAAGGACATGCCTGCCATTTTCTGGCACTGCTCTGAATTTGACTTATAAACAGCAGCACAAAAACAAAGCTGATGGAAAACAAGTTCCTTTAAGAACAACAATTCCTTATCCACTGCGCGTTGATTTTAGGGGTTGTATTTTTGTTTGTTTGTTGGCTTTAAACGTGAATTAATCTGCTTTCTTGTTTAAAATAAAGAGAATTTTGCTGTGGTGAAGCAAAGAGCAGAAGCAATGTGGTGTGGGCAGGCGTCTGGCAGCGAGTGCTGCACAGGGCAGCCCATGGTCCTTGGGCAGGAGCGGGGTTGAAACGCTGCTGTTGGGACAGTGGCCGGGCTCTGTGGGAGGACAGAAGGCAGCGCAGGTCCTTCAGGGACAGAAATCCTTCCCTTTTCTCCTTTCACAATTACTAAAAGTTGTAATGACATTGTCATGAAATCACACTGTTCTGTTCCAGTGGAACAACACCCCAGTCCTGTTCATTGAGTAATTTAAACATCGTAATTTTCACAGCCTATTGTTTCAGATACTGGTTTTCATTCTGATTTTTGTGTGATGATGTGCTGTTAAAAGAAATCATGCAAGTTATCTAAGAATAGCAAGCTAAGTTAGCAGGAGACTTTGATTTATCACAGACAAATCCAAAATGCCAATGTAATTTTTTTTTTCAGGTTCACATATTAAAACCCTTTCTTTTAAAAAGCCATTGATTAAATCAGATTAGAAAGGTTATATTAAAGTTGTCAAATTTCTTGAGAAAATGCTCTATACCATATTCTTGCTAAGAATTTTTAAACATGCTATTGATATAATAAAATAATTTGCACCCTTTTTGATATAATCAGAAGTTTATGTATCAGTCAGACATTAGTAAATAATGCTCAACAGTGCATCCAGACTGTTCAGGATCCTGCAGGGCTCATCCTCCTGATGCAGGAAAATAAATACTGTTGTCAAAGAACAGAGTAATCCAGAAATTTCAGCTGCATGCTGGAGGAATTTGGGTTAAAGAGTAGATGTGGGGGAGTTTTTCTGTCTCCAAATGCACTTGTGTAGCTGAAGTAGAAGCAGATTAATGGAGCTGACACTCCAGTGCTCTCAATTCTGTTTGTGTGTTAGTGGAATGTAAAAGCAGTGTGTAGATGCACACTGGAATTTCTGAAGGATGGGGGTTACCATGGATACACTTAAGCGACCAGATTGGTGTGAATGCAAAGCTTTAATTTTTCTCTGGTTGCAGGAGGATTTGTTCTGATAAGAAACTTGTGCTGCCACTGTTTCTCCTCCCCCTCCCACTTGTTACTGAAGCAGTACAACTCTTGGGTGCTACGTGTGATGCTGAGGGACAATTCTGATCATGTTGCTCTATATCTGCTGCCCAGGGCTGGGATTCTCACACACCAGGGACACTTCACCTAAATGTTATTTCAAATTAACGATAGAACTAATTAATTTTGGGTGCTGCGAATTCTTAATGTTGTGAGAACCCCCCGTGTTTTCAAACTGTGAGTATACATGACTGTGCCTGTCCTTCCACTGCAGGGGGAGAGGTGTTTGTGGAGGAAGATAATCTCTGTAGAGTAGATAATGGGGATAGAAATAAGCTAGAGGGAGAAATACCAGAAAGCTTGTCGAGTTCATGGCTGGTGTGTTTTTCTTGAGAGTGGGAGTCCCAAAGGGGCTTGACAGGAGGAAATACTTTGGAATGTGCAGAGAATTGGTATTGTGAGCAAAAGGGCTTCTGAAGTTGTGTGGGAAGAGGGTTTAGTCTCTGAACTGCTGTAGTTCTGAAAACTGGTCCTTTCCTCACTGCTTGCCTTGCTCTTGTGCAAGCTGCAGCGCAGAGGAACGGTGAGAAGGGCTCTCATCGCTTCCTGTCCTTCTGTTCTGAGTTCAGCTGCTGAATTCCTTCAGAGCACAATCTACAGTTCCATGTGACCAAAGCTGGAACAAACCGAAGGTGTGCCGGAGAAGCCGCGGCTGTCGGCTCCCAGCACCAGACAGCTCCCAGCACGGATGGGGCTGGCCCGTCGGATCTTTGCTGTCGCTGTGACCGAGCAGTCCCGTCGGTGACGGCATCGCTGGGAGCGCCACGTGCCCAGATCTTGTAAGGCCCTGATGGCCCCTGGCACAGTGTCCTCAAACAGATCGAGGGGTTTACTTTTCATGGGGCAACCATCTCTTTGTTTAAATGCTGTTTCAGTGATATAAGTACTGATGTCTGAATTGAATAATCGACCTCAAACTGTGTAGCACATGAAAGAGAGTTACTGAAGTACACTGGCTGATGTTGATAGTGTTGCTACTTCTGGAATTATTTCTTCTTGACCCAGCAAAAAGTTGCTGAAGCCCTGCTGTTCCTCACCATATTTATGGATTTCTTTTAGTTCAATTGATACTAACTTGGCTGCTGTACACTAAATAGCCAGGTCCTTATGCTTTACGTCCCTGCTGTTGGCCTGTGAGTCTGTACTCATTAAAACATAAATAACATAACAGAAGTAGTTCAGATGGTGGAAGACCTATGTAAGTGCTAGCCCTTGTGGGGAGACAGGGAGAACACAGGAAAAACCCTGTGTCCATTTGTATCCCTGCCAAGGAGATGGTATTATTTCAAATGTAATACAGACAGATCTGGAATGTTTCCCCTGGTGAATGCCTTTGGGAGGATGCTGCTATGAAATATATTCTTGAGCAGTGGATTGGTTATTATGAAAAATACTTTTCCATAAGGACTCATAATTTTAGAAAGCACTATCCCTGAGAAAAATAATGTGCCGTGGCTGGTAAATGATTTCCTTTTAACCCTCAGTACTCAGCTCTTGTTTTGTGAAATTACAAAAACTTTGCAGTTAATTTTTCCCTTTCAGACCCCAGCTAGATATGGAGAGCTCGATTAACGTGCTGTTAAGAGCATTAATGTGCACTTAGGATCAATGCTTCTTTGTAATCTCTGAGTGAAAATAGATGAGTGTTGCTGTTTTCTGCTTTCTTTAATGAGCTGTTTAGCTCAGTCTTCATCCTGCAGGACTCAGGTGGAGCTGTCATTTCCTTCTGCTCATCAGAACTGCTGGATACGATGGGAATGTGTGATTAAGGACAGGCTAAATACCTAAGTGGGAGCGATGTGACTGTACCTAACCTGGCTTGGGCCTGTCTGTGTTTGTAACGCTGCTGTCAGGATTTACAAGTTTTAGAGAGTTGGATATTTGACTCCCTAGAAGCCAACTATTTGCCATAAGTGAGTATGAATATTTCTTCTGAAAAATTGCTGAAAATAGCTGAATGTTCCAGATGAAATTGTAATAAAGCCTAGAGCATCAGTTTATAGAATCAGCTGCCTATGGAGACACCTCTGATAGACTTCCAGCTATTAGTGGTGTGTTAGAGCTCCAAACCCCAAAGATTTTATCTGTTTTGTAGCGTTTTGGATTGTCTCACTCCCACAAAATTTCCTTCTTGGAATTTCACTGAGTATGTAAACTCAATAGTAATTAACAACAACTTACTCCCCAGGTAATTCTTGAACTTCTTCAAAGTACTTTCTACTACCAGTTTCTCTTGAAAATCTGCAAATTTTTTATGGTCTTGTGGAATGTGCAACCTGCTTTTGTTACATTTTTGCTGGTTTTGAAAAAAAATGTGTTTGCAGTGGGACCAAGGACAAGATTTTGTATGGCTTTAAATTGATTGCAAAATTCTAAATTCCTGAGCACAAAAAAGGTGAATCAGTCTTTCAGTTCTCTTCTAAAGTGGTGATAAGTTTCTAGATTGAGCTTTTGGAGAAAAAAAATGAAAGTTAGAAATGTGCAAGACCAGCCTTGTCCTGAATCCCTAATAAGAACGGATACCATTTGCTCTTTGCATAGATCCTGCTGCCTGGGTAGATCAGTGCACAAGTATTTTACAGAGGAAAAGCTCAGCTGGGAGGGTATGAACTGTGAATGGACAAGCAAATGAGATGTATTGGTACATCCAGGTGCTGCTGACAGCCTGGCAGTGGCATGTGCTGGAAAGATCTTGGGTTAATAAAGTAGACGTGTACAGTTTTTGCCATGTTTTCACAGAATGGTTGTGTCTGTTTACCCAGATAGATACTGAGAATCAAAATCTTCCCATTCCAAGGACCAGTGGCCAAAGCAGCCCAGAGGTCCTGAATCCCTTGATTTAATTGATTTCTCTCTTTCTTCAGATTCTTGGCAATTTACTCATCTCCTGGGCTGTGCTGTGTGGTTGTTGTTATGACAACCATGCAGTTTGCTCCTAGCATTGCTTTACCTCTTGGGTGGTAATATCTGGGATGCCTTGGGAAAAGGTGACAATCCTTATTTATTAGCTTATCCCGAACTGTGCTAGCCCTCACACAGACACGCTGTCTCCAAACTCTCTTGTACTTAAAACAAGTCTTCTTGATGTGCAATGTGAATATCTGAGAGGTCTATTAAGGCATATTGAGAAAGCTGTTTAGTAGCAACTTGGGCTTTGTGTGCTTTTATGAACCAGTTATGAGACCAGAATAGATAAGAGCCTAAATCTATGCCCTAGCTTATTCTGCAGTTGTTTCCCTGTGTAGACAAGCATTCCCATATTGAGGAAAGTTGCAGATTCGCATTTTTCATGGCCGTGAGTGGCTGCCAAAACATGAAGGAGCTAAGGTGTATTAACCTGTTGCAGAAAGCTGTAGAAAAGCTCATCCTTCACCTACTTTATGCCATCCCCTGTTTCCTGGGATTTGCTGATGGTGTTGGTGGAGTGTCACAATGGTTTAGAGCTTTCAGGCAAGCTACTAGAGGAAAACTTATATTCAGCGGGATTCTGTCTTGTGCCTTATCCTCTTCTGCAGTCATGGCTTGGAGAATGTGAGGCAAAAATCCCCACAATGAACATGTGGAGGTTGGCCCCGTCTGACATAATGAAATTCGTCTTCCTGGGCCATCAGACTCGATTAGAAATATTTTGACTTATGCTCAGAAAAGTTGGTGACAGCTTCAGAACTCTTTTATTCTTGTTTTCTTTGTAGCTGCTGTAGTGAGCTGCTTTCCCTCCGCCCAGGCCCGGCAGGCAAGTTAGAGCTGCTCTGCTGTAGCCTTGCCTATGAATCCCCGAGGAAAATGGGAGGGAGAGAGGGAGAAAGGCTGATGAGAGGGAGGGCCAGGAGACAGAGAATTCTTTTCTAGGAAGGGATTTTTATTAGATCTCAAGATTGCATTTAAAAGAAAACTGGTGTCATGTTCTTCTGTGAGAGGCTGAGACACATCTCAGGGTGATCCTTGAGCAGTTTCCAGACTCACAGCCCAAGTCAGCAGCTGTTGGAGCTGTTCTCTGCTCACAGCCTGGGCTCTTCAAGCCAGGAGCTGAACCGCAGGCAGGACGGTTACACAACATAAGGCTGAACCTCCTGGCAGAGAGGTTTGATCTGGAAAGATAGTAACACATTTTAGAGCTCTGAATACCTTTCTAAAAAGAAGTGAAATGAGCAATTGTTGTTGTTTAACAGAGCAAAAAGGAAACAGGTTGTTAAATACTTGCATTAGGTGCAAACCTAGTGCTGCTCGATTCCAGAAGAGTCTTGCTCTCTGTCATTTGCTCTGTAGGCCAGGCCATGCCTCTTGGTAGCAATTCTGAATCACCATCCAAAGAATTAGAAAGTGTCATGATCTAATCATGATCTTAACAAGCCACTGTATATCTGCAAACAAAAGAAGAAACCACAGAAGTATTAGCCTGGAATGTTTTTCAGATGAAAGATATTGCCCTTTCCTTGAACACAAATTATTACAGATTCTGAAGCAATAAAGAAGAAATTAATTAGTTTTGTAATCTTTTTGTTTTTCTCTGTCAATTCAAATTTGTTCCATTGTATGGCTCAGTGTCTAACTAATTGCATTTCTTATTGGGATAAGAAAAGAATCAGTAAAGAGAATATGGAGAAAGGCACAATGCAGTTTCATCTATTCTGATTCTGAGATCCTCTCCTGAATCTCAGGGAAAATGAGGAGATCATTTTCCCACCTTTGTGCCTGATTTAAGGGCCTGAGACAAATTCTGCAAAATTAAAATGAGCTATTTTTCATAGCTTTGGTCGTCTTGGAGCCATGTTTTTGTCAAAACCTGAACTCTTCTTATGGCTTCCAAGAGGTGCCCCAACAGTGAAGGGAATGTGTTCAAAGCTGAGTCTTCTAAAACTGCCCTGGATAACAACAACAAAACCATCAATCTCATCCTGATTTTTATTTGTATTTTGTCTATTTCCCCCCCTTCCCCTATGGATGTGTAAAGTCATAAATCATTTTGGGACATGGAAAGCTGAAAATTCATTTGAATTTACAATTAGCCAGTTGTGGGAAAGATTAGAATTTAACAGGAGATGAAATAATTTGTGTTCCTAGGAGTACACACGGCTTGTTTCTCACTTCTCAGCCACTGTAAACTCTTTGTGGAGGTATTTTCCACTTCTCTATTTTGAATTGTAGTAAAATGGAAAATATTTGAAATATGTCTTAAATTTTTAGTGGCTCCTATTATAAGCAGAAAAAAAAGGAAATAAAACTTCTTGAGCAAGAAACACTCTGAAGAACAGACCAGGCCTGCCACTGATTATCTTTCTTTCTGAGAACAGGACTAAATTCTTCTTTCCCAGAAGACTTAAAACCTTTTTACATGATCTTTATTTTGTATTTTATGAAAGTTGATGGACTCTACTTTCATTGAAGCCCTATTTTTTTATCTCTTTAGGAAAAAAAAAAAAAACAACCAAAAAAAACCCCACCAGCGGCTCTCCTTCTACCATGGAGGAGTCTAATTGTGACATTATAGTTTAAAACCTGCTTAATAGTGGAGCAAATTGATAATTTAACTTACATTTCTGTGGACAAGCTCTTTCATCTTATGTCCTTCTCTCCTGAGTTTTCTGATTTGAAAATGACTTTAAGATAGAATTTGCCAAAGGTTTGTGGTTCTTCACAGGATAAATCTGAAAATATAAACTTTCTCTGGAGCCTTTTTCTAGAAAAGACATTAACAGAAGTTATTTATTGTTTTCTGATCTAACAAGGAGCACCTGTAGCAGGGAACTGACCTCAAATGTTCTTTCCTGATACCTGATTTATTTTATTCTTGATTACCCATACTTTATTTTCTTTATTTCTAAACCACTATGTCCTATCATGTGAAAGCAGTCTGAATTATTAATTAATTTTAAAAATTAGTATATTAAGAATGACCACTGTTTTTAATATATATGAAAATGTTAATTTCATAGTAAACATGCAAAAATGTCTTGGGCCGAAGTTCTTGCAGTTAGGTTGGGTGGCTGTGCTCCAAGATGCAGGGAAGAAAAGGCCCTCAGTCATCTTGTACAGAATGAAATTTAGATCTAGGGAAGCCAATTTGGGAAGGCTGCTTTTGAGGGAGAGACCCTGCTTCCTCCAGGGTCAGAATGATGTTCACAGCCCTTGGAGCTGGCACTAAACTGCTGCCAGGGTTTGTGAGCTGCCACAGAAACAGCTGTTTCACCAGCCTATTTCTGTTCCGTGGTTAAAGTCGGAGAGTGTCCTTAGGGAACTCTTTCCCAACTGGGCTGTGTGCTCCTGATGGATTCTGCCACTTCTCCTGCCCGACTGACACCCATGCAGTGTCCCTCTCCATACTGAATTGCAGCTGAACGTCAAGCTGTCACTTTAACTGGAACTGGTGAGACAGAGCTGCAATTGCAGGTGTCCCGTGAGGGACAGGTGACTCCATGTACCTGGAGGTGATGCTGCCTCTGTACACACAAATGGCTGGTCTGGCCTCCTCACTGCAGCCTCGGGCCGTGAGTGCTGGAGTGTGAACGTTCCTTGCTGTGGCCAGCTTTGTCCTGGTGACAAAAACCCAGGGGATTTTTGCTTTCACTGCCCTTGAACAAACCTGTTGCAGTCCCTGGCAGCCCCCCTAGCCCTGGTGGGAGGTGTGCTGTGGGACAGCTGGCATTGGTACCATCCCAGAGACCTTTCCAGGCTCCACACTGAGCCTGGCAGGTGGTCCTGGCACAGGTGGTATCACCAGCCCAGCCAGGATGACTTTTTCTGGCAAGCATGACCATGGGGAATGTCTGTGGGCTGCGTGCACTCAGCTGCTGGACAATAGCACAGGGTTTGCATTGAACTGCTGGGTTGAAAATGTGTGAGAGAACAGCGTGTGCTGCAGGAGAGATCAGTTCACTCGGTAGGTTGTAGCTTGCAATCAAAAAAGGAATTTGATATAAAAAAGAATAACATAAATTTCACTGTACAAAGCACAAATCTGAATGTAATCCCAGCTCACTGCAGATGTGCTGTTACTGACTGCTCAAAACTGGGAAATGTGCATTTGAAAGTGATGCTTGGATTTGGTATAAACTGTTTATGAACTGCTCTACTTGTTTTATAATAAAATCAATTTAACCTCATAATGCACAATGTTAAGATACTCATTTTCAAAGAGAAAAAGCTGCTCAGCTTTCCTTTTGCATTTTCTCAGATTGTTTGAGGAACTGTAGCTGTGGTTGCATGTGCCCTTCTCTGCAGTCTATCCATTCTAAAGTCATTGGGTGCTCCAAATGGTACAGGGATTGACTCAGTACAAAACTATTTTGGGGGTTAAAATAAGGAGGAACTATAATCACTGTGAAGCAGGAAAAGCAGAAAGGTTGTGGGCCAAGGTTGCCTTCGTAGCTGTAAGGGATTCCAGACACGTCACTCTGGCAGATTTCCTTAAGGCTGCTTGGCCCCAAAGCTCACAGATCCTGAAAGGAACAGAAAATAGCACAAACTGGTTTACCATTACCTTTGGGAATGCAGTGAGCCCCTCAGCCATAGTCCACCTGTCTGCTGAGTGTTCTCAGTCTGGCCTTGCAAGGACTTCATTTGCTTACAAATGCATTGACTGTGTTTTGCAGGTTCACCTGCTACTCAGAAGACCCATTGTATCCAGTTCACCTCTGTGTTTGGAGGTAAGGGTGCAATTTCTGACCCTGTGTGGGAGAATTCAAACTTATGTGGAGTTTCATTTAATGAGCACATGGTAAGTTTCCTGCTGAACAACTCTATGTTAACAAACAGTTGCTTAACCTCATTCCAAGCATCCTGTGATTCAGGTGAGAAAGACTTTGTTGTATCTTCTTCCTTGCTCATTGAATTTCTGAGCTTCACATATTTAATATCCTAACTATGTGAAGGAAGGGTAAAAAAAACCCCACCTTCCAATAGTGACTGTGTACTAAATTAGAGAAACTAAAGGAATGTCATAGTCATGTAGTAGAAAAACTTAAAGAATGCACAGGAGCCTTGGAGAGATGAAAAGTCATGTTATTTTTAGCAGCATATGGATGACCAGTAAGGCAAAATATGGGACATTTCCTTTGCTAACATCATGTTTAGGAAAAGCCTAAGCATCCTGCAGAAATTAAGAGGAAATCCTAAAAGTTGAGGTGGCTTTGGCTGGTGGAAGGTTCAATTGCAATTCAGTCTGGGCTCTAGGAAAGTGACAGATAAGATTAGAAAGTTTTCTGATACATTTATGAATGAAAAAGTTAAAATGTGCATGAGGGGAACATAAGCATTGGCTTTCCCAGTTCCAGAGTTGCAGCCTGTGTGCTGGATGTGTGAGGATCCTGTTAGCAGATGTCCTGACCAGCTAAGATGAACCTTGTCTCCTTCATGGCTGGGATTTCCAAGGCATCCAGCACTCAGGGAAGTTGAACACTCATACCAGCTTTCAGGAAGTAAATTTAAAAATACAGTTCTGTATCTCACTATAGACAAATCCAAACTCATTCCTCCTCAGGAAGAGCAGCATGGCATTACAGGTGACTGCAGCCACTGTCAACCTCTCAGCAATGAGCTTTTTTCTGGAGGGTTAGCTTCCAGTCCTTGTTTCAGTTTTAATTTGACTCTGCTGAAAATGTCCAGGGGCAGAGCCCAGCCTTGAGAGATGGTGGTTATATTATTCTGACTGGCAATCTCTAGGTGTTTTCAGAACTCACAATTTGTGACAAAGGAGAATGAACAATGTCCACTAAAATAATTTGAAGTATGTAATGATGATCTATAATTAAGTCATGATCTCTTTTTAAACTACAGACCTTATAGGAGCCTGACCTTTCAGAATTCAAAGCCTTAACTAAAAGGGATTTACAGAAGTATTTTTTATGTAACCATTATTTAAGTCTTCCACTCTGTAATTAAATTTTGTCTCTTTGCAAAGGAGAATGAACTGTTCCTGAAAAAGCTTCTCATATGGTGAGCAATATAATTAGAGAACTAGTTCTGCAAATGTCACACAAAAATGACCTTTAATGAAGCAATATCAAATGAAAAAGCTATTAAAGCTATGCAGCTTGAAGAGTAGCTAAAAGTTGAATTACTGAAGTGGGTCCTGGGCCTGCTGCTGTTCAGATCCCCAATGTGGGCTCCTTCTTGTGTGTAACAGAGAAAGGACGAGAACAAATAGTTGTGTGGTGTACTTGGCACAGGAAATTGTGTAAGAGCTTGTGAAGGAAGAATTTCACTTTGTGCCACCACTGGCTGCAGAAAGATGCCAGGATCTGTTACCTACAGGGGCTGTGGAGAAGTAGCTTCTCTTCAAGGACAGTCCCAGCTGGAATGACTTCTGTTGATGTTTTATCTCGTGGTTTTAAAAGCACTTCTCATAAATCAAAGCACAAGGTATAATTTTTTAAAAAAACACAGACAGCATCAAAAATCATGTTGTGAAAGATAGACCATGTAATGAGTCTCAAACTTTTTTGTTGCTCATTGCAGTTTTTCCTTTTTCACATTTATTATGTGTCTAAAGAATCACCTCAGACCAGGTTGATTTTTCCTTAAGGTTGGAGTCTATGTATGTGGAAATATTGTTTGGGGGGAGAAAAAAGAGACCAAATACACAAATATTTTTGTGTCCTATGTAATCTTTTTAACACTGTGGCTTGGAAAGCCACGTAGCAGGGAGCGTGTTACAGAGTGGTTATGGTTTGTTAAGGGTATAAGCAAATGCAGAAAGGGAGCGAGTGAGAACCCTTCCATAACCTGCTCAGCACATGGCCCTGCTGGGTAAAGGCTGTGGTGTAGATCCATCAGCCTCCGATGTGTCCTGCCCAGAAAGCAGGGAGAGCCTCCTCCCGCAGGCTCTCACAGGGATCACAGTGGGCAGGTGGCGGCGTGGGGATGTGACACCGTGTTCCAGCAAAGCTCTGCTCAGAGGAGCCGCTTTGCTGGAAACTCCCGAGTGAAATGCTAATGACCTTTCCAAGAGAAATCAGCAATTTCTGATTCATGCTACAACGTGGGATGGAAATTTTTATATTGCAATTTTCTTTCATTCTGTAAGAGTTTATTGGAAAAAAAGCACTGCTGGTCTGTCAGAGTCCTCAGACACTTCATGCAAGAAGTTGGCACCAAAAGTTTATTTCACAATGTTTAAGTTTGTGATGATTCATACTGCAGAAGTAGTTTATTTTTTTCCTCCAAATTTCTGCCAAATTGCACTTCTGTGCTAGGGCTCCTCTCATCTCTAACATCACAGCAGTGTTTCAATTGTCTGCCCTACCCAGAGGTAGTGCTGGTGTCCTTTTCTGTCCTTACAGAGAGGAGTGGTCTGTGGATAGAGTACCGCGACTGAGAAGTCTCCAGGATTTGGGAGCTGATTTGGTGTCCTGCTCTGGCACAGATTCTCTGTGTGACATTCAGCAAGTCTCTTACCTCGTCTATGCTTTACTGTCTTTTATGTGTCCAGCTCTCTCAGAAATGAGCTGGTTATACACACAAGTGCCTTGCAAGATTTAGGACAGCATGTGTTGGAATTTCCACAAGGAGTCCTTGGAGGTTTCATCCCCTGTCCTTGTAGTGCCTGATGCTTTTGAGAGCTCTTGGCCCCAGCTGCTTGGCTGCCTGTGTGCTGTGTAAGCACTGTGGTATCAATCAGATGGTTTCCTGCGGGCTAGAATTCCCTTCTCCTGTATAAAAATCAAATACTCCTATCTGATCTACCCTCAAATCAAAGGGAAGGATTTCTGTTCCTCCCCACTGCCCGAGGTAAGGTGAACAGTGGCAGCAAGTAACAAATCCACCTTTGCTGATGTGTTTGGGACAAGGAGTTATTCACAGACCCAGAGCCTAAATTCCTTCTACATCTTGACCTATTTCATCAGTATCAGGAGACCATCAAAAATGATGTGACAGTAAATGGCTTCAGCCAAGAAGCTCTCATGCAAAATGTGTTTCAATGGTTGCTGAGCATTAAGTGCTTTTCTCCTTAGCTGTACACTTAGCTGGCAGTGTTTTATTTAATCTTATTTATCTCTATTTACTTGATCCAGTAGTATAAAAGCAGAGCACTACACGGAGGAAATAGATTTTGTTTGTTTGTTTGTTTTTTAAATGAGTAGTGGTTTTACCTCTTCCATATTGTTTACTTTGAGTCAGTGAATTAGTCAAAAAAGGCTTTGCCTGTAAGTGCCTGAGTTGTTCCATTCAAATTCTTTGGTTTCAAGTCAGACAATTGCTCCCTTCCTTTGCCAAATCCGGGCTATAAGCACTGGAATTATGTGTTTGGGGGAGGTGGCTGCCCACAAACTTCTGAGCACTTCAGTCTGTCCTTGCACATTGAGCAGTGTTAGCAAACAGTACCAGAGCTGGTGCAGCCAGCCTTCAGCTTCTGATTCGGACAGATGTGTCTTGGTTTGGTGTGTGTTTGGGGAGTTTTGCACCCAACCGAGCAAAATACTGTGCTGCCTTCAGATGTTAAGAGAGACATGAGGCCATGGAACAGATCCCTGACTCACGGTGGTAATTTTCTCCTGTTACTTCCCTAAGCCTTTGTTTGCCGACTCCTTGAGGGTGGGCTTCTACTTTGCTGTTTTATTGTCTCTCAAATCACTGGTTTTACTTTTAGCACCAGTAATTTTTGGAGTGCTTGGGGGGGGGGGGAAGGGAGAAAAGATAGATGTAGTAATTATTAATGTATTTAGTAGGATTATGAAGTCTCAAAGCTCATTAAAAATGAGAAACCATGGCAACCTCGACAATCCCTCCTACACATATTATATCTACCTAACAATGTGCAAAGTACATTTAGTGAAGAGAAATTAAGCATAAAGAAAAGAGAAGAAAAAGCATTCACTTTTTATATTACTATTTTTAATTCTAAGCTCCTGCATACCAACACACTTGGGCTGGCAGCGCTTCGAACTCTTCCACATGAAAAATAAGTAACTGATTATTGGATGTCTTCTCAGTATTGTTCTTTATTCTCCTGAGATTTCCTATGGTGCATTTTTAGTAAAGGACAGATTTTATGGGAGATTGGTAGCTGAAGAAAGAAAATGTTTCTCTGGTCTTGTCCCCTCCTGACGCATTGGGAGTTTGGGGCAGTCCTGCCTCTCCTTGACTCTGCAGGTCACAAGTATAAATCTAACATCAGTACTGGTCATCTATCAAAAGAAAGGTGAAATTGCAGCCCTCTTAAGATCAGTTAAAGGATTTTAGAGAATACTGGATCTTACATCTAATTGTGCCTATTTTCTGTTTTAAAATACAGAACATTTGCATCTGAAACTTAATTAAAACTGTTATAGCAGTTTCTGTGGAACAGAAGGTAACAGTGGTAGATAACACAAAAGCCAAGAGGCCTTGACCTCCATCAGGCTTTCCTGATAAAGGTTTTTCATTTTCTCTGTCTGCATTGATCCAGGATGTTTTGGTAAAAACTTGGAATAATGACCCTGACATCACACTTGAACTGCACTGGCCTGCTCAGGAAGTCCTTCCTGTATTACAGCTCTTCGAAAGGCACACTTTCCATAAGGGTCATTTATTCCAAGCTTATCCACGTTTTCTACAAAAGTGCCTGAACTTAGGCACTTCTGTTTAGAAAGACATTAGAATGAAATCCTGATGAATGAGGACTAGAAACTGAATGCTCTAAAAAAGAGCACCTGGCTGAGCTCTCTGACACCCTGAATTAACTGTTCCAGAATGGAGCTATCAGCGTGACTGTGAGAGGAGTAAAGGCCTGGGGCAGGGTGTGCCAGCCCTGGGCTGAGAGAGTGCTGTGGGGATGGCAGTGCGGCACAGCAAGCAATGACTCTGTGTGGTGCAGTAGCAGGTGGAAGGTGCTTGCTCTGCAGAGTGGATGTAACCAGCTGGAAGGTTCTGCTTTCCTCCTCTTCCTCAATCATCTCCAGTGCCCTGACAGGACAGGATAGCTTAGAGGTGTAGGAGTTCCGCAGGAGTCAATAAATTCTGCAGAAGGAAAGATGCTGGGACCCCCTCAAAGGCATTTGAGGTCACTTGCACAACAGGGGTGCAAATTCCTTACAAACAGGTGGGATTTACAGCTGCCAGGTCATCTGTGTAGATATGCATATATTTTTGTGGATAGGTATGGGAATATTCATTTATATGCACAGCAAGGGCAAAACCTTTATTTAACCAGTACTGGTTATCTGACTCCTGGAATTTCCTGGTAAGAAAGGAAGGAGCTCCTGGTGCCTGGAGAACTCTCCAACAAGGATGTATCAGACAGCACTCTGTGTAGGAGTACTGAGTGTGTTCACAGTACATGCAGTACCAAACTGAAATAGCATGTTTAGCACCCTGGAGACTGCCTGGGGACACTGATGCTTTCTGTGCTTTCTTTGCAGTGAAAAATATTATTATTTGTTTCAGCAGAAGGCTATTTTTATACTGAGGTGGTGTAACAACCTGGGGCTAAAAGAACCTGTAGGTTAGCATAGCCACAGGGTCTAAGAGGGTGTAAAAATGGGTTAGAGAGCTTCTGAGTAACTGTTTTCCCAAATGCTATGCATAGGGAGTTAAGAATCCCAAGTCCAAGGTTAATTAATTTTATTTATCTAATGTACCATATGCACACTGTGCTCATGGCAGCAGTGTATGAAATTTAGGGGTACATTGAGAGGCAGTTTAGCAACAGGGAGCTGAGCATTAATGGCCTGCTCCCAGCCATTCAGGCCATTACAGCACCTGGGTTTTAGTGACATAAAACCCACAAAGGGATAGAAACTGAAGAGATTTTTACCTCTGTGTGAATTCATAAAATCTGATCATTATTGCTTTCTTAATGGTTTCTTTTTAGCAAGAGTCACTATTGCTTTAGCAAAAGTCACTGTGGCTTCTCAAGGAAGGATGAATTCTGCTGGTTTTCCTGCCAGCTTCTTAGGAATAGCATGTTCTATTCCTTTGCTGAGGGAATAATACTGAAATTATGAGGGTTAGCTGTAACTGGAACGAGGAAAAAGGGTTGGTATATTTGGGATAATAATATTAGAGAATAAGGGCGCTGCTGTTGCAGTGTGTGTGTAGTCCATTGTCACCAGTATTTGGAGTGATTTGAGAGACAGTGGCTTAGAGTGGTGACAGATGCCTCACCAGAAAAAAAGAATCAAGTTGCTGATGGTTGATGCAGAAGTTGTGCACCTGAGAGTTACAGCCTCTGCAGTGTATGATTTACTGACTGGCCCAACTTTTTGCTTGTGTAAGCCATTATAATTCTGGTTATGATTTAACTACTTAACCCATCTTGATTTTTACATTTGAAAAATTCTTCGGCTCAGTGGTCTGTACAGTGAGAAATACCCCAGGCTGACTGTACCTCATTTGGGGAAGGCTTTCCAGTTATCAGCTTTCAGCGTGACCTTCTGTGCTATCCAGGAGCCACTTTCTTCCCTTTTCCAGGGGCTATCACTGCTTTTTTAGCTGCAGATTTTTCTGTGGCCTCAGCTGTACTCTGTGTTCTGAACTGGGATTTAAGCTGAAGCAGTTATTTCACCTGGTATTTTACATGCTGAGTGGTTGATGTTATATATTGGAATTGTAAGATTTCTTGTCTTATTTTCAATCCTTATAACTCTTGCATTTTTTCTGGTTTTATAATCACGGTTTTTACTTCCTATAGCAACACCAAGCTCCTTGGTGGAAGAGTGAATTCACGCTGAGTCCTGGATGCTTCCCTGGCTGTTGAAGCCAGGTAGGCTTCAAAGATTTAATTTACCATCACAGTTTTGCCTCAGAATTTCTGAGGGGCCTCGGAGAGCATTTGGCTCAAATACATACACTTAAAACTAGACAGTTTTAATTACTTAGCCTGGCAAGTGGCTTCTGTTCAGTTCTCATTTGGGGATCAACCAGATCAGGTTGATTCTCTCTGCAGTACATACTGCTGGGTGTCATACGGTGGTTAGCAGGAGAGAAACAGATAAATAATTATATAATTGCATGGGGATAATTACAGGAGTTCATGTTTTATTAGTAACCTGTGTGCAGGATTTTCCTCTGTGCATAATTACAGCAAAACACACTAGTTCGTCGCTCTCTGTTGACTGCACTGTGTGATGTCTGGCTAACGAGCTGGCAGCAGCCCCTTCTCACCTTTCAGCATGCAGATAATGAATGGAAAGCTGTAGCATGTTTTAGTCACTTAACACTTTTTATTCACCAAATATGCTGCAGTTTGGTGAATACAGTAGGGCACTGTACCTGTTGGAAAAACTAGTTAAGGTGTGGTTGTCAAAATTAGTTAACACATTCATTTTCGATGTGTAACTCTTATTGCTTTCAGGTATTTCAGTTCAAATAGTTAGATTTTGAGGATGAGGTCCTTGACTATGAACGGATTTCTGGTTCGGAGTAGTCGTGAACTACAAGCTGGGGAACAACTTAACCAATGTGTAGTTCTGAATGGCTTCCTGGTGTTCACACTTTTTCCCTATTCTTGGCGTAAATGTTTTCTGCCTTAATGTGTACCGTCACCCCCTCACTGCCCCTGGGGTTGGAATTGGTTCCCAGCTGATACAGAGAGAACAGGGGGTGACGTTTCCCATGCACAGGTACACACTGACTTTTAAAGGTGGGTTAGAATGCAGATCTGCAGCTTAAACGTATGGAGAGGAGGCATTTAGCCACTCTGTTTAATTTGTTAGCATGTTTATCTCTTGAGAGAACAGGAGGCAGAGTTAAGCCTGTTTTGGCCCGAAAGCCTTGTGTGTGGAGGCCGAGGCCGTGCTGTGTGTGCAGAGCCAGAGCCGGAGCCCCGACAGCTGCGGCAGCCGCTCAGTGTCGCTGGCCTCTGCCCGGGCTTCTCCGTCACCGCCTGGGAATGACGGCCGTGGGAAGGGTTTGTGTGTTCTCCCGGAGGCGAGATCCTCCCGCTCCCAACCTGCTTTCTCCTCTCGTTTCAGGAGCATTCAGGGTCTCTCTGAAATCGCCCCTTCAGGCCCAGAAGCAAACTGTTCAAGGCATGCCTTTTTATTTCCTCTGGATCATGGAACTTCTCTGACACAGAATTATTATTGTGGCACATAATTATGATTGGATGTCTTCATCATATAATTGCATGATGTATAATGAGCGGCAAAAGCTTATTTCCTCTGCTCTTTGAATACTGAACTTCTGAGATTAATTAAGCTGATACTGAAAATGCTTTTAATTATATATGCTGCATAAACAGCACTATTAAGATCAGATGAGAATATTATTGCTTGAACAGTTTCAAAATTTTTTAAAATACCCACTGTGTGTTTTATATTACTGTTTAAAGAAATGTGGGGATTTTTGAGGGGATAAAAACCTCCCCAGACAGTGGGTGGCATGCTGAAAGAATAACTGAATATTTGCTGAGCAAATCAGCTACTTTGCTCTAATTGCAGTGTATAAAAGTAAGAGACTGTAAAATTAAGAGTATTTTATTTAAGTAAATAAATGCTTCCACGTGTCTAGTCCTTAATCTAATGTCCCTTGTAGGTAGGAAGTTCATAGAGTGTGTTTCAATCATTCCTTCTAAAGCTACAGTCACTCCAAAATCAGACTGATAGTGATGCCAGAAACGATACCATCAATGGGACGTCATCAATTCGCTGTGCCACGTTTCCCGTGCAGCAGTGCCCGGCAGTCCCCGGCTGCCCCGTTCCCATAGGGAAGGCGCAGCGCTGGGAGCGGGGCAGCGCGCCCGCCGAGAGCGCCGGCTGCCAGCGCGGAGCTCCCGAGAGCAGCAATCACTGCCTAAGGCACAGGAATGGATGGATGTGCTTTATCCGCTATCAGATGTGTGTCATATACCTGCTAACCTGCTGGCAACCCTGTGTGAAGAGGATTATAACTGGGGTTTGGTGACTGAGTTTGTGAGAGAAATGTCAGTACACTGATGAAGACAGACATCTCTGCTGAAATCATTCAGGTGAAAGAAGGAATCTGAATTTCATAACCCCGAATTAAGGGCTGCACTAGCAGAATGGAACAGAGATCATGCCATGCTTGACTTTCAAGAGATATGTTGTTAGTAAAGACTGTTCAATATGCAGCAGTAATGTAAATGAGGCCAAAAAAAAAAGATTTGTGTATTCCGCACATTTTTTAGTGTTTGTGGACTAAACACTGCACCCCCCCTGCAGGATTGCCACCTGTTACCTGCCGTGCAGTTTAACTGTGGGGCCACTCACTGTGAAAATTATTGCACCCTTACTTCTGCACTTCCGGTGGAAGTGTGCAAAGTCTTTTGAGGGGCAGTTACCATCGGAAGGAATATGTGAAGTGAGTAACTCACTCTTAGGAGTTGCTTCTGAGTGATAGCACCCAGGAGGGAATTCCATGTTGCATCTAACCCATCACCTTTGATAGGCACAGGTGCCTAGGACATTTTGGCTGTCCTGGAGCCAGTCTCAGCCCTGGCCTGGCCGGCTGCCCCATGACAGGGGTGTGTTTTTGAAGGGAGGCAGCTGGGACATCCCTGGTCACCACAGCAGCTGGCCCAGTCTGTGTGCGGATGGCAGCGCGAGGCTTGCGAGGCACCTCTGAACTCGCTCTTGACCTCCCAAAACACGAGTAGCAACAGCCAGGAGCAGCTTCCTCTTGTCAGCCCTCGGAGGTGGATGCAGACCTCTGCTGTGCTGGGACCATATGGGGGGCATCTGCCTCTCTTCAGGAGGAAGCTAAAAATGAAATTAATGGGATTTATTCTTGAGCTTGTTGCTACACCTTGATTTATTGGCCTATTGTATCTTCTAACTGATAGAAGGGGAGTCCTATCGGTTGGGATTGGTCTCAGTAGCAATCTGTTCTCTGTTGACTGTCATTTTTTAAGTATCTGTCTAGTTACATCTCTGATGCCCTTTGCAGTGAGTATTTTTAGCATGCCAGCAGAACACAGGCAGAATAAACTTGGACTTTTTGGAATACCATTTGTTCTCTCGTGTCTCAGAAGACTTAAAAGGTTGACCAAGAATTACAGTTCTGTAGACTATGCCGCTTTGTGCTGCTGTCTTTATCCATCTGTAGAGCTTCCCATCTCTTCCACAATGGGCATTTTGGTGTCTGTCAAGTGCTCAGGAAAATGGACTCATTTATGTTTTCCTGTACCTCTCACTAGTCATTTGCAACCATTTGAAATGGATGTGTATTTGCAGCAAAGAAAACTCAAATTCACTAATTGATGCACAAATACGCTCATTTACATGCAATTTTGGGGGTTTTTTTAGAAATGCATCTATTTGCATAAATAAAACCTCTTTTCCAAATATTAGTGTGAACAAAAGCCATTTTCATGGATGCCAGAAAATGGCTGAATAGAAAAGCCAATTCAGAATTTGCATAATAGTTACTAATTGTTTTCCTTGCTATTAGCCTGTCTCTGCTTAATAGGCAATATTGGCTTCTGTTTCCTTTCTGAGTGCAGTTTGGTGCAAGAATATTAAGCTACTGTAGAAGATCTTAATAGTTTAACTTACCTAGTGTGCAGTTCCAGGGCCTGGTTCCATCCAGGAGCAGAGCAGTGGCACTGGCAGAGGCCAGCGTGTGGCCCCTCACCAGGAAGGTACTTCCCTCAGTGGAGGACAAGTAGGAGATTATTTATTCTCACAAAACATTATGAGGTTTGGAGAAAATCTCAGTTTTTCTTTGGGAGAAGGAAGATGTATCTTGGTTGCAGCCAACATCTTTGGTTGAATGTTTTGTTCTTGCCAAATGGTATTGCTAAAGCCTCGAGAGAGATTAGGGGAAACACACTCAGTTTAAATTGGCAGTAAATAAATAAATAAATCTTTGCTTGGCTCAAGTATATTTTATCAATTTCCTTCATTTAAAGATACAGAGAAAGATCTCACGTGTTTTTACTGTTCTTGGTATTTATTGCAGCGTTCTTGTGTTAAAATGTGGAAGTCAATATGGCTCAAGACCATTAAGTCAGACTGAGCTATCAACTATCTGCAGGAAACACAATCTGGTTTGCCAGGCAGGGATTTATTCACTACACAACTACTGATTCTCCTTATAAAGAAACGGAAGAAGAGTAAACCAGATATGTTTTATGCTAGAGCAGAAAGGATGATTGCTTTATTTCACGGATGTTTTGCTGCACCTTTATAACTTCATTGTTAAAAACTAATTGCTTCATTTCAGAGGAGCTGGGGATTCCAGTGTGCCTGCCTGGAGCAGCAGGGAGCAGGGAAGGTGGAACAAGCTGTGCTTTACCTGCAGCATAGCCCCATGGCAAAGGGCCTGCCTGCACTGGGAAACACTTGGGATTATTTAGAGCATGCACAGTGAAAGGATTCAGAGGAGCTGCGCAGATTTAGGAGTTGGAAAAGTTTTGTAAAGCACAGGAGAGAGGAAAATCAAATGGCCTGTTTGGAGGATTTATTGGGAAGTGTAACTGAGATCCCTTTTTAACTCAGATTTGTCTGTCAGCATGGAATGAAGTCTGGTTTGTGCTACAGCAGTTATTAATAGAAGAATTGCATTTCCTAAAAAAAAAAAAGCAGAAGCAAGAGGGTAATTTTGGCCAAGTTTGTCTTCCAAAGCAAGTTGCAAAGATTTGCGATTGATCTTGAGAGGAATGCATTGGATATTTATTTTAAAGACCAAATTACAGAGGGGATCTGCATTGGATATTTATTTTAAAGACCAAATTACAGAGGGGATCTGCTAAGTTTGTATAGTATTTATTCAAGTACATATACAGAGAGGAGAAAACAGTGTATCTGCATCTGTATACACTCTTGTCATTTAATATTCTGAAATACGGTACTTAGGGATGAAATGTCGTATTCAACAGACCCTCATCCTCTTAGGTCCAGTATTGCTTTGGAAAGTTGGCGTTCCTTGAAAGCAGATGTTTTTCTGGAGTGCCAGTTTCGGTTGCAGTGACCTGCAGTGAGTACGCCTTGGTAAAGGTTCGCTCATCCCTGCTGCAGACTGGCTCGGCTGGGGCTGTCAGGACGACAGCTGGTGTGGCAAGGGGCTCTGCCTCGGGGAGGAGGTGCACTGTGCCATCACCACTCCTCCTGCTACCCTGCAGGCCAGGTGGAAAGCTGGCAGATGACAGCAGTCACACTGCTGGCTCTTTGTCTGTATTATCAGGATAGAGAGATCCCACTAAGGACACCTCCAGTCTCATCTCCAGCACCATTCAGCAATCCAGACAATTTTTGGGGAGAGAATGATTTCTTTCTTTATTTGCAACTTTCTTTCCCTCTCTTGCCTGTACTTCCTGCTTTTCACAGCAGTAGTTGTAGAAGAATTTCAGGAAGTGAATCTATTATCAGTCTTTACAGATGTTTCTTCAACTTTTTGCCCCTTTCTGAAGCAAATCTGTTTCCTTTGAAGATGCAGTGCCCCTTTCCACGGTCCCAGTGGGAGTTCAGCATCCCCTGAGCAGGGCTGTGACAGGCCTCAGGAACACCCTGGTGAAGTTCTGGTTGGATATGTGCTGCTGTGTTCCTGTCTGCTCAGGAAAAGTGTGACACTGTGGTTTCCTTTGTAAGAAATGTATCTCTGTTGAAAAGGAAACATATTTCCTTTTGAAAAACGGTGTCATGAAGAAAACCACAGGACATTCAAAGCGGTGAGGCTGGAAGTGCTGTGTGTGACAAGGTCTGTGCCCTGTCCCCCTGGGCACGGGCTGTACTGGGTCTGTGTGCCATGAGAACCGTGTCACCCAGCACACAGGTGACTGCACTGCCTTTCTGTGGGATGCTTTTCCCTCTCAGCAAATTTGAGGATGTTTGAGAAAAGGGATTAGTGGTATCATTTCCACTGTGCAGAGGAAGAAATAAAGCAAGGAAGAGTTAAATTTGTAGGAAAGAAATGGCAGAGTGCAATGTAAGATTCAGGTCTCCAGAGACTGGTTTTTCTGCTGCTCTGTTACATTCTATTGCCATTTATGATGATCCTTTTTTAGAAATAGATGGTGAATTGGAGCAATAGAGATGAGGTTTAATTTGTTTATTGGCTAGTGATGTTCATCCCCTTTTTGTTAGTTGCATTTTCCAAGGTGCCAAAAATATTTTGTGTATTCTCCTTTTCCTAGAAGATGTTTCTAAACTGTTTATCAGTTTAAAAACATCAAAGATTAGCAAGTCAGTTGGGATATTTAATTTTTGTGTTGTCATTCAGCAAAGATCAGTGTAAAGGCTTTATTCTCTGCAGTTTTTAATTTCATGTAGATAAGCAAAAGCTACATTAATCTTTTCCCGTGTCATGCTTGGCAGGGGTCACCATCCCCGTTAGCCTTTTGACCCTCGTGTGTCTCAGCCTGGTTGGTTTGGGAGTGTGCAGTGAGGTGCCAGTGGGAGGTATTGGAGCTATTGGTGCAAACACCTCACGTACCCAGGTTCTCTAGAGAGCAGAACAAATTGCTTTACTTTAGTCTCCTCATTCAGCATGAAAAAAAATTTATGATCTAAAAATCAAAATTTACAAATGCAGTCTTGGCAAGATTGATCATCCTGTGTTTTAGTCACGGTGATTTCAATGAAGAGATGTGCTTATTATTATTGCTAGAAGTATTGGGGAATTTTCTTCTGCAAAATGCATCTCTTAATTTAGCATTCAGCAATCACCACTTCTCTCTAAATCTGTGGTATCTTGCCTACTTTTTTAACCAATACAACATAAACCTGTGGCATAAAGAGGCAGGAATAACAGGATCAGTAAAGAATTAAATTCAGATTAAAGTCTCTCGATATCTTTCGCTTTTGTCTGTATGCCATTGGTATAAACTATCATTATCATAATTAAACAAAAAAGGCACTGTGTGAATTCTGCGTTCCCTTGATGGTGCCACAGAAACAATGTGCATGAAATAAATGTGATAGTTGCTATAAACTCAACTTCCACAGTAGCTTTTAAAGTTTGCTGTAAAAGTCTTTGGCGGTTCTGCAGTTCATAGTGAATTAATCTCTTGCTTTTTAGTTCATTGTATGTTTGAAGCTATAAAATTAATATTTACAGCTGTGTTATTGTATTGCTGTGTTACTCTACTGTATTGATGGACAGTTCATCATAAATAGAAATAACATTATATTCTCCTACAGCCTACTTATTCAATGCTATTTAACTATTATTTCTATTATATTATTTCAGAAATCCTCACCTTAACAGCACTTGGAAATTTGTAAATATTCTGCTGCTTTTGGGCAGGACTTGAAATACTCAATAGCTTCAGAATTACAGACCAGTTTTCCTTTGCTGTTAGAATATGTGAGCTACACATAATTTTAAATAAAATTGCTATACCAGGTGCCATGTGCAGAGCGGGGTGTGTCTTAACACATTGTATGAAATGTGATATTTTAGACAATATTTCACTCCAAGGAGGTATTTCATTTAAACCCTTGATGATTTTGTATTTGCCTCTTATTTTCTTTCAAAAACTAGAAGTCTGTTTTGACAAGAATTTTACACATAGAAACACTAATAGCATGCTAATTCCGCTCAGGAGCTGACAATGCACAACTGGCATTGGGATAACCCCTTTCCGTAGTTGGAATTACAATCAGCCTTCAAAAGTAATGTTGTTTAGGAGACGTTGTTAATCTGCCTCGTGCTTACTCACTTGAACAATAAGATCAGTTCAGGATTCCCTAAGGCAGAGTGTAATAATGATTTGTCACTTTTGGAAAAGGACATTTCCATTTATTAATTTGCACTTTTTGCCAGGGATTTGGGCTTCAGCAATTGTAGTTTTTGAACACACAGTGTTTCATCTGATTGAATTTTTCCCAATACGTTTGTGTTCCATGAGTTTTGTGGCAGAATTGTCAAGACTCTAGAGCTATATCAAAAATTCTGAGCATCAATTGGGCTTAATTCAGTGGAAATTTTATTTCACAGCTGGTAATTCCAGAGCTCCTTGGTGTAGCTGTCCCGGAGTGTGACGCTGGCTGTGAGGAATGGTTTTCCTCCCGCAGGATGTCGGCTTTGCCTCGTGGCTGTGCCAGCCGTGAAATGTGCTCAGGAGACACCGGGGAGCCTTTGCATGAGCCAGAGCCGGGGCCTCTGTGGGAAGCTGAGGCTGCTTTTGTGAAATCCCTGGAAAGCAGAGGAGTGGAAGGGAGAAGGGGAGGTGGCCCAACCCCTGTGGCTCCCAGCTCTGAGCAGGGGGCCTGTGCCATAGGCAGACAAAAGGAGACTGCTGGAGATCAGATCACAGCAGATCACAGGAGTCTTTTCTGCGTGGCAAAAGAAGGAGCCTGTTATCCAAGGAGGGGAAGGGATGGGGAAACCATTATAGTTTGGAGAAATTTTAAAAGGCTGTAGAGAAAGCGCGGGGGATCACAGTGTAGAACACCTCATGCAGCATGTCGTGTGGCACAAGAGAAACGGGGACAAGCCTTCAGGAAACTCCTTAATCCTAGGAGTGAGGAAGTGGATCTGCACTTCTCCCAGACAAGGGTCAGATCCCAAATTAGTCTTTGTACTTTCATACTTCTTTATGCTGTTGGGGCTGATATCATGGCTTAGCTGGATGTTTGCATCTCCTTCTGCCCTTCCATCTGCTCACAGGTAATACGTATTTCTGATGTTACTTTAAAATTATAGCAACGGTTTCTGGGCCATGTTAACTTCATTATTAGCAGTGTCAAGCAGAATATCAAGGCGAAATTGGAGGAAAAAAATAATTTGAAGGCAGGGCCCGTGTGTTATTTTTAGTACTTCTTGGAGTGACTGTTCTTAACTGCCAGGAGCTGACAAGCAGGAGAAACACAGTGTGAATCAAGATGTTCACTTGTCATCTGTTCACATGTTTAATTTGTGAATTTGACATGCAAATGGTTCCTGTGCCACTGGTGTTGATGTGGCTGAGTGATGTACCAGCCGTGCTGGTGCCTTAGAGCAGCTCTCTGGGGGCTGGGGTGTCACAGAAACGGGGGGTTCTGGCCATGGCCTGGTGGCCCTGTGGGCCTGGGTGTGAGACATCCTCACTGGATTACCAAGGTAGGACATCCTAACATGTGTTAGTTCTCTGTAGTGAGTGTGCTTGTTTATAATTTTTGTAATAAAAATAGAGAAAGAAATCCCAAGAGGAGTTTTCAGAAGTAGGCAGTATTTTTATGTATTCTGAAAGTGGGAAAATAGTCAAAAACCTCACAAAGAGAATGAATACCTCTCGCCGTCTGGTAGGCTGCAAGATGTTCAGCAGGAGACAAAATGTTCACTTGAATGAGACCCTTATTTTCAGGTTTCCCCTCACAACGTGGTGTGGTGCCCACCTAGCCCAGGCATGGACATGTAAAGCCCTCCAGGCCCCTGCTGGCCAGTGTTCCATGTGCACATGAAGCCTGGCAGTGTGACCGCCAGAGGAGAGAGAGAAGGCTCGTCACACAGAACAGAGGGAGAGGCATTAAAAATCAGCAATTGTACCAGGAAAGGAAACTGAATAAATTTGTCAAATAGTAGAGCTACAGAAGGAGGAGGAAAGTAGCTGGGAGAAGGAATGCATGGAGATGGATTATTGCAAGAGAATGAAGGAAGCTACAAGTGAAAAGTGAGGTGAACTCAAATGGAGTGAATTTAGCAAGGAAAACAACCATACCTCACTGAGTCTGGAAAGCAAAACGTCAAGGTGTTGTGTTGAGAGGTCTAATAGTTCTGTGATGTGCTTTGTGGCATGTACCGAGCTACAGCAGTTTCATATAGTCAAAAAGACAATAGAAATGTTTCCACTTGCCAGTTTTTCCCCAGGCTTTCTGGTTTTTAACACTTTCTTGTCTACAGTATTTTTCTGTATGGTCAAAAGATTTCCCAGTATAATGTGTGTGAGGGCTGAATGGGGGTACAAGTGGGGTCTAACAAGATCTATTGGAAGAGTAATCAGCATCTGTTAATGCTAGAGCTGACAAGATCCAGCAGCAAAGCCTGCAGAATGGCAGAAGGGCACATGATATTCTTTATTCAAGTCATGGTGTCCCTTGTGGCTCCAGTGGATAGGAAGAAGGGGGCAAGATTCCTGAGCTGCAAAATGTTCAGGATGACTTGCAGCAAGGATTTACTCTCCTACCTGCATACACTCACTCTTAGTGCAATTTTATGTGATATTTTTGTTTGTTTCTGGCCGATTGCTTGGATTTAGTGCATGGCTTGTGCAGCAGCCGCGCGAGGAGGGCCCCACATGTGCCCCTGGGGCTCCTTCCTGGCTCTGCTGGGGACAGAAAGCATCACTGCCCGTGGCCTGACACTCGACAGATTCTTTTGCTTGGTTTTGGCTTTTTATCTGAAAGAGAAACAGCTCCCACATTTGTGTGGAGTAGTGGGGAAATGGTTCCATTGCCTCAGTCCCTTCTGATAGGGATGTTATTCCAAAAGCCTCAGCAGCTGATCTGGCGAAAGAACAGGAAAATATCTTGTATTCCATGGTACAGCTGGGCTCCAATTCTACTGGATTTTTTAAAGCACCAGTTTAACATTTTCTTCTGTGATTCAAGTTAGCATTAAAACTCTGACAACAGCTGTTGCTTAATGTAGAAATGGCAAATAGATTTTAAAATCCAAGATATTTTCCTTCCCAAATCACATTCTTCCTATAGGACCTAAAATGATCATAAGGGTTGCTGCTGGCTCATAGAGCTAATGAACTGGATTTTAAACTCTGTATTTGCTACAGCTTATGACCTCTAATTTAGAAGATAAATGAAATGTGGAAAATGGGTACAGAAACAATTCTCCACTATTTGCATTCCCTTGTCTGATGATATGTAAGGGACTGATTTTTAAAAATATTTTCTGAGTTCATTATATGAAGGCATATACTGATTTATTATTATTGTTGTTATAAACAGTAAAAAAAAATTCCACTTCTCTTGGGAAGTAATATGTTAGTAAAACTAACTGTTGCAAAGTAAGCAAAATATTTCTTTAAAAATATCAGATGATCTTGATTTTGTGAAGGAGTAAAGCTTCGATGCTGTATTGGCCTAGCACTGTTATTACTTTTATATCCCGGTAATTCCAGACGCTTCAGATGGGATCAAGATCCCTGTGTGCTGTGCCCTGCATAAGCTTAAGAATCAAGATCATCAGAAGGGTATCTTAATAAAAACTTGTCATTTAAATTGTACTTAAGGTGATCCGTAAAATCAGGCTCTGGCAGTTCTGATCAGTGTTCATCTACTTGTAGGTGTTTTCCTAATTACTGCACATGGCCCACTTACCTTTGTATTTAGTTCTAGTAGAACAGAGCAGGTGCTTTCCAGAGGAGTGGGATGGTCAGGATCACTCACTGGGAAATCCCCAGAGTGGGTCTGTGGGCTCTTCTGGAGTGGCACCTCAGCAGACGTGTGGCTTTGGGGCTGTGTTCTGCAGGCAGACACCATGTTAGTGCTGCAGAGCAGAGTCCGTCTGAGGTGCAGAACCCTTCATCCTGAATAAAGTGTTGCTGTGGGGTGCCTGTAGCCCGTACCCTCACCAGCGGGAATGAGGATTTCAACCCCAGCCATGGATTGTAAGTTTATCAGTAGCTAAGTGGCTAAATAGCAAAAAAACTCTTCTTTTTTTTTAATACTTAATTTTCTTCTTATCAGAGTCAAATTGTATGACTACTGCAACTCCCTCATGTGAAAACCCGAGATCTGGCTGTGCTGTCAGGGGATGGGAGGATTAATGACTCATGCTGATTGTATGCTTGGAATATGCTGTTTGGAAGACTGTAAATATCTACGATCAACTTGAATGATCTGAAGTTAATGCCCTGGCTGGGCATGTCAGTTCTCCACAGAATTCAAAGTACCAAAGGCTTTTGTGAGACCCGTCTGAAGACACAGTTCCCTCCTTTTCTTCTCCCAGACCATACAGCACTAAGTGATGATTAAAAGTCTCTGCTAATGCAAGAATTTGAAAGTCATACAGGCTGTCAGCTCAGTCGGTCAGAGTCGGAGCTGTGTGGTTCTCCTCTGAGACCTTGGCACTGGCAGCGATCGTCTGCCAGCCCTCGGTCCTTTCATTAGTTCTGCTTGTCTAAAGAGATTTTCCTTCGGCTGTTGTGGCTGCTGGTGGTTTCCGCCATACTCCGGCTGGCTGCAGAACGTGCTCCCATCCCCTCCTTCCTGGGACACAGCAGAGCCACAGCAGTGGGCTCGGCCTGGCTGGAGAGCCTCCCCAGCTGCCCGGGACAGTGCCTTCCCCTCGGAGAGACACTGCCTCCCAAGGGCTCAGCCACTTCCCAAACTTCCACGCTGTACTGACTTCAAACTTGGGCTTCCAGCTCTTTTCAAACCCTGCCCTGCCCTCTGCCCCGATTTTGGTTTCCAGCCATGCAGCCCTGCTTGTTGTCAACATTCCGTGGAGTAAAGCATAAAAAGCTGACAACCTGGCATTTTTTCCTGCTACTCTGTAATTTAAAGCTAAATATGGATCTGGGTCTGCCTTGGATTGTTTTGGAATTGTCTCTTAGTTATTTTGGCACCATTTCCCACCAGTGTAGTAGGCTGCCATGTGTATAGACTGTTAGCTGTCATGGATGTGACTCACTATTCACTTCAAACGGTACCTGGATTACAATCAATCAATGAAACATAACCTGAATTTCCGTATGGTGCTTCTGGCAGAGCCTTCCTGAAGCTGCCCCAGAACCTAACTCTCAGCTAGCACTCCCAAATCCCTTGGAATTAACACAAGGTGACACTCTCAGGTATTACATGCTTTTCATCACTTTCAGATTTACTTTACCTGGCTCTTAGAATTCCTACTTAACCCAATAGACTTTTTTTCCTAAATGATTCCAGAACTTTTCTGCTTCAGTAAGATGCCTTTTAGGTATAATGAGTAAGAAAATGTAGCCAAAATGCTCCTGAGGGCTGCAAAAGTCAAGCTGAACCCCAGGACCAAGAGTGTGTGGAATTCAGGCCCTGCTCAGAGTATCAGTTCCTCCTTTTTCAGGAGAAAGAGTCCAACGGCCCCCCTGCTTTTGCTGGTTTGTTAGCACAATGTATGTGTTAGTAACTTGTTGCTTAGATGTTTGTGTGAGTTTGAGTCAGATGTCATTTCTAAATGTGTGGATAGTGCTAGAACATAACTAGAAAACTTCATGCTCTGCATATGCCTTGGGTGGTGGGTAAACTGAGCATTTTGAAGATGTATCACTGGTTATACAGCAAGAAAACTTTTCACCAAATTAGTGATTTCTGGGAGCTCAAATGGATCATTTTCCCTTATTTCTCAGCTCAGACGAAGGCAGCCAGATTCCAAAAGATGAGAACATTTTCAGTGAAAAGTTACTGACAGTTTAATAGAGAGAATAAATTTGTAGTTGCAACACTCACAATAGCAAAAATTGATGCATTTTTTATTCTGATAATAGAAGCAGCATTGTCAAAAATATCGATGTGGGAAAGCTCTTGTGAGTGCTATCAATAGGGAATTTTCTGAGGAAAAATTATAGGCTTTGGCTGGTGCCTAGAGTGGATAAATCCCCTTTTCATTGGACACCATTGCTCAATGCAGCTTCAACATTTACAGTTCAACACCTACAAGAAACTCAGGATTTTCCTTAGGGACAAAGTGGTCCCATTCCAGCATTCACAGAGCAGCACTCACAGCTGTCAAATTGAGTTTCCAGGTGCATTTAATTTTGTTCCTTGCTTGGAATGTAGCGAGGACAGGCCTTGGCCAGCCCCAGAACTGCTCATGGACCACTTGCTCTTTGCTCCTTCCTACTCTGCTTTAGGAATTAACCTGGACAGCCCCTGGAAGATGTTATTCCTGGAATTCAATGCTGGTGGATTAAACATAACAATTAATATTGGGGCACAGTGAAGGGCCTCTTTGTGGTTGTACTTTGCTACATCACGGCTCACACTGCAAATAGAGTCACATCAGGTGACTCTGCAATGGATACAGGGTGGCAGATGTATGTCTTGTAGTAATTTCAACTTTATCAGCTTTCTGTGTTTCGGACCATATCGATCCTGTTCTTTGGACACGTGTATTACTTAAATGTTTCCTAATCAGTTTTCCTTAGGCACAGCATCTCTCAGCTCCATGAGATGCTCCAGCATTTACAAAGTAAATTTCCTTCCTGTCGCAACATCCTGGAGCTATTTCTTCAGAGACAGATTGTTTGAGTTTCTGCAAGTCAAAGAATGTTCAGTACTGTTCAGTACTGCAGAAGAATTGCTGAAGCTGCCATCACACGGTACTTCTGGCTGCACACACTGCATTCTGTTCATTTCTTTCACCTTCCAAAACCTATTTGGAAAGCGCCCTTGGAGTGCTTTAAAAATGTTAACACGTTGTCAGTCAGTATGTTGTCAGTGCTGTTCATTTGTCCTTTCTTGCTTACTTGGAGCTTAGAAATGATTAAAGAATGGAGCTGTTCCAGAAGCTTGTAGATACTGACAGGTTTTTCACTGCTTCCAGTTCCCAATAGGTTTGGCCAAACTCAACAGTAGTGAGCAGACACACAGGTAGTTCATGTACCCAACTTTCTCCCTGTTTTTGTATCTAATTCCATGCTAGAACAGATGCCACGTGTTGTTTGGAGTGCAGCTCTGTGCACCAGGTACAGAGGTTTTGTGGAGAAAATGAGCACTCCCTCTGAGCCCTCAGATGCTCACAGAGGTGCCACATCTGCCCTGAGCTGGCCACGTTGCCTGGCTGCAACTTTCCTCCAGAGCTGCTGGCTATCTTTCCTTGTTCCTTCTCCAGGTGCTGTGAAATCACCATCTATAACAACTGATGGCCATTGTAGAAATAACATCCGTCTCTAAACAACCCTTTTACTATTGGAGGTCATATGTTTTCCGGGACAATCCAAGCAATATTTTTGTCACAGTCGAAAAATGCTGTGGAAGAAGCTCTGAAAGAGTGCATAGAATGGATCTCTCTCACATTAAGAGCATTCTCCCACTCTCATGATCTTAAATGTGGTATTTGAGTGGTTGTTCAAGAACAAACATGGCCTTCAGTAGGGCGCCAAGCAGGGCAGAACTGTAGCTTGTCGTTCATCATCCATATTTTCCATGGCTCTCGTCTGGGAGGGCAGGGCTGGGCTCACGAGTTGGGCACATGATAAGGGACAGGGAGTGCTTTATTTGTTGTTTATGTCTCTGGCAGCTACCACAGGAGAATGAGCAGCTCAGCTGGCCTTGCCCTGCCCAAGGGGTGACTCCGGAGCTCCCTCCTGTGCACAGCACTGATCTCCGTGATGGGATTCCAGAGGCTGCACAGCAAGGTGTCCATGCAGAAACAGTCCACCCCTTTTCCTCTGCTAAATGCAGAGCCACAGCTAGGGCAGGAGAGCTCCATTCTGCACAACCCAGATGTTCTGTAACTCTTCAAATGATTTCCTGTACCAAAATAATTTGGACGTACATATTCCAGCATTAAAAATAGTAGTTCTGTTACCCTGTTTGTCTTTTTCCACACAAAGTGGAAGCTTGAAAACACATGTGTTGTTTTTTTAGACAAACATCAAGGAATTATTTTCTTTTTGCTGAATTTTAAACTCAACAGCCAATGTATTCAACCAAAACAGCAGAAAATCCTAAAATGGATGTGAAAGGACAGTGCAAACCATCTCACCCTCCTTCAAGGCCTACTCGTGTGCAGTGACTCTGTGCTATAAACACTTTGTATGTTCCAGCCTCAGTTGTCAGAGCTCCTTGCTGCCTGTGCTCTGGAGACATGGGAGCAGATGGTGCTGGAGCTGTGCCACGGACAAGGTTTGCACATGCGAGTTTCTAAAGAGACAAATCAGCTGAAAAGGGGAATTCGTGTTACCCGTGACTGCTTGGTGGAACTCTGCAAGAACTTCTTCAGGTGTTTGCAGAAAATGAGGCTTTTACTCCCACTCTGAGAGTTCGGAAAAATTTCAAGACACTTGTGAAACCTGACAATAGCCAAGCGTTTGGTATAAAATGAAAAGATGTCTCAATCCTAAACTCATTCACCTTTGCAAGTCTGTCAAATGGCCATTAAGGATTCTGCAATGTGAAAGCTGGTAGGAATAACTTCTCTGAAAGGAAGTAGCTCTGTGTTTGCTTCCACCTTTGGATACAGTTTTCTCTAAAGTGAAAAGCAAGAGTTATAAATTTTTTGCATTTCATCTTCTTGCATGACAGATCAGGTTTTTTAAGAATCTTTGGTGAAGGATCCCAAGAACAGCATTTTGAAAATGCGTGTGCACTTCCCAGGGAGGTTCATCCCAGCGTCCTCAGCCCTGACATGAAATGATGGTGTTGATGCCTTGAAGTATGCCTGGGCATCAATGTGACCAGCTTGCAGTGCCCATTGCTCCCCACATCCAAAAGCCCAGGTTTAACAGGAAAAAAGCTTATGACTTTTAAACACCTACGGTTTATGAATGTGATAATATATATTGAACTTACATGTTCTGACACCAGGCCTTCTCTGTGATGGTGTGACATCTCAGCAATTGGAGCTAAAGGCGGTGGTGGTGGTACTGGAGCTCACTTTTATGAATAGAAAAAAGATCAAATTCATAACTGATTAAAACAAAGCTAAAAGCAAAGTTTATGCAAAACTGACCAGAATGAAAAATGAAAGCCCAGTGTCTATCAATTTGCAGTGTTTACACACTGTTAATCATCTCCAGCAGCCAGCGAGAAGTTTTATTTTAAAATCTTTTGTGTGTTTTTATTTAAAATACAAATACGGATACAATATGCAATGTTCAAAACTTACCCCAAAACATCTGGAGGCCACAAAAGGAAAAAAAAATAGCTCAGTCCTTTGTATAGATGAGCTCAGCTTTGCAAATTGGCCATTGGAAAGGAGTGGCTGGGCTTCCTGGGCCACCCTTGGCAGGTGACCTAGCCATGATGGCTGGGCTCCACAGCTCCAGCAGTCTCTGCTTTGGAAGCACTGAACAGGGCATTTAAACTGTTCAGTCTCAAACCTCGTGTGGTTTCACAATACAAACCCTGAGCAACCAAAACAGCAGATCATTCTTAATTTGGATACCTTTGGGGAATGTTTGGACGTTTTCTTAATGTGCAGATAGAATATTCTTTCTTTGTGTCACTTTTAAAGATAAACTAAAGCAGTTTTTAGTTCGGAATTGACTGCAACCTGTATCTTTTGTTCTTTGAAAAGACCTTAGAGCCGAGCCCCAGTAACCTAGATCTGAGCACAGCCACTGCCCAGAGCCTTGGTGCTGAGTAACCTAACTGTAATTACTGGCAGAAAATCCCCAGGGTGTGAATTCCCAGCAAGCATGAAGGGATTACAGTCCAGCCCTTGGTGACAGAATGATGGTGTCAGAGTGCACAACCTTTAAACCAATATGGTGCCTAGCAGCAAATGTGTTGATATAGGTATTAGTTTCGCATTTTTGTTTTGTCTCCGTGCATAATTTTAACAGGAACATCCCCATTCTCAGCCCCTCTTTAGTATTGAACTGTTCGGTGTTAAATAAAATTGGTGAATATGAGTATTTTGTACATACAAATTAAGAAAATCAGGATATTAAAAGCAGGAAGTAGCTGGGGTTTTATAAGATGCCTGAGAATTCAGGTTTAATGCTGAATATGAAGAGTAATACTCATAGAAAGTGAGTAAGTACAACCAGCAACATATCAGGAATTTAGTCTGGGTGGAGGTGAAAATGATAATCCACAGACTTGAGTATTTCTTTTGCCAGCACAAAACTCTGCCTCGGCAGGGCTTTGTTCCCCTTCCTTTCCCTGCTCACTGATCGCTGCCTCCTGGGTGCTTTGGCTGTTAACACAAGCAATATTTACCCAAATGTCATGCCTAATTGCACGTGCTAATGCTCTGTGCATGAGAGATGAGGAGTACAAAGGAGCTTCCTTTCACCTATTCCGACAGCACAGAACAGCTTAAGATGCAACCTACATTTTACGGGGTGGAACTAAGATTAAAGGGCAATTTTTCATGTAGATAAATACACTTATCCAGTTTTATTCTGTTGACAGCAGCGTTTTCACACTGGGACATACCTGATTGTATTGGAGGGGGGTTTAGAACATCCCAATATTCACTCCAGAAACAAGCTCTTAAATAGCAAAACGCTGAAGAGTATTTTTCATGGGAAGGGAGGAACCTGGAGGCTGTGCTTAACAATGCTGTGCACATCCTTACGCTTAGACTCACTTGTTTAAAGCAATGGGATAAAATCCTGGGTCTGATAAGCTCAAAAGGCATCTTTTGCCAAAAAATCCAACAATTCAAACCTAAGAATGTCACTGTGGTCTATTTTTGAAAGGCTTGTCTTGAAAATGTCTGATCACCTATTGCTCGTAACAGCATCACATTCTCTCTCCAGCCTTGTCTGAATGAAAACAGGTCTGGAAAGGCTGGAAGCATCCCAGGATGTTTGCCTGTCAGGCAAACCAGCCGAGAAGTGTGCTGAGAATTCTGTTCCAGTTGTTACTAGTGGTTCTATTACTGAAGAGTATGACTCCGCTTTGGAGTGGAAGCACAGTCTCTGAGGTTTAATTTATAAATGTAAGCAGAGCTTTCAGTAACTCATCCGGCAGACACTGGATGGAGCCCTACTCTCTGAGGATACCCACTCCAGCTGTATCCGATGTGGCAGCATGGATCAGAGAGGAAAAGCCGCCTTAATGAATCCTTCAGGCGTTTTCTCAAGAAAATGTTGGATCTAAAAATAGTGTGTGGAACAGCAGCTGTGGCTCCCATCCCGGGCAGAGACTGTGCCCAGCCCAGGCAGGACAGGGCCTTCCTCTGGGGCCGGCTGGGAGAGACGGGGAGTCTGGGACTGGGGAAATGCCTGAAATGAAAGGGAACGATAAAAATAAGTCCCTTCCAAAAACCAGTCAATCTGGGTTTGATTGCACTGGAGAGGGGAGTTCCTCTGGAGCTGGCTGCAAAGGGAGGAGGACTGGAGCCAGCAGCTGAAGCCCCTAGGCACAATGACAACATGTTTTGGAAAGTTCTGGATCAAGTCTTTTGTTTCTTTATTATTCTGTGGTTGAGCGTATGCCTCTGCTGGAAATGCAGTTTTGCTTCATCAACCACACTTATTTATTTATAGGTTTTTTTTTTTTTAAATCAAAATTATAGAGTAGCTTTGCCAGTACTTATTACACCAAAATAAAATCAGGACAAAGCCCTTTGAAGCTACAAGCACTTTCAGGCCTTTCATTAGTATATCAAGGGTTTAATTCTTAGAAAGGAAAAATAAGCATTGGAAGCATAAAGGTAGTTTCCTGGGGTTTTTTTATACAAGTAAAGGCATTTTTGAGATTCCTAATTTCCCTTTTCTCTTGTCCTGCTTCCCCCAAGGCAGGCAGTGGTAGCTTCTGTCTCTGGTAAGAGGGGACCCCAGGGCAGTCATTGCCAGGGCTTCGGCCAGCGCTCGCCTGCCACAGCTGCAGGACCTGAACTGCCCCAGCTGAGCGGTTCTTTTTCATTGGCTTCAGATTTGAGAGATTGTTTTTAAGGGGCCCTGATATTTTAAAAGTAGCCTGATGTGGTGGCTACTTGTTTTGGTGATAGATTGGCTGACAGCTTTGCTTGTGGTGTTCTCGTCGAATACCGGCACTTTCACTTGGGTCAGAGGCTGAATGTGTAACCTCCTGGTGATATTAATCTCCTTATATTATCACTGAAACACTGCCAGCCCATTTTATGGAATAGTATCCTTTTACTGCCTGGAGATGCCTTCAGATTTTCCTTTAAATTATATTGCAAATTCAAGAGTTGGACACGCACAACAGAATAATCCGTGCTGGGTCCCATTCTGCATCCAGAGAGGAATGTCTGTGAGATATTTTCCAGTGTATTTGAAGAAAGAGAGTCTCAGCTTCTCTAGTACGACTCTCTTTCCAAGCATTGAACTTCCTGGAGTGTCTGGAAGAAGCAGTTACAGACAGGAGTGTGTCAGCCACATCAGGGCCGAGGAGGCAGTGAGCAAGTGTAGATCTGCAGGAGAGCACCAGCTCTGCCTCCCATTCCTGCACATCCTGAGCTCTGGAAGCATTCCCTCACATTCAGGATTTAACAGAAAGCTTACGTATTCATTTTGTCCTCTCCAAGTGCTGCAAAGTGTTTGGTGATGGTGGCATGTAAAGGAAAGGGGCCCAGAAGTACAAAAAGCTGTTACAAATTTCTGATCACTAAAAACCATTAGTGGTGTCATTCCTCAAATTCCTGGTCTCTACATGGGACCCGCCAGGAGGCAGCTCAGCTGTTCATCTCCCACCTCAGTGACACAGTCAGATATCTCTGGCAAACTCTGGATATCTCTTCAAAATAATTTCATTAGCCTAAGTATCTTCAAATAATTAGATGTAAAAGCTATTACCAGCAATTCCATATGCAGGGCTGCAGCCTGAGTTGGAAAACATATGGACATCCCAAACTCTAATGAGAAGGGACTGTCTTTAGAGGAGAAAGAAAAGCTGTTTTCCTTTATTCTGTAATCATGAATTGAATGTTAATCAGAATAGTTACTATTTCAGCTAGTATCCATCGGGATTCAGGGAAACACAAAATAGCAGCATGTCAGTCTATTCCTGGCTGGGAATACAGTCCAACATGCCACCTGGCAGCTTGCTCCTCTGGGTAGAAGATCTAGGAAAATAGGAAGTATTAGTTGTCAGATTTCCTCTCATTCCTTTAGCATATTTCCTCTGGATCTCTGTAGCTGCGGTGCTTGTTGGGACATCGTGTCCTCAGTGGACTCTGCACAGGAATCTTTGTGACAAGCTGAAAGCAGAGCCGAGGCTGCACAGGGGTAGCTGTGACCTGCAGTGTCACCTCCCTGCAGAGCAGCTTGGCTTTGCCTGATTTTTAATGGATAACTCACTACAGCAAAAACAACTCCCCACGGGACGGCAAGGTGGGAGAGTGTCACAGAGTGGGAATCATCTCTGACTCACTGGGAGGCAGGAAGGAAGGAAGAGTGGGGATCTGCCCTCTGACAGCCCCCAGACTCAGCTGAGCCTTTGATCAGGCCCCAGCTGAAGTCCCAGCTCATGTTCTTTTTCTGTTGTTCTACTTCTTTCTTCTATTTTTAATCATCAGGCTGACCAAGCTTCCTTCTCTGGGAGGCACAGGAACCAGGGCTTCCTCGGTGCACTTGCTGCCCTGATTTTTAATTCCAGGAAAAGTAATTTTGTGCACTTGCTGGGGAAGTCCAGGGTGAGATTTCTCATTCACTGACACTTGGTGCTTTTGTGTGTACATTCAAATTCTGTCAAGACCTGCCCAACCACTGTTTTAATTGCTCTGTGGTACATTCTGTCCTTAGGGTCTGTCCCTCCTTTGAACTGAGATCACCTAAACCCCATCCCAAGTTTGATGCTCTCCACAGACTTCAGTGCTGCCACAGGCCAGTAATTACAGCATTAGTTCTGCTCTTACTTCAAGTGAAGACTCATTTTATCTTCATGGCAAAACCAAGCCTGTTTCACCTCACAACAGTTTACTGAAAGCAGCTCTTCCTCTTAAGTGAATTGTGTGTTTTCTTCCATCTCTCTTCTGTGCTCAGGAATTCAGTTCACACTTATTAGTGAGTACTTACCTGTACACTACTACTACCAGTACTTAACACAAATGGCAGATAAGTTCTCATTTGAGGAATAAATACACTGGATGCAAACTGTAAATATTTTTGGTTCTATACATGTTACTGTTGTTAAAGTAAACTGATACTAACACGTACCAAAGGAATTCTGTTCTGTGGTTCCTGTGTTGGGTGAATGACCACTCTGATGCTTTGCATCCAGAGGGATGACTGGCCACCTTCAGGGAACACTAGAGGCAACTGAAGGGTATTTTCAAGCCACAGAGCAGAGACAGAAGCTTGTAAGGTACTGTCCTACCTTTGGAGAGGAGCCAAGCACAATATTGAAAATGTCTGTTTTTCTTCTGGGGACCATCCAATTGCTACAGCAGCTACTACATGAATAAGAGTAAGCAACATTTTCAAGGTTAGCAGGAGAATAAAGAGCTAAATAAACCAGTCAGTGAATTTAAAGTGAGTGCAAGGTAAGACAACAAAAATGCAGAATGAGCAAAGATCTAAATATTCCATCTGGACATTCACAACCCAGAAGGGATGGTGGCTCTCTCAGAGGGACGGTTGGTGTAAAACAGCTTGGCTCTGAGCAGTCCAGTCAACTTCAGCACAGTACATTTGTTGATCAAATCCACATTTTCCAGTGAAACCATCTGCAATGTGATTTGTCTTGCCTGACCAGAATGTAATGAGAACACACTCGTGTGTGGCAGTACATGAGTTTCTGTGCTGTTGTTGACAGCTTCAATGGTTATTTTCATAAAATTGGAAAATAATCATAATGCTGCCCACGTAGAAAGTGGAAATATTCTGAGAAAGTTGAATCGTCTTTGAGATCTCTACATGAAAGGGATGGAGGCAATGCAACACTGAATTACCAAAGTATTCCAGCCATGGAGCAGCAGAATCCAGGGCATGGGAGGAGGGAAAGACACAGAGTTCACAGGCACTGCCTGGTTGCCTTTGGAGAGAATATCTTGCAAACCTGTCAAATGTGGCCATTCCGTCGACATCTGCAGATGCAAGTAAACGTCTGAAGACAAGTTTGGGTTCTGAATGGAACAGCTGCACTGTTAATAGAAGATTCATAAAACCTACAAAAGACCTCATGAATTTCTAAAGCCTCTGAAATGAAGAGTGTGCAGAATAACATCTGCTCATCTTTCCTGAGGTCTATTGTTGCATCTGCCCTGACAAAGAATCCCAAAGAATGCACATTGTTTGTATGTTTTCTAAACACTTTAGGAGACATAATTTCTAACAGCTCATTTGAATCTCCAGGAATATCCTTTGACACGAATTCCCTCTGCAATCAAACAGGAATTAAGAGGAAAATCTGCTCTTGTTTTACTATTTGAAAAAGAAATCTGCTGAAAATCAAACAAGTAGCGTTGCCAGAGGCACTGATGGGAATGGTCGGGCACTGAACGACTGGTCCCTTTCTGTGATTTCCTTTGGTCACACAAAGCTTTTGCTCCCACTAGTGGCTGGGGGGAGGGAGAATACATAGAATTTTCAATGCCTGTAAAAACCTTACAGGGCTTCAGCAGTACTGAAATAACTGAATGATGGTAACAGGAGTGTTAGTGAGGCGGTTATAGGGAAATGTACCACCTTTCTTTTTCCCCCTCTTCAAAATATTCCAAACAATAACAGTTGCAAGAATGGTAAACCTGAAAGTAAAATTATTCCCCTGTTTTTGATTTAGCTTCTGAACAAGCTTTAGTTCTTCATCCTTCTGAGTGTTATCCAGGTTGGAGGGTTATTTTGTAAGATGGAAGATTTTCTGTGGAGAAGCTTGAAAAAGGCAGTGCTGTAGGATAAGCTCTATGGAATCACTGAGTTATCTGGGGATTGTGCAGGTAAAATAGAAGTACCACTGCTGCTAGAAAAGCCATTGTCTTTCTTCACTCCATCACCAAGGTCAATGAACAAACAAAGGCTTCATTTAGTGTTAGACCAACGTGATCCTGAGATTTAACATGTTTGAAAGAGGCAACACAAAGAAAACTTAGAACATTTGAATTTTTCTCACTGGATAATTCTGGCTTCCTTCACTATGACCTTATGAGTGTCTTGGCTAATCTCAACAAGGTACAGGGAGTTCCCTCTTGACTGACATTTTCTAATTGTTTTGTGACCTTTTCTCCTCTCTCTCTCTTCTTCACACTCTAGTCAGTGCTTATTAAAATAAATTCAAAAAAATTATGTAATTAATATTGACTACTGTAGGCAGTGGTGCTGAAAATGCAGTTTATTGGCTGTGCTGCCTCACAGACCCTCCTGCAGAAGCTGAAATTGTAGATCAGAGTGGTGGGATCCCTTTAGAATCTGCACACTCCAGATAGGTCCAGATGACAGGTCCAGTCTCTTGGATTGGACTGGAATAGGATAACATTTCAAGTATGACAAATAGAGTGATAATTTTAATATAATGCAGATTGATAATATTATTTTAATGGTATTTTTAATGTACATAAATATTATTTCAGTATCATCTCTAAATTAGGCAACAGGCCTCTTTGTTACTTTGAATAATTGGTAATTGAAGAATCTTTCCCATCTGCTTATAATAAAAAACATCTGCTCAACATCTGCCAGAGAAGAAAAGTCTTTGGTGGGAGAGAATCTGTGGATTGGAGAAAACGGTCTCTGTTGAGAGGGCAGAAATCATTGGGTGCACCTGCATTATCTGCCTGTTCCGATTTTAAATACACTCACTTCCAGAGATGGTTTCCTGGGAGGAGGAAGGGCTGCCAGCTCTGTCTCTGCCTCATCTCCACATCCCCCTCTCCAGCCATTGTCTAGCTCTGCCTGGATTTAATGAATTATTATTGCAACGTTAATGAGAATCATGCATTCATCTGAGAATCACACGACATTTTATTTTTTTATTTAGTAAAGTCAATTTACACTTTATTTAGTCCACTCATACCATGGAATCTTCTATTCCATCTTCCATTGGCTCACATACATGAAGAACTTGTGATGGCTTTTCAAAGCAGAATTAGGAAGTCTGCATGTTAATCACCTGCAATCCATGATGACCATAATGTCAGCCTCAAGGATCCCCATAGATCTGTCCTTGGAAGTGTGTAACTCATCACGTTCACACAGAATTTTAGTTTCATCTACAAAGATCTCTTCAAAATTAATGCAAGCAAAAATTTCATTTTACCAGGTCAGAAGTACCCAAACCATTGAGATCTGGACAGTTTTTCAGTCACCATCACATAGAACTACTCTGAGTCTGGGTGCTACATGCAGAGTTCACAGGCATTTTAGAGTGTTTTACTTCTTAACTGTAAAACTAACGAAACCCAGAGTGATGATTTTTGGCAGCAGCAGGTAAATACTCATCCAAAGAGGGAGTTCAGCAGCACTCTGCAGGTGTGTGCAGGGCTATAGGGATCCTGGGATGCACTGGCACAGATTCCCAGCGCTGGGGCTGGAGGGAGCAGCCAGGAGAGGGTGGCTGAGCTGCGGGGCGCTGCGCCAGCTGGGAGGCGGTGAAGGTGCTGCTCCTGCCCAGCCCTGCCCGGCTCCCCAGGGCCCCCGGCTGTGCTTCTGGATCCGGGAGCAGGTGGGCAGAGTCGGTACAAAGGGAAAGCTGCCTCCTCCAGGCATCTCTGCTGGCTTTGTTCTGCCTCAGCTGGGGCCAGTCTGACCTGACATCTGCCATCAGGCGTGAATTGCCCTTGGAGACATTAACCTGATCAATTATTCTGTAGTTGTCTTTAATAAATTCTCATTTTGCATTAAAACTGAACCACAGCCAAAGGAGAACCACTGCTGTGTGCAGCTCAGGCCATAACAAACAGTCCATGGAGTTTGTCAATGCCGGTGTCTCTCATCTCCTCTTTGATGATGATATGGACTAAGTTAAAGTGTGTACGACAAGGGTTGTAGCAGAAAGCTCTCTCTGCAGCCATCCTTCCCTGGTGCATAGTAAGAACCATATGCTGGTTTGTGCCCTCAAAGCTTGTTAAATCCTGCCTTCATTTAGGTTTCTCTTCATCTCTCTCCTATAGTCACAAATGCTTTTGTTACAAATCAAAGCAGTGAGGAGACGCGTCTGTCTGCACCATGAGAGGACATGCGTGTCTGAACCTCTGCCACTCAGCCACATCCTCCTTTGAGCCACTTGGTAGAAAATACCTTCAGCTGTCAGAATCAGGAGTCCCTTCTACTGCTGAACTGTGACAAAATTGTGCCTTTAATCAATGTCAGAGCCGAACACACAGAGGCCATAGTGGAGTAAAAGCTTTGCTAGCACAGAGCACATCAGAAGGCTGCCCTGGGGCATCTGAGACAGTGTCTGGCAGGTGACTATTTCCATGGCAGCAAACCCCGGCCAAGTTCATGGCGGGGACACTCAGAACCAGCCATCTACAGCTCCAGGTTATCATTTGCAAGCAGTGGAAACAGTGATATATGAAATGCAAGAATGTCCTCTGAATGGTGTTTATTGATGCAACTTCAGATCTTCATTTCATTGGATATATCAAACAACTCGAATAACACTGGCAAGAAATTATCAAACAATTACAGGATTAATTTGCCCTTTCAAAATTTGATTACATGTTTTGTGTCATCTTATCCTGTCACTCAGGGAAATCATAATTATGTTTCCCTGCAGCACAAATGCTAGTGAAATGTGCTGTCCAAGTCAATCAGTGTTATGAAGAAATTAATCTAACCCAGTTCCTGTTGCTAATGAACTTCTCCATTAGCTGCGAGCTCTTGTCTGTGGTCTGTGCTGGTCAGGCAGTGCAGCTTCAGCAGCAGTTTTGCTGCCTCTCTCTTGTGGCTCTGTCAATGTGCCCCCATGTGAAGAGGGCACAGAGTGCATGCTTTTGTGGAGAGCTGTGTCCCCTGGCCATGGATCAGAACATGGGCTTTTTGTGTGATGGATCTGCGGGTGCATTTGGGCCAAGTTAGAATGCGAATACCCCAAAATGAGACAGGCTGAGCCTGGCACAGTGACAGCAACGCAGGGTTTGCCTCTCACAGTCCTACCCCTGATTTGACAGGACATTGACAAAAGGTTTACCTACACAGCAATTAAAGAGCACAAGTTCACAGTACCAAATAATTTTGGTGAGAAATTTGTTTTCTGTGCTGGTTCCTTTTAAAACCTCCATGATTTTCTGCCCCAGTCACCTGGACATCAGTGACTGGGGAGTGGTGGACATGGAGCTGCAAACACAACAGTATTGTCGAGGGGCAAATGCTGCAGATTTGAGAGTCCCTCCCCTTTGTGACTAAGTTAGACAGAGTCCAAATTACATTATACTGGTCCTTTATGAAAAGCTGTAGGATAAGTTAAAATTTGTATTATATTTGATAAAATATGATAGAAGATACAATATAAGAAAAAGTGAAGTGCTGAGATGTAGCCCCGTATTCCTGCTCATTACCTTACTCTTCATTCTTCCTACTGTAGTTCCTTTCACACTGTAGTAGCTCTGGTTCTGGAATTAATTATTCAGCCATTCCTCCAGCAAAGCACTTGAGTGCAGAGACAGTCAGTTGCTTAGAAGATGCTTATTTAGGTGACAACTCTACGTGGCAGTTAAACATGAAATAAATAATACTGTGGCATTCTCACCACAGCTTCCTATCTGAGTCAGCAAGGAGGGGGTTGGTCTTTATTGCTGTTTCTCTTTAGCATATGATTAGTATTGGGTTTCTTTTCAAGTGCTTTGCTCATGGATGTTTCGTGTTGGAGTTTTGGTTTCCAAGATAACATTCCTCCTCACTGAAAGACAACATAATTTTTCTGACTTGTCTTTTCATCAATTATGCCATGACTTCCCCCTGATAATACAGGGGGAAGATACTTCATTTCCATTTTAATAGCAGAACTCCCTTATGTGCAATGATGAATGGTTGAGATCCTGACCTGACCTGAAGTCTGCTGAAATCAGTAAGTGCCTTCTCTTGGCTTTTGTTGTCTTTGGATCAGGCTGTGGAGCATGATCCTGTCCACTGAAGTCAGTGGGAATTCTGTCTTTGATTTCACTAAGCACTGATGAAGACATTTAATGAACAGTGCATTTCATGGTGGCAGGCTGTTTCTCTGGTAAAATGAGCTACTTGCAAAATCTGGGTTTCCTGGGGACACGATGTTATAGATGGAGAAATGAAAAGTCAGATGGCCAAGTCGTCTAGAAATTCACTGGGCTTTTCCTCCTGTGTTTAGTGTTTCTTTATGGCCAACATGACAGCAATTATTATTCCAGATATTGTTATGATAAAGCCTCATGTGTCAGTCAGCAGACTGAATACATCATTCCCCTGGGACATTCAATTGCCACTGAAGAGTCATTCCAAAATACTTTGTTGACTATTTGGATTTGGAGATTAATGTTAATTTGATGACAAATACAGTTTTTCCTTTCCCTTTCCCATCCAGAAAGGCTCATTTAAAGTTTAGGTACATGAGTTCTGTGAGCCTGAGGAACACAGAGCAGGTTCTCAAAGCACCGGTTGTTCCTCTGTGCACAGGAGCCACTATGCCCAGACCACAGCTCCACCAAAAATGGAGCAGAATGGCTGTAAGGTCCACTCTGTTTCCTCTTCAACGTCTGGGGAGCCTCTGGCAACTGAGGACATGAACTTTCTGTGTCTGTATTAGTCTTAATTGTCTGCTACGTGGTTACCATATCGTCTACATGTGGCACTTGGCTTTGCAGCCAGCTCATTTCTGAGTAGCTTTGTGAGGAGCAGGTCACAGACAGCCTGACCTGGGCCAGCTGCTCCCTCAGGTGTCACCCCTCAGGGCTCTGGGAGGCTTCTTTAGGGAAGGCTGTCATTAGACTAAGGCAGCAGGTTCAAACTTTGTGCCTTGTTTCTGTATTTAAACATGTTTAAGTCTCAATTGCAGGCATGCAGACATGGCATTTTAAGACTGTTCCCTTGTTTAGGCTCATGACAGGGTAAATATAATGGCTTCATGTTATCTGGAGCAGAATTTAGATGAGAGATCTGTCTTCAGCTGAAGTTAGCCTACATGTGTCTCAGAGAAAGATGAAGAGCATTTAAATATGCCAGCTGGAAAGCATGTGCTGCTTCCTTTATTCCCCCTCTGACCCTGACAGTCCCACAATGTGCATCTGGGTAGGACTCTGAGTGCTCCAAGGAGCGGGAGGGTTGTGTGGCCTTAGGCCTGTCAAGCCATTTAGGCAGCCCTGATGTGTCAATAACCCCCTCCTGAATTAAAGCTGGGCAGCAGCTCCTGCTCAGCCTCTTGGGCGCTCCTGCCTGCTCCATTCCATTTGCTTGGAGTTAGCAATGGCTTCATTAGGGGTGGACTGCTTTTGGGAATAGAACTCCCTGGCCAAAGCTGGTGAGAGGCTGCTAAGGATTAGTCCCACCTCCCTGTCTCAGGCAGCATCTCTGGATAGTGCTTGGAACAGGAATCACTTGTCACTGGAACAACACACAAAGACATAACCAATGACTCCAGTTTATCCTACATGCTGGGCCAGAGCTGCCTGCTCCCTTTGGATGCCCAAGCACTCCTTTGTGCAGGCTGGACTGGGAATGTAGCTGAGAATGGGTTTATTCCACTGTCACTGGAGTTTCAGTGGTGCCTGAGGACTAAGCCAGCCTGTTTTGCACACCAAAACAGTTTCAATCCAAAAGCTAAACCGAGAGAGGTGGATGTGGGCTCCACAGGCCCGAGTCCCCGGATCACAGCTATCCTTGTTTTCTGGTTCTGCAGGAATGCAGACAGATATTCCAGTATGAGTTTGCTGGCCCCTCCCAGCTCAGCCCCAGATGTCAGCCCTGCTCTTGGCTCCCTGCTGCACAGGGCAGCCCTCACCACTCCAGCTCTGAAGGCCCCTTCACATGGAATCCATTGGCTTCAGCAGCAGCAAAGTTTGAGCCATGTTTTGACATGAGAAAACTCCTTGTTTTTTTTAGGTTCATGCAATTCCCAACTGCCTTGAACTGCTGATGACAAAAACATGACCAAAAAAGCCCTTTCCCACTCCTCTAGGGATGTAAGTCCTATCCTATCTCTCCAAATGAGGGAGACACAGGTGGTCCTGAACTTTAGGAGTGGATCTGCATGTTCATTAACTGCCTGGACAGTAAATTGAGTTTAAACATCCAGAGCACTATTCATTTTTTTCTTCAAAGCTTTGGAAATCTATCTTGCTCTGTAATGATATGGAGAAAACAAATAAAGCAAAAGGATGCACATTTACAGAAATGTAGAATATGTTGTAACTAAAAACACATTTAACATCAGCTGAAAAATCAGAATAATATATGCCAAGATCTGCTTAATTACTGAGAATGGAAGGATAAAACATTTTTGATACATGAAAAGCAAAGCCTTGTCTAGTTTTGGTCCATGTTGGGAACTGTTCAGCAGTGACAGGGAAGGGCACACACCGCTGGGATGGATGGGAAGCAGGCGAGGTGCTTCAGATTAACATTCTGGTGCAACCAGAGGGGCGCAGCATGTCTGAGTAATTGACTGCAAATTGGCAGATGGCTGTGGTAAGAGGATTACCATGAATCAAGTTAGATGGCAAGTGTAACAAAGCAATAGCAAGCAAAAATAACATTGCGTTTTTTCATTCCAATTAAAAACTAAGTGAACACCAATAGCTTGGAAGCATATTGAATGACAGCAGCTTTTGATGTCAGCTCAGAGCTTCCCCAAAGCTCCTCTTCCCTTTCTCATCTCCTATCCTGATCTCCCCAGGGCTGTGTCCCTGCTGCCTCCACTTGCACAGAGTGTCTGGAAGTTTTTCCCCGCCGCGTTGGTCTGACAGCACCTTGGCTGCTGGACTGTCACAGGCAGAATTGCCCTTGAAGTGCACCAAGAGGAGGACCCCAACATCTCTTGTTCTTTACAGCATCACCAAAAAGCCTCGTGAATGCAGTGTGTCAGGCCTTGAGCCATTCCAGTGTCCCAGCCTCTGAGCATGTGGCACTGGGACACAGGGATTGTTCACCGATGTGTGTTTGCTCTGGCACCTCTTCCCTGGTCCGTTCAATGTCTGGTCCCATCTCCCTTCTGTTACCAAGAGATGGCACAGCCCACTCCAGATGGATCTGAGACAGCCTGAGTGAAGTTTTAAAGAGCTAATCTCCAGGTTGGCAAGAGATGGTGGAACAGAAGTCATCTCTTCCTGTGCTTGTCCTGCAGAACAACCAGCCTTGGGCAGGTCATGCCAGAACCAGCTGCTGGTGGAGAGGGCTCTGTTCCCATGGGTGCTATTCCCAGCTCCCCTTCCCCAGCACCAGATGATCCCATTCAATTCCTGAAGCTCTTTGCATTTTATTGCACTTCCAACTGCAAGAATTTCAGTGGACATAGAGCGGTAGAACCATGGAATGTCTTCCCTGTTTGGGAAGCAAAAGTTGATAGTTACAAATGAGACATTGCAAAAGTCAGTGTGTGCTGGGTGCTGAGGGAAGGCCCCCAGGAGCCACAGTTCCCTCCCCACTTCTCTAACCAAAAGAAGGCTGGCGTGGAAGGAGGCAGGTGGGTGAAGAGCAGAAGGTTTAAGGTTTGCTTGGCTTCACAGGCCCTGAATTTCACACGAAAACCCAGGATGGCAAAACACCTGCCAAGAAACAGATCTATTAGGCTCATCAGTTACTTGATTTTTCTGTAGTGCAGTGGTGTCCATGTCACAGGGGTGTCTGATAGAATGAAATAGGTGCAACATGGCAATGGTGCTTTGCTCTTGCCTGAGAGACCTCTGAAATAACAGTCTGCTTCCCTCTCCCCCTCTCCTGGTTATTGGTGCTTTTGGTTTCCAGCTTAGGACTCATTCATACCAAGATGGCTCTGTTTGTGTCTCTATATTCCAATTGCAGCATGGGAGGGTGAGCCCACACAAGGCATGTTCTCTCTCAAACACTTGGGCCATTTTGATGTGCTGCACCCCAGATGAATTCAAAGATGAGCTCATATTGTTCAGAGTAAGCTGACACATTAAAAGAATGTGATGTGGCATGAAATCTGTGGCACTGTGTTGATGAGCTCTGTTGGTTCCTTCATTCTCTCAGTCTCACGCTAATTTTAGAGCATTTCCAGTAGTAGGTTTCCCAAGAGTGTCTGGCTTCCCCTTTCCATCCCTTTTCTCCATTCCCTTGTTAGTTCTTTTAGCTCTCACTCCATTGCTTTCGCCCCCAGTCGGGGGGTATTTCCTGGTGACTGCAGAGGGATTAGGTCTGGTAGCACGGCTTTGCCTGGCTGGGGTCCCCAAGCCAAGCCCTGATGGCACCACACCGCGAGGGGAGCTGGCTCCAGCTGCCACACAGGGCTGGCAGCTACTGAGAGCAGCAGCACTTCAGTGGCAACAAATCATCCCAAGCCAGTCCTGCGATGAGAGGGAGACGGTAACTGCAGGCTGGTAGGGAAGGCTTGCCAGCTGCCCGGGCAGGACTGCTAGAGCCAGCTCTATCTCCAGCTATCCACAGTAAGGAAGGCAGCAGTGTGAGCCAAGCCAAAAAGATAATCCTTGCTCTGGCAACACAGCGTGTCTGCATGCAGGCGGGGGAGCTGGCCTCTGTGAGGATAGCTGCAAGGGGGTAAATTCCCCAGGGATGTACCATTGGCTCCAAACTGCCATAAACCTGGGACTGCTGGCCAGCAGACAGCTCGATTATAGCCTTGAAACTGGAGAGGAATGACAACAAAGGTATCATTATAGAAATAAAATATATATCATTATATATAGCTTTATCTGACACTAACAATAATGGAGATCTTTCCAAGAGTTTCAGTGGGCCCAAGCCATTCAGTCTTCAGAGGAACAAAGTGCTTGAGATTTTGAAGGACTCTCTCTGTTCTTGGTTTTCTCCCTGAGCTGTGTTTCCCTTCAACTGGTGTCTCTGATACTTTGTGTTTCTGCTAAAGCAAATAGATCATTTGGCTTTTTGTTAGTTCAGTTTAGCCAGAAGCTGGGAGAAGGTCTAAGCAGAAATTATGCAAGAGGTTTTTGCCATGGAAATGAGGCAGGAAAACTCCCGTCCAAATGGCTCACGCAAGTGCAAGGAAGTGTCACCAGTTCTTCCTCGGGAATGGATGGCAATTGCTGCAGTGCCACTTTGTGGTGGGATTGAGAAACAGATCCACGGAAAATGTACCTTTGCCAAGAACAGTTGCGGAAACGAGGAGCTGTGGCACTGAGCTGTGGTTTAACTCGGCTCAGCTCTGGTTGGCTCTGCAGAGAGACGGGTCACAGTCTGACCTGAGGGTGAGCGACCTCCAGGCCCTTTGGCCAAAGTGTTCCCAAAGCACTACTGACCTTGCCAGGGTGCCACCCTCCAACCTCTCCAGAGCCAGGACTTGTCCAGCCTTTGGCACTTGAGCATGTCATTGGTTTGATCCTAATCTAAACTTGACTTTGATCCAAAGATCTTTTATGCTGATCAACTCAAGAATCCATGAATTTCTCTTTTTTAAAAATCAGAGGTGTCACTTTTCTGAAACAAAGCCTATTCTTGAATCTGTTTCTCAAACTTGAGCCTCATGTTTCAGTATCGGAGAGCGTTATCACATCAACTATCATTACATCAAAATTAAATCAATTTACATTCCATACATGCTGTTCCGACTATGTCCAACAATACTGGTGTGATTTCCCTGGTTGCAGTGGAGCATTACTCCTGCCACTTGCATGGGGACTGGAAAAGGAACAATATCCTGCTTCTATTAGCACAGACACAGCAGACTCTTCAGTGCGGCCGGTATCTGCACAGATTTGCTGCTATGACACTGTCAGCCAATATTTACATCATTTCTTGCCCAAAAAATGTTGTGTTTCCTTAAAAAACACATTTGCATAGTAAAAAACAAAGGCTGCTTTTACAAGAACTCCTTCTTGGTTCATGGACTGCTAAATGTTTCCAAGAATCACATTTAGACAAGGGCTGAGTGATCTTCTAGTCCAGGCCGAAAGGTCATGAGGGCACACTGTCCTTGCTAGAGGTTTATTGTTTGCCTGGTTTTGAGAAAGGAGAAAGGGCCACACAGGGCTGGATGACTCTATGAAGAGCAAAAGAAATAACAACATCCAACATGAGCACAGGAACTGAAGTCATAGATTGCAGGTTGGAAGATGTGGTTGTCACCGAGGCAGCGACACTGTCCTTGCTGTGGTACCTTTGTGTCATCATTCCTCATGTCATCCACGAAGTGCGTCTGATTTTCCCTTTGAAGTTACAAATCCCAGGCTGTCTCATTCCAGCTGCAGCTTGCAGCCCCACAAGTCAGCCTCTGTGAAAAGAAAGCTGCATCCTACAGAAAACAGGATATTCCCAAAGAATCTTTGTCCCACAGCCTCGTCCTGTATCTCCAGTGATCTCACTGCTGACCCATCCCACTGCCAGGGACACGTGGCCAGACTGATGCCTTCTCTCTTGCTCTGCTTGGTGATCTCCTTCCCCACCACTCTCTCATGTAGCAGCAGGGGATATCTGGGCCACCAGGCCATTGCAGGCACTCGTAAAAAGAAGGAATTGTTGGTTCCTATGGCATCTCTCTGCCTTCAAGAACCCTTTGGTTTCCACTCAAGTGAAATCTGCCTCAGAGCAGTTACCATCTCCATGGCTCTGTGGTTTCTTGCATCTCTGTACTCGACAGCATTCAGCCGCTGGTTTGGGGAGATTCAGGGCACCGTACGAAACAGTCAGGGCTTTGCCCTGAGAAACTCCATTCTTGTCTCTGGGGAGAAAGATGGGGCTTCTTTGAGCCTTTTTGTCTTGTCTCCTGCTAAGTGACAGGAGGCCAACATTAATATTGCTGGTGATTTCATCTCCTCTTGTGTTTTTCTACTGCGTCCTTGTGACTGAAATCCAAGGATCCAGAGTTTGTGTCCTCAATGAAGTCCCACGGCAGACCTGAACGTCAGGAAAGCAAGTCCTGGGCATAGCAAGGAATGTTAAATTGCTGACATAGTTCCACTGAGATGTCCCAGACGCAGAATGAGCTGTAATAAAGCAGATCATGGGTGCTCAACCTCTAGGCTGTGTATCTCTGTCTGAATCTTCCTTGTAGTGTTTCCTACACATCTGCTGATGCTTCTTTCTGCCTTACACATCTTCAAAACCTGACTAATCCCTTGCCAATGTCCAGAGATCATCAGAGGAACTTACAAAGGGATCATAGTTTCCTTTTTCTAATCTCCACGTGGATATGACCAACCCCTTAATTCTTTGAAAATTCAGCAAGTGAGGAGGCCATAGGTGCAAGAAACGCCACTGAGTTCAGAAGCTTTACAGCAATAATTAGTAACTGGAAATTGCAACTACTAAATGACCCTGGTTTAATGTGGTCGTGTGTGGGCCGTGGCCCTGCACTTTGCCCAGGGCAGGAGGTGGAGTTCAGCCCTGCTGTCCCAGTGGGCAGAGAGCAGGAGCTGCCTGCTCCAGCCCTGCTCCTCCCTCTGAAGCAGCTGTGCCCGCGCAGCAGCTCCGGGCTGGGCACGGCTGGGCTTTGGGGCAGGGGTGATGCCGACAGAGCAAAACCAAGCCGTGCATCCACCGCCTGCGGTATTGTGCAGGAGGGCACGGAACCCCAGGTCAGCCTGGGGGCTTCTATCTCACCTCTAGCTATTGCTGAGCAGGATGCAGTGTGACAGGAGGGTGACTGGGGGAGAGCAGCTCACTGCAGGAAACGCCAGTGTGGGACCAGGGCAAGGGCTGACAGAACATAACTGCGACAGTCAGCGTTAGCTGAGTAAGTGAGAAAAAAGAGCCACAGGCATGTTCTTAAGCAACAAAGACACTAACTGAGGTCCTGAGGTGTGATGTGTGGGCAGGTTCAGCCCTGTTGTGGCCTTTGCACATCCTTAGAGAGTCCCTGCCCGGCAGAGGCCGTGACCTGCCTCAGCACTCCCCGAGCCTGGCACAGAAATGGCACCTGAACGCCCACACCCGGGAGCAGCAGGGACATGAACCAGCAGGGACATGAGCCGACACCTTTGAAAGTGCTCCGCCAGCCCTGCTCCCTGCGGATGGCCTGGAGCTGCCTGTGGCTGCACAGCTGCTCAACTCCAATCACAAGGGGAAATCAAGGCTGCAGCTACAGCTGCAGAAATTCCAGAAATTCCTGCTTCGGGTTGCCTGTGATGCAAATCAGGGCGTGAGCCCGGGAGAACCAGCGCTAATGCTGATTTCTTTCTGCTTCCTCCCAAAACGACGGCTTGCTTTTCTTTAAAGAAAATGTGGTTTACCTTAAATTTATGAGAAAAGAGCAGATAATCAGATGCTATCAACAGGCATAGCTCCAAGCATTTGAATTCCTGGGTGATTTCTGCATTACCTGGTGGGAGGGACTGGGCAATCCAGCACCAGCCACAGTCAGGCATTACCTAGTGATTAACTGCAATATGGGGTTTGAACACCCTGCATTGTTCTAATCATTGAGTCCAGTCCACTGGCACTCCCTTAAGGACTGTCTGAATGCATGTTCCCTACTTGGAATGAAAACTTCTCTGTTTTCCAAAGGTACTGTTGTTTGAGCCTTTCCCAAATTCTGGTAAAATGCCTTTGACAGTAACTCCACAGTCAGGGACTTGTCACAGCACTTTTAGATCTCCAGGTGTATTCTTCATTTTCAAGTTCAACACATACACTGTAGTTTAACCAAGAAAAGACAGATTTTTTTTTCATCTGTCATCTCTTTATCACTTGCTCTTGGTGAGTGACCAGAGAATTCATAAGGGGCAGATGCAGCTCTCAGCTCCAGCAAGGAGATTATTTATAGTGTGTGCCAAAGCTACGCCCCGGCTGCACATGCCAGGCAGTTGTTACAGGCATGTGCCACTTTTCTGAAGGAGTCTGTAATACACACTCCTCCTGGATTTCTAGCACATCACTGGGCTCATAAATATTTCTGAGGTTAGAAATCAGATGAACAGCTCTGTCTAGTGGCACTTGCAATAACTACATCAGAAGGTCGTTATTTCTAACAGAATTCAGTCCATATGTGTTGAATCAAGTGAGTCTAAAAATAGCTGATTGGCTTGCTTTTCCACATGGCAAATGCTCTGAGTACTTCTGGAGACATGGGATAAACATGTGAGGCCACACTCTGCCATGAGCTTTCTGTTCTTTTAAGAGCTTTACTGCCTTTATTTAATTTTCACCAAAAGCAATAAAAATCCCAGAGGCTTTGCCTTTCCTAAAGCTGTGATTGTGATCTGGAGGGCCCTGTGCTTCGCTCCCCCTGAGGTGTTGGGTGCTGATGTCCCAAATCCATCCCAGCTCAGCAGCTGTTGTATGGCACAGTCACTTTGGTTTGGGTTTTGGGCAAGTTCCATGATACTGCTCTGTGTAGTTCTTAACAAAACCACGCAGCTGGGGAAATGATTCTGGACCCTGCCCGAAACTGAGATGGGGGAATCCCTCACGTGACTTTTAAACCTGGACAGGTCCTGGTTCAGGAAGCCCCAGTTACAAACAGGACCCCCATGTGCCCCTCTCTGTGTTTTAGCTCCCAGGATGTGGCCAAATGGTGAGTTACCTTTGAGCTCGTTGTTTTGTACCATGAATATAAGATGTATGAAATTGGTTATTCTTTACAAAAGCCCTGTGGACAGCTTTCTACAGTCTCAAGTGTTCTAAAACACTTTAAAAATTCTAAATCACTATATATTTTCTAAAAAAAAAAAAAAGGTCACAAAAGGATGGAAGTTCTTTTCCCTGAAATATCAAAATTAATTATAAAAATGTTCTTCAAAAAATTTCCTTTATTCTCATGATTTTTGTACGGCAAATTCAGTATGTGATGTATGAAATGGGAACAGCACCACACATAGCAGCTGGTGGCTGTTCTGTAACAGCTTTGGGTTTCCTATCTCGAGGGATGCTCTGAGTGTGCACCTCCGGGTGTGCTCAGGTTGGCACAAAGGCAAGAGCTGGTGTTCCCCCTGGAGAAAGGGGACAGCAAGTGCTTGCTGTGTTTGTAGATGTCCTGGTATCCCAAGGTTTTGGATGCCAGCACTGCTAGCCTGAGTACCCTGAGGTTCAGGTAAATGTGCCCCTGAAACCCACGTGTGCTCCCCTGTGCACAGTCGGGCGGGGGCAGAGCTCACTGCTCGGGTGCTCCTCATCCTCAGCAGCTCCCAGGCGTTAAGGCCTTATCTCTGACAAGTCTGAGCACTCTGACACCCACCCACTGCGTCTGGCTTTTCTTCTCTGTCACACTGAGCTGTGAGCTCAGCAAGCTTTGGGAGCCCAGAGCAGCCCANACCCACCCACCCACTCCTATCTACCCCCATTGCTGCTTAGAGAGTGATTCAAGCGTACTTGTATGTGAGATATTGATGGTAAAACAACACCTTTGTGTCAAAAGGGAAAATGGGTGTGAAGAGAGAAGGTAGTGAAGTTGTTGGGATTAGAACGGAGTGGTTTGTGTTGGATGTGTGCGTGTGCCTCCATGTGCAGTGCTGCTGGATCTGACTACAGCCGCCTGTGTTACCTGTGTAATCAAAATCAGTGAGCACGAATAATAAAGAGATTGCACTAATTATTTCAGGGTAAAGATTCAGCATGTATCCTTGTCTAGTGACTTCAGGTTACGGGGCACCAGAGGTCAGAGCCTAAAGAGGGAAGGTGAGCACACTGGAAGTTGCTCAAGATTTTGGGTGAGCCACAGCACAGAGCACCCATGTGCTACCTGTGTGCCAGGTCACAGCTGAAGAGCAGATGCTGCAGAGATCGCAAAGCAAGTGGCACATTCTTTTATATTTAAATCTCTCTTGAAACAAGGACTCTGCTTTTTCTTAGCAGGCAAGGCTCTGTTCCTTAACTGTGGCAAGCAGGTAGAGACAGAAATAAAGCCGTGACTGGCTGAGAGTCATGTGCAGCACAACTTTCATATGGAGTCTAAACTTGGAGGTTTTTCTGAAATCTCCAATGAAGCCAACAGAATTTCCAAAGGAATGCATTCCTGTTAAATCTGCTCCTCCCTCCCTCCAGCAGCATCGCTGCAGCCCTGCCTCGCTTTGCATAGCAAAGCCTGGAGATAAGGAGAGAAGTGGTCACAGAAACCTGCGCCTCCCCTGCCCAGGAGGGATTCCGGACTTTGATTCCATTGCCTTCTCTGGACTATTGCTTTATCCCGGTTCCCTGCAAGTGCTTTTCTCTGTGTGCCCCATCACCCCGGGCTGTTGCCTTTCTCTGCCACAGCCCAGAGTGAATCTGGAGAATTGGGGTTTTTCAGTTATTTCTGTCCAACATTTTGAAGCTGCAAGTCCTGGATCGTGTCTCCTTTCCCTCCTTCTCCCTTGTGCTGAGTTTACTTTCTCACATCTCCTTCTCTAGGTTCTGACTCATTTCACTCTTTGTGAGCTCTCATTTGGCATCTCCCATGCTGTCTGGCTGCCAATTCCTTGCAATCCCCACTGTCTCTCCACTATGTTACTTGGATGCCTGCCAATTCTCAGGCTTTAAACTTTAGTATTTCTAGTATCTGCTCTCCTGAGATTTTTTCCTTTTTTTTTTTTATTTCCTCTCCCTTTTTGATATTTCTAACCATTCCTCCTTTGGCCCTGTGCTGAACTCTCTCTAGGCACAAGGAAAATAAGAAGGTTCTTTTGCGACCTGACTTGGAACAGATTGAATTCCAAAGGGTGGTGTAGAGATTTGTTTCAATATGCTCCTGGAGGCTTTATTCAAAGTGCAGGGGCTCTCAGCTGCCTCTTTAAAGAGATAGTCTGTAGATAAACCAAAATTCCCAGTTTTAATATGCTCCAGTGATCTATATATGCTAAACACTTGGATTTTTGACAGCCTTGGGGAAGGCAAGAGATGACAGACAGCATTATTCTGACAATTTTATTCAGTGTTCTTCCTATTTGCTATAAAGGGCATTTCCCACAAACAATCAAGTATAACTGAATGAGGGAAGCTTGCTAATTTACAGGGGAGGAGAAATTCTGGGATATTTTTCCATGTCAACCCTTTGATCAGTACTGCAAATTTGGAACAAGTATGTCAGTTCCAATGTGTACATTCATTCCTCTTTATGGAAGGCAGCTCCTCTGTTCTCCTTGCAAACACATCTCTGAGCCTTCCTTCAAGCTCACTCCTGCTCCGTGCTGGCCCCAGCATCAGCCCACAGCTTCCCCAGCAGCCCTCCCAACCTCCCAGACACATGGATTGTGCAGGCTGATCCACACCCCCAGCTCCCAGCCAGGAGGTTTATTTATCTTTGCCTGAGGGTTCATATAAACTCCAAGTCCAGTAATAAACTGTGCATCTTTCTCTGTCACAGGCTCTTGAATACTCTCATTATGATTTAGTGTTTCTACAAATAACTGTTTTCTATTTACTCTCCTGAGCTGCACTGACAGCAGTGGGACTCTAGTTACAGTCTGTTGTGTTTCTTATTAAGGCCACACGTGTTCATCACAGCTGAAATACTGCAGTGAATACCAGAGGAATTGTGCCTTAAGTGGAGTCTGAAGTGTAAATCTCAAGGTACTGCTCTCCAGTGATTCATCCAAACTGCCTTTCACTGGTTTGCTCCTTGAGTTCTTGTATCAAAGACACCCTGGTCTGTAAGAACTGTCACTGAACACCACTTGTGCTGAAAGCTCTCTGCAAAGGCTCTCGCAGCAGCCTCGGAGAAAGGGAGGGGGCAGGAAGGCCTCAGACCAGACAGGGGGTATTGCTGGAGGCAGGAATCTGGGGCACAGCCAGGTCGTGCAGGGGTTTGCCTGTGGATGGCTTTCCAGAAGGGAACGGCACCAGAACTGCGGTGGATGGTGGCTGATTGCTGGGGAGGCAAAGGGGAAACCAGGAAAACCCCATCCCTCCCTGTCTGTGCAGTGGTATCACTGGCACAGCCTCAGGAATATGGAGCAGGAGTGCAGGACGGACAGCTGGAACAGATAAGGGCAGTGTGCACGAGGCATCGCAGGAGTCAAAAGCAATGTGAGAAAAAACAGTGTCTGGAGCTCAGGGTCAGTTGACGTCTTTGCAAATCGTACACGTTACTTGTGGGATCTCTTTAAACTGGTTTATCTCTTACAAACTGGGGTTTTGCAAGTGATTTAATTGCTGGTTGGGTGAATGCTTGTCTCTGCAAAACACTGCAAAATGAAAATAGCTAATAATTAATGTCTAATAGCAGTTATCGTACGGGGTGTCTTTGTTGCAGCTCTATTTCATGTGGGCAGAACTGAAATGGGATTGGGTCAGCAGTAATTTAGTCTGATTAGGACTGTGGGTTTTGGACTTTTTGATGGACTCTTATTTATCATCTGTCTCCAGGTGAGATCAGTCAGATGCAGAAAAACCTCCGTAAATTCAGCTTGGGCAGCTTTTGAAACAAATGAAAAATGCTGTTAGGAATGAGTCTTAAGTTTCCAGGGAGGCTGGGGAGAAAGGCTTATCCATCTATTATCCAGTAGTTTAACCAGGGCCACTTTGGCTTTGCTGAATTTTATTTCCTCAAGGACAGGAAATCTAACTTTCTCCAGTTGCTTTTCACATTTCTCCTGCTGCAAGGATCTTTTTTGAAATATGTTGTAAAATAAGGTGAAAAAAGATTGAAAGTAATTCTTCTGTTGCTGCTAGGGGAGCCAATGACCAAGGTCAAACACTTTCACACTTTTTCCACCTTCTAAGTTTTAGTCACACTACAGTTTCATCTGGAGACTTGTAAAGGTTGGTTGGAAACAAGCTTATCAGTCTAGGAATGTAAGTCATGAACAATTTCAGCTCTTTATCTTCCACAGAATTTGACTGCAGAAGAAATAAAGGATTAATAGGCCTGGGATTCTGGTATCCCAGATGCCAGTGTCTGTTCCTGCACAGCAGGCTGTGAGCAGTCCAGTTACTGTCAGCCTGTCATTCCTTGCACACAAATCCGCCCCATGGGTGGTTTGGCACTGACAGCTTGGGTGCTGAGCAGGGATGGGTGCTGCTGGCTGGACACTGGGCGAGCCAGAGTGTCCTGGAGCAAGGCAAAGAAGGAAAGAACATTTTCCCTTTTTCCTTGCTAGCAAGGAAAGGGCAGCGGTGAAACCATTCTCTGAAGCAACTCCAGTGGGATTTGTGATGTAGCTCCATAAACCTCTCAGCACCTGAGAACGTTTCCATGAGCTGAAGGAGCTGCTGGGCACTCCAGCCCGTGTCCTGCTGTGCTCTGTCCATCCCCGTGTGCACAGAACAGAGCAGCTCCCTGAGGGGCCCACAGGGGCTGTGGCTTGCCCACACCTGCCCGGTGCTCAGCACTGCTGGCTGCGGTCCCTCACAGCCACTCACGCTGGGAGCGGCACACAGAGTGGCACACACTCGCCTCTGCTGGCACACCGGGAGCCCCTGGCCCCTGCAGGAGGGAGGGGAGGGGACACTGATGTCTCAGCGGTTCCAGGGAAGTCTGGTCCTCTGGCCCTGGATGAGACTCAGAAGACTCGTTCCACACACAGCTTGGATTTGGTTGATGCATGAACAGCACCGCCTGTAGCCTGGGGACAGTGCTCCATGGCCTGGGCCACCATGGGGACACCTGCACCCAACAAAGGGCCCCGTCTGCCCTGGGGAGGGGATGGACCGTGCTCAGGAGAGGAAGGACAGTGCTCAGGAGGGGATGGAACTGCTGGGGAGGGGATGGTCAGTGCTGGGGAAGGAATGGACCATGCTCAGGAGGGGATGGACCATGCTCAGGAGAGGAAGGACAGTGCTCAGGAGGGGATGGACATTGCTGGGGAGGGGATGGACAGTGCTGGGGAGGGGATGGACAGTGCTCAGGAGAGGAAGGACAGGGCGCAGGAGGGGATGGAATTGCTGGGGAGGGGGCGGACGGTGCTGGGGAGGGGATGGACAGTGCTCAGGAGAGGAAGGACAGTGCTGGGGAGGGGATGGACAGTACTCAGGAGAGGAGGGACAATGCTGGTGCCTTGCAGCTGCTGCTGGAGCTCGTCCTGCTGCCCTGCAGAGCCCTGCACTGCAGCACCCAGGGCAGGGTAAAGCAAAGAGCCTGACAGGAACTTTCTCTCAAACTGGGGACATCCAAACAGAGCCCTTATTTACTAAAGTGATTAAGTCATCTGTTCATTTTCACTGACTGGGGTTTGGCCTGTGACTACAGAAGTTAGAACTGTGTGTTCTTCACTTGTTTTTCCATGTCTTGGACATTCTCTTTCCAGTCATGTTTTGTTCCATCTCATCCATTTCCCTGTAAGACACAGTGTCTGTTTAGCAGTGACTTATAAAATAAATGAATCTTCAAGGCAGGACACTTCTGCTCTCTGTCTTACCCTTAATAGGTATTGAAATGTATGAAATAATTCCTAAGTTATTTAAGAATCATAGTCATCATCCCTACATGTGATTATTTTTTTAAAAGGACTCCTTTTATAATTTACTCTTTATTAAGTGAATAGTCTTTAACAGTGTTTATCACAAAGGCACATTTAAATCTATTCTGTTCCATTTTGGTTTCTCAGAACACTTTTCACTTCTCCATAGAAAACGAGAATGGACAAAATGTGAAGTATGTGTGAGTGAAATGATGGTGCAGGGCCTGGTGGAGAAATGGATCTTTTAAAATAATATCCTGCAATCTTTCTCCTAATGGATTTGGAATGGGCCTGTTCCAAGCTTGTTGATGTGGGGCTGGTGTAGCTGCCAGCTCAGCTGCCTCTGTTTAGCTTTGTGAAGAGCTTTCCCTACTGTATTTTTTAAATACAGAACTAAACCACGCTGAGCTTTTCTTTTGCCCTGACAGGAGCTTTTATGTGTGAGCAGTGGCTGCTTTCCATTTGCTGTCCTGTGCTGCAGCCCTGCACAAAGCTCGGTGCATTTTGGGAACTGCCATCCTGGCATCACCTCTGGTTACTGGGAGCTTCTGAAGGAACAACCCATTTTGGGATTCATTATTTGCCTGTCCTCCCTTTGCATAAATGAGAGAAATATCTGTCCCCTTTAGGAGGGAGCGGGACAATGGAGAACAGTCCCCAGCGTAAAGGGACCCCCGACTCTTTGTCAGTGACAGGTCAGCTGTGAACGCTCATATTTCCCCAACAGCCATGGGCTGCCCATGAGCTGCTGCTCTGGGAAACCCCTGGCAGGCAGCTCAGCTGGGCAGAGGGCAGGGCTGGGAAAAAGAACCTGACACAGAGGCATTCATTTTTTAATGAAGGTTTATGGGAGTATATGAGCACACACAGGTACGAGACTAATGAAATACACGTGCTAAAAGAAGAAAAGAACCTGCGTTAAGTTTCCCTTGCTCAGCACCAGGCCTGGCACTGCTGTGTGCCAGGTAAAGGAATGGAGAGCTGAGTGAGCACAGAGCCAGAGCTCCCCTTCCAGCCCCGCTTCCCTCTGGGACTCCCTCATTCCGCAGGGGACTTTCCAATGCTCTTACAGCCCTGAAGGGTCTCTCAGAGCCTTCCATACAGATCCTTCATAGCTTCTCCAGCAGCCCTGTTCCTGCTTAATGGGATGTACCTGGTTCTGCCCTTCCAGCTTTGGGGGCATCTCCCAGTGCAGTGGCACTGTCCTTGTCCCTGGTCCCCTCTGCGTGCCTTTCTCTTGCTCCCTTTCCTCTAGGGAAAACAAGATGTCCATTTGTACATATAAACATAGATATCTAATAATGTGCCTAAAATGCCCAAGTAATTAATTCCTTAATGGGAGTATGTAGAATAAAAGAAGTGTTTCCATATTCATCCCCAAATAATGCATCCCTGTTTCTGTGCTGAATGCCAGGGTGTAGCATCCTTGGTGTGAACTGTGGCCACATTTCCCTTACACACTGACAGAGTAAGGATGGGGAATTTACCCTGCCCTTGGCTCTGCTGACAGAATCAGGATGGGGACGTTGTCCTGTCCCTGGCTCCACTGGCCTCTCCTGAGCAGGATGAGGGCTGCCAACGAGGCCTGTGTTAGCACAGCAGTGAGATTCCCATGGCAGGGATGGAGCCAAGGGCTCACCATCTACAAATGTGATTTAATGTTTTTAATGGATTAAGGCCATACTTTTATTGAGTCTTCTGCCAAGGAAGGAAAGAATTACAATTGTGCTTTATGAAACAAGGTGAATGAGCAGATTTGGGACAGTCCAGGCTGATCTTGTTAAACAGACACGACCGGCGCAGGAGCAGAGGGACTGCCAGCTGATGCTTTTATTTGTTCAAAACTGTGCAATTAATTGAAGCATGGTGGGAAGAAATTATTTTATCGAGTTTATAAAGACAAGGTCCTGCAGGACTGAGATGTGTGAGACTGGTAAAAAGGGGTTTTCTTATCATTACCTTTTCCCTTTCCATATCAGTTTCCTGGGGGTATAGAACTCCACATAAAAACTGCAGATATTTAAACTGAAGACTTATTTCCTTGCTGTGTTTGACCTGTGTATGTGGTGACATAAAAGACAGGACAACGGAGAAACACTTACTTTTATTAGTTTCCTTTTCCTCCACAAACCTGTTTGGTTTAAAAAAGGAGCAGTGTAAATAATGCCAAATATATTCGTACCTAAATCCCTCCAGGTGCAATAATGCAAGGAGTTTATGAAACCAGGTATGGACTGTTGTTAAAACACACTTTTCTTTCTGAAAACATAACCATGGATTAAATCAGTTGGGTAATTAAGAATTAGAATTTGACTGTGCAAAGGACAAAGAAAGGTTTCTAACTATATTATATTAATATTATGTATTCACTCAGAGTAGGACTCTGTGAGAAAGGCTCTTTTTGGACTGAAATTTTAAGAGTAATTTTTGCTGTAATACAACATACTTCTAGTAAACCTCCTGTGTTTCAAAGATCAGCTTTCCAAACTTTGTGTCCCAGGAGCTTGTTCTTTATGTGTTTTTTTCCCCCTGTTGGAAGCATCTCAGTTTCTGCAGCTTTAGTTTTGGGTGGACAGTTACAGTGAGGGAGTATAGTCCAAGAATATCAGTGTGGTTTTTATCACTGTGATTGGGCTGCTCTGTTAATGATTTACTTAAAACAAAGAGATCTTTGCTGTGGTGTTTGCTGCTCAGTCATAACTATCTGGAGTATTTAAAGTATTCCTAGGTTTTCACTCACAAGGATAAGAGCATCTGCAGCTGGCTGTCCTTTCTAATGTTTCTTGCTTCTGCCTTGAATATTTCCCTTGGAATTCTTAGGAGCTTTGGGAATGGTTTTTTAAACTCTCAATCCTTGGCTGGCTGTAGCTGGACACCCAGCAGGCTGTTGCCTCCTGTGCTCCAGGAAAAACCTGTTAAAATGATTGAGGAGCCTCCCTCAGAGCAGCTGGATTCTGCCCTTGGAAAGGCTGGATTCTGCCCTTGGAGAGGCTGGATTCTGCCCTTGGAAAGGCTGGATTCTGCCCTTGGAAAGGCTGGACTCTGCCCTTGGAGAGGCTGGATTCTGCCCTTGGAAAGGCTGGACTCTGCCCTTGGAGAGGGTGGATTCTGCCCTCAGAGCAGCTGGATTCTGCCCTTGGAGGGAGCCGGGTGCTGCGCTGGGGCGTGCAGCACTGGGGACACTGGGCAGTGGTTAAAACACACAGCAGGGGCTGGTGTTATCACTGGTCAGCGTCTCTGCCTTGAGATAGAACCTGAGTATTTCCAGTTCTTGTGATGTTTTGGGGCTGAGGGCTTTCAGCAATGCAAAAATGGCTGTTCCAGACTCAGTTTCCTTCTGCCCTGAGGTGCTGCAGTGAATGTTACCATGGATAGAAATCAAGTTAAACATCAACAGCAAAGTAAAGAGGATCAGGGTACAAGTTGAAGGGTTGTGTACCTGTTTCATTAAGGCATATGCATGGCTTTATGATCTGAAAACAGTCCATTTAATTAGTGTTTTGTCCTTCAGATTGTTAGTTCCTCTAAGAAATTATTTACTTTTATCCCACTAAGAAAATGAAGCTATTAAAAAAAGCTGTTCCACTGTTTCTAGTGGGTGATGGTTTGCACTTTGCTGTTTCCCTTGATGACCTAAGGTCGGTGCTGAAGCTGCTGCAGGACTCCCCTCACATCCCAGCCGGACACAAGGAACTTGATTTTTATTGTATACTGATTTAAACTTGTATTTGGCATTAGCTTAAAAACTAATTCTAAATCAGCAAACTCCTTTAGGAGCATTTCCAAAGGAGCTGGGACATTAAGAATCCTTCGTTGCACAACTGGAGAGGTGTGGGTTGTGCCAGGCTCAGGCTGCACTGTCAGACCAAATTCCTTTCCGGGAGCTTTACTGTGCAGTTGTTGCCAAGTCACAGGAGTCCACAAGGTACATGCAAAACTGCACCCAGGGAAATCCATAGAAATATCTGGATGGAAAAAATCTTGTTTGATAAAAATGAACATTCTCTCCCCTCTGCACATGAGAGTTCACCTCATGAAAGCATTTCTATCTGATTTTTAGTATCTCTGAGCTTAAAATAATTGCTCTGTTCAAAGAGCCCTTATAAGTCACAGTGAGATGAATAAATCATGTACTTTGGTCATTTTGCTACTTGAAGAATTGATTAATTATGATACAGAGCAAGTAGGTATTGAGCTGAGCAAACTGGCTGGTAACACATGTTCTTCTCTTCTGTCTTAGTGGGAAAAATGTGTTTCCTATTTCCTTCTAGTGTCTGGCTTTTATCACTGAAAAACACGGGATCGTAAAGTGCATCACAGCATTCCCAAGGAATGTTATCCATGGCTGCACTGCCACTGCACGGGGAGGTGCTGAACGGGGCCTGGGCAGTGCCAGCTGAATTCAGCAGCCTGGGGCAGAGCATGCCAGCAGCTGAGTGTCCCTCTTCTTATTTGTCTAAATTCTTTAGAGAGAAAGAACACGCAGAAACAAGAACAGGAAGCACTGAGTCAGTCTCACAGGCAAACTGCTCCTTGCAGTTCTCTTTTTGGGGTTTCCAAGCAATGAAACAAAAGGTTTCTCTTGCTTTCAGACTGCATTTGAAAACATTTTCAGTCCCTTTATTTGCCTTTCATCTCCTGAGAAACTGAGTAAAACTGTAAATGAAACAAAAGCACTTTGACACCACAGATGAATCCGGAGGTATTTAACAGCACAGAACTCGCTAGGAAGAAGCCAGGCAACAATTTCTGAGAAAGAAATGTTCTTGCTGTGTGCCTGGTATCTTAATCCAATCCTACCTTTTGTCTTCTATACCCCAGAGGAGCATAATACAACATAAAAAACCCTCCATGCAAAATATATAATAGTAGTAAAAATGAAATGCAAAGCACAGTAAGACCAAGTACAAATATGAGCAGTGCTGTAACAGGAATCACAATCCACAGGCTCCTTCTCATCACTTAGAAGGCCACAGAGCACTGTCACTGTGCTGTGGAGGCACTGTGGGGGTTCCATCCTTCCAGATGATCTTCTCAGCTCCCCAGAGAACACAGCCAGCTCTGCTGGGGACAGCCAGCAGCGCTGATGGTGCTGCTCAGCCTGGTGGATCCTGCAGACAAGGGAGGTGCCGCCCCGGCCATTCAGGGCAGCTCCTCTTTTGTTTCCACGGCCACCACGGGGATGCCACGTTCCCTTCGCGTTGCAGGTACTTGTAAGGCCTTTGCAAAGCCAGTGTGTCCTCATGCTCGGAGAGAGGCTCTTGCCTGTGCCAGCTCTTCCCAACTAGGTAAAGTATGTGGAAGGACCCTGCCCAGCCTCTGCTCTGTGCTGGGCCCGGGCCGGCCAGCTGATCTGCTGGAGGAAATCATTCTGCATGGCTCTTGTGCCAAGTTTTGTCAGAGTAACTTGAAAAGCACTTAAACTCTTTATTAACATTTATAAACCAGTTTATTCTCCATGGCAGTGATGCTGGGCAAGGCTTCTGCTTATTTTGGGTCCAGCCCTGCCTCTCTGGAAGAAAGCCTTTTGCAAGGTCTTGATCACCTTCAGTTTGATTTATGGAATAAAATCAGTCCGTGACTAATTTTGAAACCAACTAAAAAGCAATAAAATTATTTTGTCTGTGGGGACTTGTTTCACTGATAAAATGAACGGTCTCAGCCAGATTTGCTGCACAGGCAGAGTGCACCGGCCACGCTGCTGCATCAGAGGCCTTGGCAAAGCAGGACTTGCTCTATCCACTCCTTTTTTCCCCTTCCTTTTGAAACGGGAGTTCCTTTCTTTTGGGAATCTGTTTTTGGCTCAGTGAGTGTCTCTACCCCCCTCTTCTTTTTCTTTTCAGTCTTGTTAGAAGTGATGTATGAATTCTCAGACTCTCACTGCTCCTGACCTGCTGCTGTTCCAGCTGAAGGGCCTTTCTCTCCTGCAATATCCTCATTTACACATCCCCTCTCTATTTGTCCTCCTCAGCACTGCACCTATCAGGTCTAAAATTTCAACTCTGTTCTGTGTGGTAGGTCAGGAAATAAGTCACAGTAAGGTGAAGGATGAAAAAAGGACTTAGATAATATGACAGAAATTATTTCCAAATGAGAAGAACACTGGAGTGACTGCTGGAAAATTAGAGCTTGGCTCTGACTGGAAAGGAGACAACTCAAGAAACTGAGCTTAGAGAAACCATAGAGTTGAATTTTGGCACGTCCAACAGCAGAATAAATCCCACTAATTAAAATGTATTTGAACTAATTAGTAGGATCAGAGTTGAATTAGGAACACTTTTAATAGCTTGGAGAGGAAAGATAATAAGAGAAGGGCCAATTTTTCAAAATGTTTAGGAAAGGAGCAGGGGGATGGGGAAATGTGAGAGAGGCCTCTCGCTAAGCAGATCAGGGAATTCGGTCAAACTCGTGGTTATTTAGGTCCAATTAGGCCTAATGCAGCCCAAACCCCGGGCTTGTTGAAGAGAGCAATGAAAGTCCCCCAGCCCTCGGCAGGCCCAGGCTCTGCACGCATCCATGCATAGTTTCCACTGAAGGACTGCAGCCAAGTGAGGCGTGGAGTCTGGCTGTGGGGAGTACAAATGGGAAACTGGAATTTAAGGGGGAAAGGCACACTTCAGAGCTTCAGCTCATTAGAGAAAAACAGACGCAAGCTTCCCTGCCTTGCACTCCAGATTTCCTCCCTTTCTAATTCTGTTGCTATGGCGTTCATAAAATTCCAGCATTTCAATGCAGCAAAAAAATCTGGCACATAACTGTACGTTAATCAGTTGTTTGAAATTAAATCAGGTTCAGCATTTCTAAAATCACCCCAATTACAGAATCGCAAGACCAGTTAGGTTGGAAAAGACCGCTAAGATCACAGAGTCCAACCTGTGACTGATCTCTACCTTGTCACCTAGAACTGAGGTGAGCCATGCAATCAAGGCAAGCCATTCCCTGAGGCTCATCTATCTCACCTGAGAGAGTCAGGTTTGAAGAATCTCAGCCTCTGTTCACAGCAGCTGCCCCGTCTGTAGAGTCCGAGGGGCCTGTGGAGTCCCCAGGATGTCCAGTCGGCAGTGGGTACCTGGAAGCTCCGGGGAGGGGCAGGACTGGCCAAGCCCAGGGACACCACAGGGCTGGGGAGCCACAGCCTCAGAGGGGCTGAGAACAGGTGACTCTCCTGCTCCCACTGCAAACAGTGGCAGTGATGTACCACACCCAGAAATTACTATTTAGCAATAAGGAAACAAATAAAAAAACATTGGGGTTCTCCTTTTCTTTCTTTCTTTCTTTTTTTTTTTTTTTAATTTCTGTATGGGCAGAATGTTCATTCCTT
>VZTE01002783.1:764780-813261 GCA_013397775.1 Eulacestoma nigropectus | reverse complement strand
GGAGCCCCCCGGAGGCGGCCGGGCTGCGGGGGTGCCGGCGGTGCCGTGCCCGGAGCCCCCCGCGCTGCTGAGCACGCACAGCCCCGCGGCGCGCAGGGTGGGCTCGCAGCAGCTGATCCCCCGCAGCCTGGCCGAGAGCCGGCCCGCGGGCGGGGCCAAGGGCCACGAGCGGGGGCTCAAGGTGCGCAGCCTGGTGGAGACCCCCCGGTTGCCCCTGGGCAGCGACCCCGAGGACGAGCCCGAGGGCGGCCTGGGCAGCCCGGGCGCGCTGCGGCGCGGGCTGCGCTCCACGTCCTACCGCCGGGCCGTGGTGAGCGGCGTGGAGCTGGACGGCTCCGCCAACTGCAAGAAGAAAAACAGAATGTCCCAGCCCATCCTGAAAGCGGTGGTTGAAGACAAAGAGAAGTTCTCGAGCCTGGGGAGGATAAAGGTAAGGTGATGGGTGAAGGTGTGGGCTCCGCGGGAGCGTGGCCTGCTGATTCTGCATTTTCCATAAATGCTGGGGGTTTTCAGTTTGTTTTTTGCTAACACAAAACTTTTCGTAGTTAATGTGAGTCTTAAAAGTGCTGTTTTCCAAGCGAAGTGTTGGAGACGGCAGGGACGCGGCTCTGTTGAAATCCAGGAGGTCCAGAACCTTTGCTGGCTGCCTCCTGCTCGCCTTTCCTGCCGGGTTCTCCAGTTTTCACAACCGAACCACTGGCTTAAAAACTGTGTCCCAGCAAGGAATAAACAGGGGAAAAAAGGGACATTGTCTTAATAAAGTCTCCATGCTAGAACAGAGACAGAAAAATGAACTTCCTCCCTCACTCCTCTATCTGAGACATTACTTTTAAAGTATTTTTAAAAATCACCGAGTGATTTTTAAATTGATAGAAATCACTTTGGGTATCTTAATTTTAATGCCTGAAAGTAAAAGCAGCATGCCTGTTTTTAAGTCTTGGTTGTAATCCCTTAGAAACCCGTAGTAGATTTATATTGAATTATAATGTATTAAATTATAAAGACATACTGATAGTATTCTTTTATTTAACATAGTGTAATATTGTATTTCCTTATTTTAAATCAAATTTGTTACTGTATGAAATACATCCATAGATTTCTGTGGAGTGCTTGGAATTGTGTAATAAAGTACACCAGGCCAAGAGCTGATGCTGTAGCTTTTAAAATAATTATCAGCTTTATGGCAGTTTTCAGCCAATTTGAAATTATGGTAGTGGATGCTTCTGTGAAAGTACTGCAAGCGGTGAAATAGAAATCGATGAAATTGTGAACAGCTGCAGAGCGTCGGGTGGTTTGGTTTGGTAGTAGACTTAGAACAGTGAGTTATGTTTAAGATAGGAGGACATGACACTGTCCTGTCCTTACAGAGCTCTCTGGAAGTAGTGTTTTATTAAATAGACTCTTGGGCCCTGGGGCTTGTTGCACCAGAACAGCTGTTTCATTTCAGAGGTTTGTTGCACTCTGAGAAGGCTCCTTTACAAAGTACTCAGAGTGGTGGTTGTTTGCAGAGTGTGGAAGGAGAGCCTCAGTGCTGCGCCTTTGCGGAAAGCCCCAAGACAGTGGGATGAGTTGCAAGTTCGCTGAACCCTTCTCAAGCCAGTATAGTGTGCTTTTGAAACACAGGGAAAATACATATAAACAAGGCATGAGAGAAATGAAACTAGAGTAGCTTTTCACTTTACGTGGTGACACAGTTGTTTTCGCTGAACTCTTGTCCAGCATATGAAGTTTATAGACCAGAGCCTGTTGATTTGGAGCCCAAGTCTTGAATAAAACAGAAGTTCTTGCTACTGTGATTATTTGGCATTCTTCTCCTTCTAACATATCTCTCTTTTCTGTTAAAATTATCTGAAGAAGATGCTGAAAGGACAAGGGACGTTCGATGGGGAAGGTGAGCCCTATTCTGTCCAGACTTGCTAATAACTGCCAAGGAAAATGAACTTCAGGATCGTTTCACACACTTCTTTGTATGGAGTCGAAGACTCAGTACCTTGCTTTTCAATAAACTGACTGCGATATGGGACCATAATTTTGGCGCTAGACATACCTCAGGGATATTTTAAAGACTATAAAGTGGCAGACTAAAAAGGTGTATCAAGGGCTTCTTTTCCGCTTAAGCTCCTGTCCCTCCCAAAAAGTGAGCTGTTGGCTGTGTTTGCCTCAGCCCTGACAGTTCTGTGCAGTTCCATAGTGGGTTCCTCCATGTAGGACTGCCTTCCTGCCTGTTCCCTGGGACTCTGCCCAGGTGCAGGACACTCTGGATCCCTCATGGGTTTGGGGCCATCCCTGCAGAGCACACCTGAGTCATTACTGTGAGCTGGTGGTTCACACAGCTGTTTCTGCCTTCTCATCAGCTGAGGGTGCTGGGGTGAATCCTTGGACTCTGTAAGCATTTTCTCTTCTTGCTACCTAGGCTTCAAGTTTAAGTGCCAGAAAGTCACTGTCTGTGGATCTGTATTTTTGTGTTACTCATTAATTCTGGGCTTTGCCAAGTTTGCTGCTTTTCCTAATATTTCAACAAGAAAAACATCTATGATGAGTCCACAGAAGTTCTGTTATAATAACTGCTACTCTCTTGGCTTTTCTCTGCTTAATGCCTCTTGGAGGTCATTTCAGCTGCTGTGTTACCTTCCTCTTGTTTCTGTTTTCAGAGCTTCCCACTGTGTTCTCTTTGCATCATCCCCTTTCTTACTCTTTATTTTTTATCTCTTCTCACACGATCTCCTGATGATGATTTTTAGATTCTCTTCCAATGGCTCCTTTCTGTCTTGGGTGATCCCAGGTTATAACTTCTCTGTAATGCCTCACAGAACTCAGTTGCTGTAGCAGTTTCCTCTGTTAAAAGTGTATAAACTTTATAGACCCTTCCCAAAGAACTGCTCCAAAGGCCACACCTGGTCTAGCACTGGGGCAGGGCTGTAGGTCTGAGTGGGTGGGACAGGCCCACCCAGCCAGGTGTGGGACTGCAGGAGTTGGGGCCCTGCCTGGAGCAGCCAGACTTCCACTTCAGATTCCCTTTCTCTTGTAGGGGAAGACTGGATGTTGTCCAAAGCCTGGCACATCTAAAAGTGCCTTTCAGAGCCTGCCTGCTCAATGGCTTCATGCATCTGTGGGTTTTTGGGGTGTTGAATTTCTGTCCTTGCTCACTGCTGTTGCAAGGGGTGTGTGGCCAGGGAGGTTGGGAAACAGCGGGAGTGCTCCACGCCTGTGTTCCTTTGCCACTGATAGTGCTGAATTAATGATGGCAGAACTCAAATACATGATGAGTGTATTTGGTCTTAAGGTTCATAGGTCTTGTGCTTACTCAGGCAAGCTTTTAACTTTCTATTTGGAATAGTTCTGACCTCAGATCTCTGAAATTGGGAAACAGTGGAATGTGAAGACAGTATTTAAAGCTGACAGAAGAAAGACTGGCATGGGCAATGTGCTTTTCCTGGACATGAAATAGTGAGACCTGCAGATAGTGACTGCTCCACTGACACGCGATCCCATTTTCTAATTGCTGGTTAATTACAGAACTGAGTACAGCAAACCAAGGAAGAAAAAATTGTTTGCTATTTTTTTTTCTTGACAAAGGCCACATCTGTTCTTTAATTCGGTCTGGGAGGATCTTTGGGTACAGTGATCCATTGTCACTGTACTGCACCATTGTCCAGCCCAAATCAGATGCTATCTTTGTCTCGTGGAGTGTGAGCAGCACAGTGACACTTTGGTTTCTTTCATTGTTTAAATGTTACTTTAAATTTTTATGAGAGCAACTAAACTACCTTTCTAGCGATGACTGACATACTGTTGTTATTTGACAGAAAATGCTGTATTATATCAGAACTATAAGGAAAAAGCTCTGGACATAGATTCTGATGAAGAGTCTGAGCCCCAAGAACAGAAGTTGGATGACAAGGTGGTTTTTCACTATAAGCCCCTGAGGTCGACGTGGAGCCAGCTCTCTGTGGTGAGTTGTGATCCTTGTATGGCCAGAGACAGGATCTCAGGGTGGGTTGAAGAAAAGCCTTCTCTTACTCGCTGCTGGAGTTTTTGGCTGAAATTTGTCATCATGTTTTTCATCTCATAAGAAGGACATGGAAGTCCCAATCAGTTACTGGTCTTTGTTTCACATAAAAAAACAATGAAACCAAGTTCACTCTTAGAGTCCTGTGTGTGGCAAAGACACAACTTTACTGATCCATTAGAAAAAGAGTTGTGTGAGTTCACTAAAAGGGTGAATTATACTAAAGAAAGGCTTCAGTTAGTTACAAACAAGTTGCTGCTGAATTGTTCTAAATCACTCCACACCAGCTCTTAAGCTGACTCGTGCAGATGTTGAATGGAAAGCATTTTGAGAAGTGGAGAGAGGAGCTGGTGGTGCTGTGCTGTCCCTTGAACAGGCTGGGAAGCATCAGCAGGGCTTTGGCGGAGCAGCATCGTTAAACAAAGTAAATTCAGCTGTTCCTATCAGTGCTGCAGTCTTGCTGCCTTCCCTGCTAATAACCTGACAAATTACGGATAACAGTGATACTGCCACAGCTATTTCTTGTACACGTGATTTTGGGACTGAAGGAACCATAAAAATTCTTTGTTTATGTGGTTAGTCTTTGGTCATTTCTGTGGCTTCTGGAGGGATATTCCTAAAATGAAAGGTTTGGGGTTGTTTTTTTTTTTTTGTGTAACTTGTAGAATGTTGTAGATCCTCATCTCTGGCATTAGAGAGATGATGCCATGACAAGATCACCTGGAGTATTTGACCGTTGGCTCTGCATATCCCAATAAATGAGGGATTAAGCCTCAGGGAGATCCCCTAAGGCTGGCTAGATGGTCTGATTAGCAGAGCTGTCTTACAGATGCTGATGACCTTTTGCAGTTTGAAGTATTGGAAGATTAATCTCTCTGACTCAGTAATTATAAAGAAGGCAAGACAATGTGGTTTTGAAAAGAAGTGCTTTAATTTTCTTTTTTTCAACAATCAAATATTTAAAATATAGTTCATTTGCTTCACGTTGCAAAAAAAGTGTTTTTAATGGAGTCAAATTGTTTTTTCTGCCTTCTGGGCAAACTAGCAGTTAAATGTTCAACAGCTGAGGTATTTTGGAAGGAATGCTATTTAGTAATAATAATGATAATTTCAAAACACTAATTTGCTGTGAGACAAAAATAGCATGAAGACTATCTCAGGAGGAGAACTATTCTGTGCTGTGCTTCACTTACAGAAACCAACTTGTTCTTTACTGCTCCTCGTACAGAAACTTGTGCACTGTCTGTATTTGATTTACAAGACTGGAAGTGGGGAGTATGTGGGAAAAGGTGGTGCATGGAGAAAACAAAATCTGGGAATCTGAGACTCATAGTGACTGTGTTTATAACTCTGGAAAAATTACATACTGTCAATGTGTATTAAAAAGTTAAAAAGTGAGTCTGGAGTTGTCACAGGAAGTCAGCTGGAAAATGTCAGTCCTGGGTTTCAGCATATGCTAGGAAAGGAGGAGAATAATGTTTCTGGTGTTTGTTAGCAGTGCCTGTGCTGGGAAACCGAGGGCAGATGCAGAGGGATCCCCTCTCTCTGCAGGAGGTTTCCCTGGTGGCTGGCACAGCTCTGACCACACTGTGTTTGGGGGTAGTGCACTTCAGGTATGGAGTTGTCAAATTCTTTATGATAACAGTAATAAAAAAGGGTGTTTCTGTCTTGCTGAAGTGTATTCACACGTGTGAAACTGAGGTTGATCCTTGTTGTGGCTGGTTTCTCATTCATGTAAAAATCAGCTGCTGAGAGTGGCTTTATGGAGCTGCTCACAGGGTCACTGTCCAGGGCTGCCTCCTTCCAGAGCCACTCACAGGGTCACTGTCCAGGGCTGCCTCCTTCCAGAGCCACTCACAGGGTCACTGTCCAGGGCTGCCTCCTTCCAGAGCCACTCACAGGGTCACTGTCCAGGGCTGCCTCCTTCCAGAGCCACTCACAGGGTCACTGTCCAGGGCTGCCTCCTTCCAGAGCCACTCACAGGGTCACTGTCCAGGGCTGCCTCCTTCCAGAGCCACTCACAGGGTCACTGTCCAGGGCTGCCTCCTTCCAGAGCCACTCACAGGGTCACTGTCCAGGGCTGCCTCCTTCCAGAGCCACTCACAGGGTCACTGTCCAGGGCTGCCTCCTTCCAGAGCCACTCACAGGGTCACTGTCCAGGGCTGCCTCCTTCCAGAGCCACTCACAGGGTCACTGTCCAGGGCTGCCTCCTTCCAGAGCCACTCACAGGGTCACTGTCCAGGGCTGCCTCCTTCCAGAGCCACTCACAGGGTCACTGTCCAGGGCTGCCTCCTTCCAGAGCCACTCACAGGGTCACTGTCCAGGGCTGCCTCCTTCCAGAGCCACTCACAGGGTCACTGTCCAGGGCTGCCTCCTTCCAGAGCCACTCACAGGGTCACTGTCCAGGGCTGCCTCCTTCCAGAGCCACTCACAGGGTCACTGTCCAGGGCTGCCTCCTTCCAGAGCCACTCACAGGGTCACTGTCCAGGGCTGCCTCCTTCCAGAGCCACTCACAGGGTCACTGTCCAGGGCTGCCTCCTTCCAGAGCCACTCACAGGGTCACTGTCCAGGGCTGCCTCCTTCCAGAGCCACTCACAAGGGTCACTGTCCAGGGCTGCCTTCTCTCCATGGCACCAGCCCAGACCCTGGTGTGACTGTCAGGGGCCCTCAGGGTTGATCTCTGCATTGGCTCCCCTTTCTCTCCCTGTATCAAAGGGCTTATGTTCACTTTGGGTATGTGCAGCCACTTAGTAGATTTCTGGTGAGTTCCCCCCCCTTCAGCACCTCCTTGTTTTGAAGGAACTTTTTGTCCCTAACCAGAGTTCACCTGTCCTCCTTTCATCCTTTGCTCATCATCTCCATGGTTGAATCAGTCATTGCTGGGGAAAAGCCAGTCCTGTGTGATGACAGCTTTCGTAGCTGTGATGTTGGGCCTCTTCCATTCCTTCTGGTCATATTCTTAGCTTAAATGAAGTTTTTGTTTGTTTAGCATCACGCATGTGACATTTTTTAGGTTATTTCAGCTTAAACATTTTGAACATGTCAGAATTAGGTGTTGAATTTTCTTTCACAGAAGTGCCCAAAGTAGTCTCCATATCTGAGCCTCTGTCTCTTTGGAAGTGTTGCTGTTGATTGGGAGTGTAAGGCTGGGCCCTTGGCCTGTGAGTTCATGTACCATGAATTCACGTGTACTTTGTGAGACACACCCACGTGTGACAGCAGTGACCACGAAGCACAGCTGCAGTTTGGAGCATGAATTCAGCAGGTGCCACGGGGACCTCCCTGGACATTGGCAGTGTCTGTGTTAACAGGGAGCACTGAAATCTGGGGGATGTGTTCATAGGTATTTCCTGTGTTGGTGTATTTTTAGAACACTCTTCCACTGCATCCAGAAAAAAGTGACACTGCACCTTTCAGTGCCATTGCACTTCCTCGGGAACGCTCTGAAGTGTTCAGGCTGCTGATTGAAATGTACTTTAATTGTTTAATAGAAAGGCATGTAATTAGTTCTTGCTCAGCATCCAGAAGTGTCTGCTTGTGGTGCCATGGGAATCTGTGACTTGTGTTCCACAGGACACTGGCTTCCACACTGGAGTGTTGATGTTCCTTTCATAGGCATTTACCTGTGAGTCTGTACTTAGGTGTGCAGACCGAAGTGTGGCACTTGCTCTTTGCTCCTGCTGTCCAGCATTGTGGGGCCTGGTGTGCAGGAATAAAATGAGGAATAATATATCCTTTAAAGTTCCAGGGAACAGGCGGAGCAAGAAGAGAAAGCTGTTGGTGAGAGTATGTTAGGAGCTTTTGGAGAAGACTGACAGCAATGGGAGGAGGGAAGTGCATGTGAGGTCTTGTCTGTGATGTGTGTCTGCTCCACAAAGAGAACAGGGCCTTCCACCTGTGTGGTGTTGTGGCCCCTTCCCTTCTCCTGGTGTCCCTCCTGATCTGGGCTCCTGTGTTTAGCACTCTTGTAGAGCCAGGTCCTCCTTGGTGCTTTGCTTTCTGGGTTTTGATAGTCCTGTATCTCTTTTTGATCACATTTTTCCACAAAAAGTATTAAAAATATTGATTGGTTTGCTTTTTAGGTGAAGAAGAATGGATTGTCAGAAGCGATCAGCCAGGAGGAAAGGAAAAGACAGGAGGTACTCTCTGTGCTTTGGGGCTGGTTGCTCAGTGCTGCACTGCTTGCTTGGGTCAATGCTCTGTTTGCTGATAAGGAGACACTGATAAGAGTTCATTGCTTGGCTTCTTGCCCTCCAGTGAAGTGTCCTCTCTCCCCAGGGAGAAAAAATAAACAGTCTGTGCTGAGGTGCCTGTGTCCCTGCCAGGGGCTCCTGGGGTGCTCCCTGCACCGGCTCCAGCCTGGCAGCACCAGGGTCACTGCTGTGCTGGGGAAGGGGTGACAGTAACCTTGAGCTCACAGGGGGAGGAAGTGGCACATGAATTTTTATAGCAGTGAGGAGCAAAGAGCAGCTTCTACAGAGCCCCTGGGCTGTACCTACCCCTGTGGGCAGTGCTGGGCACATGAGCACCGTGTACCTGCTGGGACCCAGCTGATCCTTGTGCCCTGGAGCGGAGCAGGGGCCTCCGTGCTGGCAGCAGCAGCACTGGGGTGCTTGTCTGTTCTCTCTCTTTCCCCTTTGCTCCTTTTGTCCTCTTCATCCACTTTCCTCTTCCCCTTTGCTCCTTGTGTCCACTTCATCTGCTGTACCCTCCTTCCTCACTACAGGGGCTATGTCAAAGTGAATGAGAGGTGTTGAAAAGTGTAGCCTGGCTTAGGCAGCTGTGTCCCTGCAGCTCCTTCCTGGGGTATGTCCTTCCGCAGGAAACACAAGGCTTTAGGAGGAACACTGTAGCATTACCTGCCACGGGAATTTGTCCCAGTATCTTCATTCCTCTTCAGGACATACCTCAGCCTCCTCCTGCTGGGTAGCTTTTGAGACAAGGCATATATTTCAGTCATATCCTTTAGGAGCCTTTAGTCTGTGTTTCCTGAAGCCATACTTGCATCCTTTCAAAAAGAACAAGTTCTTTGGATGCCTTTTAAATGTAAAGTCTTTAATGTTACCAAAAATGTTTTCAGGCCTGAGGGGTTTTTATTTGAATCTTAGAGGCCAATTCTTTCAGAGGGAGCCTAAATAAATATTCTTAAGCTGTAGTTACATTACCAAGTCATGCTTGTGCTGTATTTCTTTTAAACTGCCTTTTTTCATTTATTCTTTATCTGTTCTTTAAATTGCTTTTTAGAGCCTATTAGATTATTTTATAATTAAATTATATACGTTGTCACTGCAGAAAAATATATTTGTTGGTTTTCTGCCTTGAATAATGTCCATGTCCTGTCTTCATACACATCCTATCTTTCAGAATCTGTTGGTGAGATGGATCTCTGTGCATATTGTGGCTAAAAAAAATGTGTCACAGTCTGATTTGAACTAAAATTATTTTCAGTAGATCTTTCCTTGCAAGCTGAAAGTACCTGTGCATGTGTGGACCAACTGCAGGGTGTACCTGCCCTCCTGGGAGTGTTACTGTCCTTGGGGTTCACACATCTGCTGGCCCTGATCTCGTGCAGATGAACCCTGGCGTGGCTTCAGGTGCCACCCAGGAACGCCCAGCAAGCCCCAGGGAGCTGCCCCCAGCCCCTGGGTGTGTGTCAGGCACCTTTTTCTAGTTTTTATTCTCCAGAATGTGTTTGGGTCATGGTGAGATGATTCTCTCTCCCTTCCTTGCACATTAGAAGCAAAGTGTCTTTGCCTCATTCCTGCCTATGCTGATGACTTTGTTACCAGTCTGGGAAGAGCTTGAGGGACCTCAGCCTGGTGCCTGCAGCCTCACTCCTGTGCTCACACTTGTTGTTGCGTTGTCTTCAAACTCCTGGTTTGCAGTTGCATTGAAAACTCTGAATACAAACTTCTTAAAAAAGACTTTTTTTTTTCTAGTATTAAATAATTTATTTTTAATTAATGATGCAACTATTATAGAGATGAATATTTATGTCATAAACTCTAGCTGACATCCAAAACTTTGTTTTGCACTCCTGCTCAACATTTTCTTTTTGTTTTTAAGGAAAAAAGCCCAGTCACTAGTAAGTCTCTTTTTTTCCCCCTCCACTTTGCAGGCAATATTTGAGGTGATATCTTCTGAGCACTCCTATTTGCTGAGCCTGGAGATTCTGATCCGGATGTTTAAAAATTCCAGGGAACTGAGCCTTACAATGACCAAAACAGAGAGCCACCACCTCTTCTCCAACATCACGGATGTTTATGAAGCAAGCAAAAAGTAAGTGTGGCATTTCTGTATTTAACAGAACTGTACATCCTTAAACATAACAGCAGGTTTCTTTTTGGAAGCTGGGGTAACCATTTTAGTGGTGACCATTTCTTCCAAAACTCCTGCTGGTTTGAAGAGGGAAAGTGCAAGTGGCAGAGACATGCACAGGAGTGGGAGAACCTCACCTTTAATGGGGCTGGTCTAGGATTTGTGTCTCCGAAAATCGGGAGTGAATTGTAGTGGAAATCAGCATCCTTCAAATCTAAACAGTTCTGAGCTAAATGCTGATCCATCAGGTATTCAGACCTAGTCCTTCCAGTGTATCAAATAAAGCTTAGTCTGCCTTGCTGAGCTGTTCGAAGTTGGGCTGGAGTTTCATACTTGCCCTGAAGAGCTGGCTCTTGCCCGGTGGTGCAGAGGGTGCTGTCCTGAGGCCTGGCTGTGCTCTGGGACTGCCATCCCTGTGAGAGCACCAGGGCCTGCCTCTGCTGCCACGGGGATGAGCTGCTCTGCTCTGCTGCTGCTTTTGAGCACATTCCTTGAGCCTGGAGCCAGCAAGGGAAACAGACACACACTACAGATAGTGCCTAAAGGGGAGGAAATGGCAGATCTTATGGCTGGTAGTTACTGCTAATGTTATTTAATCCAGGACATACATATGCATGTGCTCTCAGAGTACTTCACACTCTCTTTGAAAAAGTTGCTTAATGCGGCTTTGCTTTCTTGCAATTTGTTCAGCGTTCACAGCAGCAAGTGGATTACTGTGTTCTACATAACTAAAACATCAAAATGTCCGTGTTGCTTTTCTTATCCCTGATTTCCAGTCTGAAGTGAGCACAGTGGCTGAAAGGTGCACGTGGCCTAGTGAAGGTACTGAGTGGTCTCAGCTGTAGCTCTGTACAGCTTTGCACAGATCTCTTTACCTGTGAACAGAGAAATACTGGCCTCCTTTCAGAAGGGGGCTGAAGGTTGAATAAGGATTCTGAATGTTTTTTGATTTTGTTCCCCCTTCTTTTGTCCCCTTTGTAGCAATTGCAAAGTTCTCAATTCTTTAGCATTGAACCCTCATTTACCCTGGTGGGACTTGTGAAGTTCCCTGTTCCCAGTCACAATAAAGTAATTTCTTGGCTTTTTTGTCTGAGACACCACAAAGTCTCTGGAATTTGACATTGTTGGGCAGCAGTTTTGACTTTGGTCTTCTGAAGTTCATGCAGTAACAAGATCTTGTTTCATGGAAGCTGATGTGTTGTGTCAAGTGCAAACCCAGTTTAGGAGCTGTAGAGCGGGAGTACAATTGGGTTTGCTTGGGGAACCTTCTTTTCCCCTCCCCGTTCCCATTTCTTTGTCTCTTGCAGTTGAGGTCTTTTGCCAGAGGTTGGGGGTTGTGTGGCCCAGAGCCACCCCAGTCTGTCAGCACTGGTGTCGGGCACTGCAGCTTATCAAAGTCTTTATTTTCAAGGAAAAGTTCCTTCTAAATGTACTCCTTACATGAAGTGTGAGGTGTAAAAGTAAATGACAATGGGGATGGGGAGGGCAGTACTCTTAGGGGAACTCGGAACTCTTACATCCCTTTTGATTAATAGTCTTCAAAGGAAGTGGGAGGGGGAGGAAAAAGCCAGAATGGAAAAATACCACACTAGCCTAGAATTATAATCTTATTCTTTCTTATCTGTGAAGTCTAATGGTTTAAGAACTTGGTTTTTTATGACTTGGGGTAAAATCAGAAGTCGTAACTCCTTTTTAAATGTAAATGAAAACATAATTTCTTTCCCAAGTTGGGCAGTACTGTTAAACTAAAACAAAACTCTGTGCTGGCTTTGAGTAACGTCATTTGTGTAAATAATGGAAGTTATTTTAAACCAGAAGCCTCTTTCTTGGTATCTCCAAACTGTTGTTTTCCATTTTCAAGGTGTTTCAAAGTAGCAAAATTCACCCTTTTTTTAGAAAATGGAGCATCTGTCCCATTCTGCTCTATTTTAAGTAGCCTTTGCTTGAAAGTCCAAAACCTGAGTATGAGTGTAGTTACCAGTGGTTTTGGTTGCTCGGACAAAAGTTTGGTGAGCTGAAGAACCTGAGCTGATAAAAGTACTTTATAAAATCCTTTAGTCAAAACTGCTTAAAGCCTCTGTCTAGGAACTTTGACTTGGAACGTGCTTAATGGAAACTCTCCAGCAACACCAGGACAGGCCTGTAGTGCCTGACAGGGCCATTCCTGGGGGAACAAAGCTGCCTTTGTTGGAAGCAAAATGCAGAGAGCAGACACCATCTCTGCTTTTGGGAGCTCCCTGGAATGTCTCTGACAAAGGGGAGTGGAGATGAATGATCTGTGCAGCACATGCCCTGTGTATTTATGGAAACCTCTTGGAAAGTGGCTTCAGAAAGCTGGAGTGTTCCATTGGCCCTTGTGTGATGTGCAGCTCGGAAGTGCTGGAACCCAAACTCACACAGGTCCAGCCTCGTCAGGAGCTGTTGGGCTGGGCTGGTAGGGATGCCAGGGAACAGCTCAGCCAGGAATGAGTCAGGAATGCAGTCTGAGACATCAGTGTCAGGGTCGGGATGTGGGGCCAGAGAGGGCACAGCTCCCCAGGAGCCTCTCTGGGGAAAGAGGAGTTACAGGGAATTTGAGGAACAGTTGATCTGCAGGATCAGATCTCCAAGTTGATAGGAGAAAGGAAAGCTTTAGCATTTGTGCCTTCTCTGCCATTAGGCCAGCAAAAGGCAAATGCTTTTGTGATACCAGATCAACATTAGCAGGAAAAGATACGAACAAAACATTTTAACAGTTTCTGACTGTTTTTAAACTCTGTGTCTTAATCCTGGAATCACAGAACGTGAACACTCTGGCTCTGATGGGTCCGTGTCTTATCAAAGACATTCCCATTTCGTTGTCCCAGTGTCTGTGGGTGCATTTGTTGGCTGAATGGACATTTGTTGTCCTGCAGGTCCCACCTCTGACCAGGTGCTGTGGGCACCTTCCTGCTGTCTCGGCAGTCTCTCTGGAACATATCTTGGCAGGGCTGCTGTGGCCTTTCCATGGCTCTGGATTTCTGCCAGGGCACTATAAATAGCTGGAAAGGCAAGTGGCTCCCCAGTGGGACAGGCCCTGGGGCGTGGGCTGGCCCAGAGTTGGTTGGGTTACAGGGGGAACAGACTGTAGGGTTGGCTTTTCCTCATTTGGCTCTGTAGCTGCTCCATGGATAATGCCCAGTGAAAGGTGTTTTATGGGCTGTGAGTTTGCAGGGTTTGGTGTTACATTTGTGTGTGTAGGTACGTGTTGGTTTCCATTATTGAGATTGTGGGAACTCACCAAACAAACTGATTTCAGTTCGGCACTTTAATCACCCCCTCTCCAGCCATTTTTTTGGGTAAAAACTGATTTTGATATAGCATAAAAATTCTATGGAAATAAGTCTATTTTTCCCATTTTTCCTATTTTAAATCCCGGTCCCTTTCCCTAAATAACAATAGTGTTGCAGATGTTCAGATTCTGTTCCTGAGGAGAGGATTCAGATTTGGAGAGGTTAATCAGAAATCTTTATTACTTCCAGTTATCTGCAGTTGGCAGTTGTTACTCCAGTGCCCCTATCTCCAGGGGCAAGAAGTTGAATTCTACTGGCTGCCACTCCAGTGGTTTCTGTCCCTGGATGGTGTCAGCAGCACCCTGGAGCTAAACCTGCATTTCTGAATTTACCCCTCAGCCTTCAGGAGTGTTGCAGAGTGGATGGTTCTTTTAAACAACATAAGGGCAGGATGAGGGAAATCAAATTCTGTCCTATGATGCTGTTTGACTTTCACTTAATTGGATCTAACTTAACCAGAAAAGTTCTGGATTTAACAGAAAGAGATGTTTGAAATTAAATCCTTCTGGCATTCAGCAAAAAAAAGCTGCACACATCACAGCAAATTCCTCGTTGGATAAATTGAATGGAATCATTCCATCCCTCAGTCCTGAGCTTTATGACACAATCTGTCCTAAAATTGTAAGTGAAAGGGTTTATGATGTGTCTGGTTCACTGATTGTATCTAATATTTAGTGGATTAGATGTGAAAAACCACAACTTTTTTGATTCAAACTTTGATGCAGGATTTCCTTGCAGGACATATTGGGAGATGGGACTGGGATTTGCTGCTCCTCTTTGTCCCTCTTTTCCCTTTTTTCTTTTCTTTTTTTTTTAAGTCTTTTACTCTCCCAGATCTTTACTGTTCTTACAGTGACTGTCTCTGATGATGTCACTGATGAAGCACCAGATAAATTCTAAAGGTGGAAGTTGTGGCCCAGCAGGGTCCAACACCTTGTCAGTGTGCCATAACACAGCAGGAAATGCTGAATTTCCTCATTTCCTGAGCAAAATGAATTGGCAGCAGTGAGAGGTTGTCCCAGCCATAAACATGTCTGAGCAGAGAGAAACAAATCCCAGTGTGGCAGTTCCCGGTCAGTGGTGGGGCTCTGCTGTGGCTCCTGAGACATGCAGACTCCATACTTACGGGCTCTACTTTATGTAATTTTTTTTTTTTTTTCTTTCTTGGACCCCAGTGACACTTCAGGGAACTCTTCCTTTCAGGATTTTTCCCTGTGTGCTGGAGCTCTCAGGGCAGTGGGTGGGATGTGCCCCTTGGGGCTGGTCCTGACACTAACCCCGAAATCCACAGCGCAGGACAAGTCTGTGACAACTCAAAATATGTTGTGCCTTGGAAGAGGCTGTGTGGGGGACAGAAGGGTGCTGGAGGACTCTGCCTTCAGCAGTGACAGGGAAATCCCTTTGATTGTTGTGGCTCCGACTGAGCCAGTGAGAGCCAGTGAGAGCCGGGCAGCCGCTCGGTCCAGCAGCTGCTGCTAAGCACACCTGGAGAGTGCCTTAATTTAGTTAAGCCCTGTTGCTGCACATGTGGATGATCAGCTGCTGTTCATCCTGTTCTGCTCCTCTCACATGTTTGAGGTGTGTTTGTAAAGCAAACTATGGAGAACATCACTTGAAAAAAGGTGGTAGAGCTGAAGAGCCACTGTTAATGATGGAAAAATGAAATAAAGGACTGAAATTAAATAAAGCAGATTTCAAAATACTGGAGCTTAATGTGAGCTCATGTGTTCTAAATATTTCCTTAATATTTTCTGTGCTATATGAGAATTTTTGTATGAGCTTGCTGCCTCCAGGGAGCTGAGGATTGTTGCAGTGAATGCTGATGTACAAAGGCTGCAGCCAGGACAGCTTTTCATGTGTGAGGAGTGACCCGCAGAGCTGATCTGTGAGCTGTTGCACCCAGACAGTGGGGGATTTCCAGTGGGCATCGTGGAAATCAAGGCTTGTGCTTTGGGAACGTTGGAAGTGCACAAAGCAGTGGGAAGCTTCCAGTGGCCAGAGACTCACGTGTAGAACAGAGCATGGACAACAGGGAAGTTGTCAGAACAAGCCTGGTTGGGGAAGAGCCAGCTCAGGCTTTTGGGTTCTGTGCCCATTTTCAGTGTTTCCAATCCATGTTTGGTTCCAGTGGAGGATGTGGAGCACCGTGTCCTGCTCCACCACCACATGGCTTTTGTCCTTGGCTCAGCAGCCACACATACCTGTATTTCATTGAGCACTTCTGGTGTTGTGCTGCCTTTAATTGCAAGAGGAAATGTGTTAATGTGTGTTTGAAGTAGTTTCATTTCTTTTCCAACCCTATTTCTGGAAATTCTGGTCTGACCAGCTCGGTGATGCTGTTTGGTTCTGGCAGTGGGAGAGTGGGAAGTGCCTCTGCCAGCGCTGCTGCTGAGCTGCCAGGGGCCAGCAGCACCCCTGGGCCTGTGTCCTGCCAGGATTGCCCTCGCTGCCGGGCCAAAGGAGGGATGATCTCACCCTGTCACAGACCAGTCCAGCTGTCATTAGTTGATAACACCGTGGGTTGTGTCAGGTGAATGTTGTGAGAGAAAGATGCTATTTGTGCGTAAAAGTGAGCAATTGATTTTTAACCCCGCAGGTTCTTTGAAGAACTCGAGGCAAGGCACCGGAACAACATTTTCATCGATGACATCAGCGACATCGTGGCGAGACACGCGGGCTCCACCTTCGACCCCTATGTGAAGTACTGCACCAACGAGGTGTATCAGCAGAGAACCCTGCAGAGACTGCTGTGAGCATTGCAGAGCCTCCCTGCAGGGCAGGCACGAGTGGGCTGTGCAATTTGGTGCCAAGGCCGTGGCTCCCAGCCAGGCGTGTGCTGCTGTGACGGGCTGGGCTGTCCCTGATGGGCACCTTCCTGGGAGGGGACTGGGAGCTCTCCTGGCTGCACAGCCCCGTCCTGCCGGAGGTCGTGGCTCACATTCCCCTTCCTCCATCGGTTCAGTGTCACACAGTGTGACATGGCCCTGTGTGGCAACACCTGGGTCTGCCCTCACGGTCAGGAGTGGCAGTGCCTGAGCTTTAATGTCAGTGCTGGGCTGGTGGATCTGAGGGAATAAAGCTGAAGGCTGGGGTGGTCTGACTCCTGCAAATCACGCTTCCTTTTTAATAAAATAATGGTTTATTTATAATTTGGCAACTTCCACAATCATTTGGTAAAACACAGAATTTAATTCTTTCATCCTCTTTCTCCGCAGAGCCACAAATCCATCGTTTAAGGAGCTGTTGTCCCGGATCGAGTCCCACGAGGATTGCCGGAATTTGCCCATGATCTCCTTCCTCATCCTCCCCATGCAGAGGGTCACCCGTCTCCCCTTACTGATGGATGTGAGAACACCTTTTTCCCTCTTTCCTTGCTGCATGTTCTTGCACTGGTAACATTCTCTCATACTCAGTTCTGGTTCACTCCAGTCTCTTCATGTCTTCTCCCTCACACCAGTCCCGGGCTGTGGATTATGGAGTCCTGCTGCATTTGTTTGCTGACTGGGCCTGGGCCCTCTTGGTCCCCCATTCACAAGTTAAATATTTGGGTGTTCTAATAGGAAAATTGTACAGTAAAGGGTCAAACTGGTTCTGAAACTCAGGAGGAGCCAGCACAGTAACTGTATGTAGTGCTAGGATTGAAATGAACCCTGCAGCTGAAAAACAGGACCTGCTGTAGTGTGGGTTGGGTGAGGGTGCTTTGGCAGGGAATACCCTTGATAACCTGAAGGATGGGCTCCGTTCCCAAGGGAGCTGTGTGTGGGTGGCACTGAGCTGTCCCTCCCCGTGCGGTGGATGGGGACTTGGAGAGAGTGGTGGAAGTGCCAGGGAGTGTTTGTCAGGCAGGATTCACACCAGGAGTTGTGGTATTTCAGTTGAGGTGCCAGAACTAAATGAGGTGCTGGACCACCAGCAGAAGTGCAGATTGTGATCAGGCTCTGATTCCAGCACTGGTAGGAGCCAGAAACAGAACCGATCATTTTGTTCTGTGTATTTTTAATTGGGCACTCATTAATTTGATCACCTGGACAGTTAGTTCATTCATAGACATTGAAATCTCTCTTCTCTGCAGTGCATTTCTAGGTAAAAAATGGAATAATAATCCAGTATTCCTGCAGTGGGTCACTGGGGGCGCCTTCCCCTTCTTGGGTTTTTCTTCCCTAAACCTCCTTCCCCTCTTTGGCTGAAATAATCTAAACAAGCAAATCAAGTGTTTTATTTCCCACTCTTTCAGTTTTGTTTTTGTTTGGAGATGGTTGTATAAACCTTGTCTCAAGAGGTGCGAAGCATCACTTTGCTCCCAAAAGCTTTCCAGGGAGGCATTGCTTAGTGTGACCAAGTGACCAGTGTTCCCTCTTTATCCCAGTCCACAGCTGATTCACCTCCTGGATTTCCGTTAAGATGTAAAATCTCTGTGGGTTGCAATCTGTGCTGCTTGGTCCTCTAAAGTCATTGATGTTTCGTTTCAGACTATTTGCCAGAAAACCCCCAAGGATTCAGCAAAATATGAGAACTGCAAGCAGGCTCTGAAAGAAGTCAGCAAGGTACATTCTCAAGTTATTAAGTTAAGTTATTCCTGTGTACTTCCAGGGAAAAATGGATGTTTTCCTTGCATAAATAATGCAGGCAGGAAGAGCACTGAAGCATAAAAGCTCTATATTGTTGTATTTAAGAAAGGCCCCTGGGGATTGGGTTTGTGCAGAATTAATGCTTCTTACTTGGGAAAAGATCCCGAACTGGACGATACCGTGGTGGTTCTGGGTTTGAGTGTGGGAGCAGTGTGGGAGGTTAATCCAGCTGGGAGGAGGGTGTGTGTTTGGAGCTGATCATCAGCCTGGATCAGAGCAGTGGCCCTGCTCAGCCAGAACTTGGCCTGAACCTTTGTTCCCCCTGGAGAGTGACGAGTTATTGGGGCCCTGTGGGATCACTGGGCTGAGGGGGATCTCGGGGCCAGCCCTGGTCACTGGGGCCCTGCGAACACCTTGTTGTGGTGGACGTGCCCCTGCTGGGGGTTTGTGCCCCCAGAAGTGCCTTTTCTAAGGGAGCAGCAGCTTGTGCTGGAGGCTCAGGGCCCGGGCCCTGCTCAGCCCCTGTCTCGTTTGCAGCTCGTGCGTCTGTGCAACGAGGGCGCCCGCAAGATGGAGAGGACGGAGATGATGTACACGATTAACTCCCAGCTGGAATTCAAAATCAAGGTAGGATGAGGATCATAGTCCTGACCAGTTGGGACAGTGAACAGTGGAACTTTCCCAGCATGGTCATATCCCACAGTGATTCCCGCAAAGAAGTGATCTGTTGTGGCAGGACAGAAATTAAAACTTTGGTCAAGTATTTTCATTTTAGTAGAAGGTGATGCTACAGCACAAGGGATTTTGAATAAATACTGAATGAAGGGTACTCTTTGCTGTAAAGATAAAGCTGCTGTGAGGATTTTGGCGTTAGGAGAGAGGCCAAAGGCTGCTGCTCAGTGCTGAGATTTGCTTGTGTACCTGATGGAAAGGTGTGCCTGGGAAAACACTTCCAGGCCGGGGAAGGGGATCCTGGGAGTGTTTGTCCTTCCCCTTACGGGTGTAATATCACAGGTTTCTATTAAAAACATCCGGTGCAATCAGTCTTTTTGTAGGAAACAACAGCAGACCCAGTCATAGGTAGGGGAGGTTTATTGGACTTTCTTCAAGTACAGTTATTGTTTCTGTTCAATGTTTGCTACAATCCCATTTCTGTAATTGATGTCTGACACCGTTACACAATGAAGACTCTTTTGGGAGAAGATTGTTTTATTTTCAGGTATGCAGTGAGTGGAGGTTCGTGGTTTTAAAAGGACAGCTCTTGAAAGGCTCTGGGTCAGGCTTGTGGCAAATGCTGCCCCCAAAAAGACATTTTCAACTTGCCTAAAGTATTTTTATTCTCAAAGTTTGACTAAAAATTGACAGTAATGGTATTTGCTTATAGCAACAGCAACAACAAATAAAACACTTCTGGGCAAGTGACACCAGAGCATTTCCTGATGGGTGGTAACAGACTCAGGTCTTCAGTGTGTCCAGCCCAGTGTCAGGGCTGAGCTGCTCTGTGGTTCCACTCGGATTCCAGGAGCCCCTTGGGATCTGGGCCTGCAGGAGAGTCCCTCACCCTCCCCCAGGAGGGGATGTGCTGGCTGTCCCTCCCATGCTGTCCCTGTTCATCCCTCTCAGTCCCTGTCTATGTCTGTGTGTCCCTCCCGTCCCTGTCCATCCCTCCCATCCCTGTCCATCCCTCCCATCCCTGTCCATCCCTCTCTGTCCCTGTCCATCCCTCTCTGTCTCTGTCCATCCCTCTCTCTCCCTGTCCATCCCTCTCTCTCCCTGTCCATCCCTCTCTGTCTCTGTCCATCCCTCTCTGTCTCTGTCCATCCCTCCCATCCCTGTCCATCCCTCTCTGTCCCTGTCCATCCCTCTCTTTCTCTGTCCACCCCTCCCACCCCTGTCCATCCCTCTCTGTCCCTGCCGGCTCTGTGGCTCCTGGGTGACCCCACCCCACCCTGTGACGAGCAGTGGCAGCTTTGGGGGCTTTGTTTTTCTGTGCTTTTGTGTGAGATTTCCCTTTGTGCATCCAAAGCCCAGCCCAGCAGTGGGTCAGGCCCCAGTGGGATGGGGAAGCCCTGCTCTGGTTAAATGCATTTTTCACTTCTGAGAGCCTGTTTTCTGCAGCAGGGACATGGTGCACGTGATGTGCTCCTTTGGCAATTAAGGAAAAATTAAAGTAAAACCAAGCTGCCTCTGGAAGAGAGTCAATTAGGAACATGGGATGAACTCATTTGGAGTACAGATAAGAGGAATTTTTTGTTCGTCCTCAAATAGAACTTTTTAAAGTATTTTTTGCTTGTAAACCAATCATCATGGGACTGTAATTCTGTTTTATAGCCATTATAAATTCGTTAAAGTATTTCTGTTCTTGCCCAGCCTCACAGAGTTTCAGGGATTTGTTTATTATTTTGTTAGATGTAACTGTGGAGAATTTCATGGGACCACAAGGGAAGTGACTCAGATTTCGTGTTGCTTTTGTACATGGCTCAACTGTAGAATTAAAGTTTTAATTAAGTTTCAGCAGGTTTTTTTCTTAAATTTTACATCTTTTGCACCAGAGAAGTTGTGGGGGTTTGTTTTAGGGGGAGTCCATGTTTGTTCTTGCAGCAGCGAGGTCTCAGTCTCAGCGCTGGGTTTGGGTTTAGCTCAGCAGGTACAGGCAGGCTGCAGTTGGCTCAGCCAAGGGATTAACGGATACAAAAAGCCAGCTCATGCAGAATAGGGAAGGCAGCTCACAAACTGCGTGAAAGGATGTTTTTTAAAAGCACGTGAAAGGTGCTTAAATGAGGGGAAAACAGGTAGTTGTGTTCATTAGTGTGGACCTTGGTCTGCCTGGAGCGCCTGGCTCGGTGCAGCCTCAGAGGGATCTGTGTGACCAGGACAGTCCCACATCTCCCTCCATCTTCCCAGCCCAGAGAAACAAAAGGTCCTCCTGTGGTCTCTGTGTCTTCTGCAGCTGGGAATAATTTGGATTAATAAATGCAAGTCTTCACATTAGGCAGCTCAGATCCTCTGAGGCTGTGCTGCAGCTGCTTCAGGTATTGGTCCTCACCTAGAGAAAAAGGGAGCTCCTGCTCCACATGAGCTGGATAAAGAGAGGAGCTGTAGGATCCCTAATTATCCATCTTAAATAAAGCCTGACAGGTAACCGAGACACTTCAGGAGCCCCTAATGAGAACAGCAAGGCCACGGAAACCTTCCCGTCCCGCTGCTGAGGGAGAGTACGTCAGAGGTGTGGGAAGGAAGGAGGTTGTACCTGCACCTCCTGGGGAGGAAGGTTTGTGCAACCCTGCCTGCCTTTCCCGGGTGACACCAGCCCAGGGAATGTCACCTCTGCTCCAAGAAGAGCCGTGAGGTACCGAGGACACTCCCGTGTCCCCACGTGCTTCAGGAGCCTGTCTCACCCTGCAGACACATTCCTCAAGTCAGGCTTTGCTCTGTGCCCTCAGGAGGTCTCACAGTCTGTTCCATCCCCAGTGTGACCAGTCAGGTCTGTTCAGTTCTGTGTTGGATGAGCAGTGATGACAGGTGCCCGAGTGATTCCCAGGTATTTGCAGCTGTTACCTGTGTGTTGTAGCAATGATGGAGTCCCTTAAACTTTGGTAACCTCTTTGTGTTTGTAACCTCTGAGCTTTGAGTTTATTCGAGCATTTTTCCCAAATAGATCATACTCTGTTCTCTATTTTTAAAAAGTTCTCTAATTTTGAAGGATTAAAATGTGATTTTCTTGCCTTGCAGCCATTTCCATTGGTCTCCTCTTCTCGGTGGTTGGTGAAAAGGGGCGAATTAACGGCGTATGTAGAAGACACTGGGCTTTTTTCCAAAAGAACCTCTAAGCAGCAGGTGTACTTCTTCCTCTTCAATGACGTCCTCATCATCACCAAGAAGAAGAGGTAAGAGCTTCACCAGTATAAAACTGCTTTTGTGTTCAATCCTTGAATCACAGTGACTGTTAACATGACCCTGGCTGTGGAATGAGTTCAGGAGTTATTTGAGTCTCTGTCATGGGTTACAAATAACAAGTAACTGCTTGTTAAACAGGATTTACTTTTGGCAAACACAATTAAGATTCCAAATTGTCAGACGACTTAAAAAGTTCATTCTTGATGCCCTAGCAAAGACAGAAGTTTGAGAAGGATAAAGTATTGGGAGTGTCCTTTCCCCTCCACGCTTCCCACGATTCCCAGAGGAGTGTGAAGCTCCCCCTGCCAAGTGCCGAAGCTCCTTAACAGTGCTGGAGCTCTGGGTGAGCCCTGCTCCCACCCACAGTGTTGCCATGGCACCACAGCAGTGGACAGAAATGTTTGTTGCTAGTTGAGGTTGGATGTTTGTGGTTTTCCTTGAGCAGTTGAATCTCAGAAGATTCTTAGCATTTCACTGAGGCATCTCTCCTTACTACGTGCTAAAAATGGCCATGTCTGAGGCTGCACTTGGGGCTTTACCCAGAGTTCATCTCCAGCCCTGGCTCAGCAGCCACTGCCTGGCTCTCTGCTGCCTCTGTCCTGGCTCTTGTGTGCTGGAACTGCTCAGGGGCTGTGGCTCTGGCCTGCTGGAGACCCTGCAGAGGAGGGAGCCAAAGGGCTCTGCAGTCACAGGGCTGCTCCCTGGGATTGGGCAGGAGGGGACACAGGGACTTGGGATGTGTCATGGTGCACAAGGCTGTGAAGAGGGATAAAAATCTGCTTTTCCCCGCTGCCCAGCTTTTAGTTTATGGGGAATGTTCTTCTGCCAGTTGTCCTTGTAGCCCCTGCTGTGTGTGGGCAAAATCTAATTTAAAAAAAAAAAATCATGACAAAAAGATGTAATACTTGCCAAGCAAGTACTTGCCAGTACACTAATGCAGTGTCTTGAGAGGAGCAGTCAGTGCCAGCGGGTGTAGGAATGCTGGATCCCGGGGAAAGGCCAGCCCAGGTGTGGCTCGGGAAGGGTCAGCCCAGTCCTGCTCGCAGACCTGGCTGTGGGTTGGATTAGGGCATGAGCTGAAGGGTGGTGGGCAGTCAGTGCAGTATTGACTCCAGAGGACTTGCTTGAAATGCACTGACTGCTTTTACACGGGTTTGGATTCCCTTCAGCAGGAGTCTGATCCAACTGGTTTGTGGGATGGAGGTGAGAAGTAGGAAGGATTTGTAGAGGTTTATCTGTTGATTAATTAGTAAGAAATGCTGTTATGATTAGCTGTGCACATATACAGACTAATTGATTAATTCATAAAAAGTGCATTTGTTATTCATTGCACAAATGCATAGACACATTTCTTTTTCAGATGCAAGATTCCCAGGTAGTGATGGCAGCACTCCCAGCTGGGATTGCCAGTTCTTCCCTTGGCTAAGGAGTTACTCAGACTAAAATATTGAACTGACTTATTAAAAAAAACCCCACACCCCCAAAAAAACCCAGACTTACTCAAACAAAACAAAACCCACCTCTCTCAAAAAAACCAAGCCCCAACCAACCCCTTCCCTGGTTCAGAGCCATCTGAGCAGGTTTAGTTCCATTAGAAGCATGTTCTGTGTCCATCGTTTGGGAGTGCACAAAGCTGTTCTGCAGAAAGAACCCCTAAAGCCATCTCAGTGTTTAGTTCACAGAACACCAGTGAAAATGTACCCCCCAGAGCTGAAGCAGGGGCTTTGTGTTACACCAAACCTGCTGGCAGAAGCTGGTGACCCCCACGTGGAGCTGTGAGGTGCTGGAAGAACTGTCCCTACCATGACGTTAGACCTGCTGTCCGTGACTGCCGTTGCTTCCAGACAAGGTGAACGGGAAACTGAACCTTACCTGGTGTTTTCCTCCCGGCTGTGCCCTGCAGTGAGGAGAGTTACAATGTCACCGAGTACTCGCTGCGGGAGCAGCTGCTGGTGGTGCCGAGTGACGGGGAGGAGCCCGGCTCCTCTCCCGGGAAGAACGCCGCAGGGATGCTCCACTCCGGACGGAATTCTGCGTCCCACCTCTTCAGGCTCGTGCTCCTCAGCAACCACGCTGGGGACAGGGTGGAGATGCTCCTGGGAGCAGAGACTCAGTGAGTAGTTACTTAAGGGATTTCTTCACCTGATTGTCTCTATGGGCTGCCCCTCTCGCCCTAGCTGAAGTAGTAAGCATTTATTTATTGATTTATTCTTATTACTTGTTCTAGTTTATTAATTTAAACTACTGGGTAAGGCCTCCATTACCCTGCCTGCAGAGATCAGTGTAGCCTGCCGTGCCTCGGGCAGGTTCCTGTGCAGGGCCAGCCCTGTGCTCGGGGCCCTCAGCCCCAGGGTCAGCGCTGCCAGGTGGGTGTCAGCGTGGGGCTGTGCGGGCACGGCACCAGGACGTGGCACAGGAGTGTCCCCAGGCACACCCAGGCTCTGGGCCCGGAGCAGGGCGCTGTGGGCATTGGTGGGGATGGCTGGATGGTGCAGCAGTGGGAGCAGAGCAGGGTTCGTGCAGGAGGAGCCCTGCTCCTTGCTCTCCTGGGCACTGTGAGTGTCCTGCCTTAGAAACCAGCAGCAGCCAGTGCCTGCTCCGGGGTGCACACGTGCCATCAGCTTCCACACCACCTCCCAGCACTGAAAGAGTTCATTTGTTCCGGGGGATGCTGGAGGCGGGACAGAGACATGAAAGGGAGTGCTCCAGACATGTCCCTGCCTGGAAAAATGGATAGTTTTAGGTTGGCTTTCAAAATTTAGAATAACTGTGAAAGGAACTAAAGATCATCAGTGCTTTCTATTAAAGATCTCATTATGAAGGCAGCAGATGATTCAGACTTGTTTGGAAATGCAATTTTATTGGGGAAAAAATGCAGAACGTTTTTAGTTGTCTGGGCTTTGTATGAAAGACATTTTGTTCTGCAGACTTATTATTGATGTGTTCTGTGCTGTTTGCAGTATAAATAGCAGTCTAGCTGATCATCGTTCAGAGCAAGAGTCTGAAAAGAATTCCTATATTTTAAGTTACCTCTTTTTATACTCTTATCCTGTGCTTTGAGAAGGATGGGAAGGGAATCTATAAGGCCAAACAGTTCAGAGTTGAGTGTGCCTTTGGAATAGTTTTGTGCAGGTAAAACTGAAGTTTTTTCTCTGACACAAAGATCTCCAGCACAGTTTGGTCCTGTTTTGTCACTTTCTGTGATGTGTGGGTCCCAAGGACAAAAGTACCAGTGTTTGGTGAGAACTTTTATTGCCCTGTGAAGAAGGCACAGAATACACAGAGGTGATGATACACAGGGGTTACAACTCACAGCTGCTGAAGAGAGAGACGCTGGCACTGAAAGAGCTAAGGGCAGTCTCAGTGCTGACCATTATCTAGGGCATGAGTTGGGACACTGGGTTCTGCTTTGCAGGAGTGACAGAGCCCGCTGGATCACGGCGCTGGGCCAGGACAGCGACGGAGACCACAGGGACAGGACCAGTAAGTTACAGCTGCCGGGACCTGTGCGTGCTCTGCAGGGGAACAGCACTGCCCTCGGTGGGGGTTGGGGTGGGCTGGAACTACCCTAAGGGATGGGGGGAATTGTAAAGTGGAAGATTTCTAAATAAATGGTGAAGTGTTGTAATAAAAGCCCCTGCCCTGTAACTGGTTTAACTGAGCCTGGCTCGCTCCTTCCCCAGCGCTGGCTCAGGTGGAGATCATCAGAACATACACAGCCAAGCAGGCCGATGAACTCTCTCTCCAAGTCGCTGATGTCGTTTTGGTTTATCAAAAAGTGAACGATGGTGAGTGAGGATTTTGCTGTCAGTAACCATTTGTCACCTCTGCAGGGGGGGTTCAGCTACAAAAACTTGTTTCCTAACAGCACAGGGCTGTGGGGAGTAGAGGTTCAGCTTCCAAGGAAAATGTGAGCATTTGGGTTCAGGTTTCTAAAGGAAGCAGCAGGTACAACCAGCTGCAGAATGTGGCTGCTGGCTGGTTTTGGCATGGGAGGTGTCCACAGATAGGAAATTGAATTTGTCTAAAAACATGGAGCTCAGACATTTTAGTGAGTGCCAGCATTGTCCAAGAAAAACATCCCCAGGCTGTCGTGCCAGGGCCTGGGCTTTCCCGCTGCTACAGCTCTGGCACAGGCTGGTTGCTGAGGTTTGCTGTAGGATCAAGTATCCCAAGGTCCAAGTGATTCTTCCCTGGACCTGCCCACAACTGCACTGGTAGCAGCAAGTGCTGCCTCAGGGATGCAGGACACTGTCAGCGCTTGAAGAACTAAATTCTAACTTGCTATTGCTCAATTACTTGTGCAGTCAGAGATCCTGGCACTTGTGCTGCATTGCTCTCTTCAGATTGCAGTGGTACTACAGCATGACTTCAAACTGTATTTGAATGAGTATTTTAAAAAATAGTAAAATTGTGCAATACTTTGCACATACTGTTTCTTTCCTGGTCTGGCTGTATTAAAAAAATCTGCCAAAGCTATCCTAAACTGGCACTTGATTCCCAGCCAGACAAATGCAGAATGTATGTGATGTCACCTAGTGCCACCAGCCAGGTGTGGGGTCAGCTGCAGAGGTGTCACTGTTGTCCCTTCCCTGCAGGCTGGTACGAGGGGGAGCGGCTGCGGGACGGCCAGAGGGGCTGGTTCCCCTCGGAGTGTGCCAAGGAGATCACCTGCAGGGCCACCCTGGACAAGAACATGGAGCGCATGGGGCGCCTGCTGGGGCTGGAAACCAACGTGTAGCCTTGTCCTCTCCCCACATCCCGGGGGCTGCGCCAGCTGCCGTCGGCTCCGGCTGGGACAGGAGACACCAGAGCCACAGTCCAGCAGCAGTGCGCTGCAGACTCACGATCCCTTCTCCACTGGCATTCCAAGAGCTCCGAACCGAACCCTGGTTCCACCAGGAGCACACTGCAGCAGTGTCTTGGGCGCTCTTTTGTAGCTCCTCCATTGCTGCCTGCTTATGCTCGTGCTGTCTGGTTTTGAGCATCTGAACTTGTTTTCAGCACCAGAACGCTGTAGGGGACTGGGCCCCCTGTCCCCATGCCCAGAGCTGGCGATGACCAGCGGTGCTGGGTGTCCTGCTCCTAAGGAGCTGCAGAGCTACAGCCCCAGCCACTGTGGTATGGGACACTTCCCCCTGTGTCAGCACCTGGGTGGCACCTGAACTCCAGTGCCCAGCTCTGTACTTTGTAAAGGCTGACCTACCTCTCCAGTGCAAAGCCAGGGATGGCCCTGGCCTGGCACAGCAGAGCTGGCACAACCTCGACGAGGAATCCCGAGCTGTGCCTCCAGTGGGGCTGGTCTCTGACACCATGAGGCTGCTCAGACTGGCTCCAAGTTCTGTGGGCAAAGGCTTTCTGAAAGCAAGAAGAAGGTACCACAAGCTGCAGAGTAGGTGTTGCTGCTCCATCCTAGCACAGGTATTTTACTGCAGAGTAACTGCTGCAGGTGGGGGCAGTTGTTTCTGGTTTCCTCAGGAGTCTAATGAGGTCTTGCACTTCACAGCAGGAGTGTGATGAGGAGAACATGAAATGCACTCACTGCTCTGGGAACAAATGTCCTCAAGTGTGACCAGAGTTCAGGGCAGGTGGCTGGAGAGAAGTGTGAGAGTCTGTATGATAAAAACCCTCCCTTTTAAGGACCAGCTGCTGCCACAGCAGTGTAGAAATTGTTCACTAGAAATGAGGGGACAACTTGTAGTAACCAAGGCTTTCTTCTTGTTGCCTTCCCCAGCCTCTGTGAAGGGGATGGATGCTGGTTCTTATCCTGCAAGATGCTGATTTGAGTGGCGAGTGAATTGGGTGTTTGTAAAGATGTGTATCTCTAACAATTTAAACAACATTAGGAAGGCAGTAATTTTGTACAAAAATACTTACCTGGACAGTGTGACAGTGGTTATACAGCCTTGCAAATTAATTTATAAGTGAACCGATAAAATAGTAATGAAACTGTAAATTAAACAAAGGCTTATTTAACATAGTAAAAATACTGCTACTGTTTTTACAAATTTTATTGTATACATGCAGACGTTTTAACACATAACTGAATGTATAAGTCCAAGCATTAATTTTATTCAGAATTTTTAATACATTGTATATATTTTTCATACCTACTTTTTCCAAAAATGCTGTAATGTTTTGTAAAGACATTTTTCATTTTTCCTATTGTTGGACACAGTTCTCCAGGACTTAAAAGACTTCTATGATTTTATAGGACAACAATCAATAAAATGCTTTTAAATCCTTACTAAAAGAAGTTTTGATTTTTTTTTTTTTAAATACTATAAAGCTGCTGGTTCTTAATGTCATTTTGGTCAGAGAAATTAAATCTCTTCAGTAAATGCTGGCATTTTAGATTTTCCTGTTCTGTAAAGATAAATAGCACCATCCTGTGTCCTACTTCATCTGCCCTAGATCCCATTTACCTGTTGGACTTGGCCTAGGACAGCATCTCCTTGCTGAGACACCAACAAGAGGGAGGTGGGAAAAGTCTTCAGTTCCCTCTGCTTCCTGTAGGAAGCTGGAAGGGACCTACACACCCCCTGTGCAGTCCAATCCCCTCAGGGCTGACCCAGTGTTAAATCCTGTTCTTGAGGGCCCCCAAAGCCTCTTAAACACCCTCAGCTGTGGGACATCACCACCTCTCCAGGGTGCCTGTTCCAGGGTCTGTCCATTCCCTCAGTGAAGCCCTTTTTCCTCGTGCCCAGTCTGAACCTGTTATTATTATAACTATTATTCCCCAGCATCCTCTCCCTGGAGCCCAGGGAAGGGACCTCAGCCACTCTCTTCTAGCCCCTCCACAATATTTTCATTAGCAAAAAAAAAAATTAATTTTTAACACTGACTTCTCTACTAGCACTTCTATTGCAAAGGAAATCATCTAAAAAACTCAACACCTGCATCAGCCCCTGTGCACTTTGAACACACACAGACACTCACTCTCCTTTTTAACTGGAGGTGGGTGTTACACCAGTACCTCCTTTTTAATTAAGAGCCCAGCAGTGACAGAAGTCAGCTGGGAGTTTGTTACTGTAAAATCGGCTCTTATTTCTGCAGGGCATGGAACGTGTGTCCCCTTTATTCTGTAACTTCTCTAATGAGGAAGCAAGTTGCCAACAATACTAGGCTCTCAGTTGCCTAAATCAGGTGCCTCCATGTGTCTGGTGGCTCCACAGGGGTACCTGTTGAGAAATCCAGCGCCCACTTGACTTGAGCCTGGCCCAGCATCTCCGTAGTCATGGCACACCTAAGAATAGTTTTTAGTACTGTCTGTTCTGCTGCTTTATACCAGCCCTGCAACGTAACAAATACAACATTTGTATCTGCTGAACTTTAAAAATGCTGTAGTGCAGTGTTCTTGACTTCCATGGCAAAGAGTACATTTGTTTCTATTAGGCAAAGCTAATTTGCTGAAAATAAAAAGGTAAAAATAGCACAACTTTAGTCACCATACACATGCTCAGGAAGCACAGTCTGCTCAGCATCACACTCAAACACACGCCTTACATCCTGGATTGACAAAATACATTCACAAAAGTTCTTGGGTTTCCCAGGTATATTTTGTTCCTAAAGTAACACACAAAGGCAAAACAAGTGGATAGAACACAAGTGTTGGAAATAACCAGTAAATCTCGACACCAAGGTTGAGGAACTCCCAAGGCTTTATCTGCTGTGATCTGCAAATGATTTTCAACAGCTGTATCAAAATAACATCATTTAGGCAAAGTGGAGATAATATGAAGGTCAGGAAGAATTTACTACAACACTGAATTCTTTCAATCCATAACCCAGAGTTCCAGAAGGTGCTAGAAACTAACACAGACAGAAGCAGCCTTCATTAAGTACAACATGACCTTGACCATTTTTGGTCTTGGGCTGGCCATTTTAAAAACCAAGTTACAAACCTTACCTCGGCATTACCTCTTCGATACCTTAATAACCTGATGGGGTGGTTTAAGTCTGGTTTGCAGCTCATCCCCACACTGGGATGGGGAGGAGACTCTAAGGGTCAAAGTGAGAGAAGTCATGGGTAGGGATAAAGACAGTTAAAAGCAAAAAACACATATGCAAGCAAACTAAGGAATTAATTCCCCACTTCTCACAGGCAGGGGATGTTCAGCCAGCCCCATGACAGTCTCCATAAACAGAATGGGGACTTGAGAGGACAAATAACAACACTCCAAACATCCCCCCCTTTCTTGCTTTACCCACTAAGCATGATGGCCTGGGACCTCCCTGGGGGCAGTGGGGGTCAGCTGTCCTGGCTGTGGCCCCAGGCCCCTGCACAGCCCCAGTCCCCTTGCTGGCAAGGCAAGAACCAAGACAGACCCTGGGCTTGCCCAGCCATACCTGGAATAACACTATTTACATCACAAATCCAAACACAGCATCACACATGACAGCAAGGAAAATTAACTCTAATCCAGCATCCCTAATGTTTATGCTCATTTTCAAACTCTGAGGAACACAGACGTTTCTGGTACCTTTCTGCATAAAAGAGTATGTTAGGCTGTGTACTTTAAGCACTCTGAAAAGGTACAGCAATATCACTATCTACACTTCAGCCACTTCCTAACATCTGACCTGTGACCCCTCTGAGCCTTTCTTCTGGGGGTGGCCCTTGTGCCGCAGCTGACCCTGAGCCTCCACAATGTGGGGTTTGAGGGAACTCATCTTCAACCAAAGCTGCCATTCTTACCCAGGCTCTATCGCTACCATTTCCTTTTGCCCTCCTTTTGTGTTATTAAGTAGAAAATTAGCCATTTTTTTAAGTACTGCAAAAATCATGAGAAAGGGGAATAATGCGGGTAGCATGTGCCAGCCTGTATTTTCTTCATGACATTTAACCCAGCTTTGCCAGTACCAGTGCTACCGCCAGCTTTTCCTCAATAAAGCAGCAGTGTAATAAGTAAAATCTGTTTGTTCATTAAATCTTGCTCACAAACATGTATTCATTAAATTTTGCTCACAGACATGTAAGACAAACTACAGGCTTGCTTAAAAGTATTGAAGTTTTGTTGCTTTGACACTGCTTTGACTTTTTGTGCATGTAAGATAAACCACAAGCATTCGGTAGAACAAACAATGTACGAAGTAACGCCAAGTTATATAACAAGCTATGAAGGTCAAGTAGAAGACACCCAGGAAGATGATGAGCCTTCATCCTCAAGACCACCAAGAGGCAGAAAACGACCCCCTAGCAACAAGCTGCGCAAGCGCGGAGCACCCCGGAAGAACCATATATGTAAGAAACTAAAAAGTATATAACCCGTGATTGTATAGGAGATAGTGCGCACCGTTGGTGGAGCGGAGACTCCCCCGGTCGCCCAGCGCGCTGTTTTGCTTGCTATCGCTTGCTCAATAAATCGTACTTTGTAACTAATTCAAATTGGCTGTTTGAATTTGTACACGCACTTTATAACAGCAGTTTGTGACGCGGAGCAGCCCACCGTGCCCTGCCGTGCCCCCCGCCCGCACCCCGGCCCTGCGCAGCCCGGGGCCAGCGCTGCCCCTCAGGCCTGGGCGCCATTTTGTTCCCTCCTGCCCCAGCGACGCCCTTTGTTTCCAGCACAGAAATTCCCCACTACAAATTATTTCGTTCCCATTTCCACACAGTTATCACTAATTTTGTCCCCTTTTCTCTCCCCTTTGAGTCCGGGGCTTACCTCCAGCGATGCCGTGGCTGCATCCTCAGAGGGGCCGCGGCAAGTCCGGGTGTCGCGAAGCCATTCCAGCCCGGTTCTCGCGCAGCCCCGCGGCCCTCAGAGCCCGGCTGGCGCCCAGCCAACGCTCCGGACGCGGCTCCTCCCTCCCTGCGGCCGCCGGTGCCTCTTTTCCCCCTCCTCAGACTCCCTCCGCCATCCCCAACCCCCGCGGCAGGGTGATTCTCCTCCTCCCCCTTCTCATTTAAAACACCTGAGGGTGAAACAGTCCATTGGTGGGGGGGAGGAGGTTAAACGATGTGTTTTGTGCAGCTGGCAGTGGCAATGAGGAGCTTGGCACCGTCCATCCCTTGTTAACCCCATGGAAAGCACCGTCTAGCCAGGAACTTTGACTTACTTCTGTATAAAAAATAAGTTTCACCTGAGCTGCCTCTGCTTTCTTCAGGATAAAGCACATAAATCCTCCTGAGCTTGATGATCAAGGTCACTTTTGCAAAGAAAAAAACCAACAAAACACCAAAGAAGGGAGAAAAGTTATATTTCCAGGCAAACAAAAGGAGACACAAGAGCTTTTTATCTCGAGGATAAACCTCAAAATCCTTAACAAACCTTGTTATTCAAATATTTTTCCATAGCTGCAAATCATTCAAAACAGAATGACATTCAAACCATTGAGAACAGTTGAAATAAGACTTGCAAAAAAATACTTTTAATGGAATACTATAACCCATACATGAACTTCTTAAAAAAAAAACCCAACTTGAATGCAATGAAACCTTAACACATAACCCAACATGACTTTTATCTAACCATGCTTTCTGTAATCTGCAATTTCAGTCAGTAGTGGTGATGGATGGGGACAGAAACCGAAGGACAATTAATTGAATGGGATGAAATGCAGAAAAGCATTTCTGAAGATTGTTTCCTCCCACAGTACAAATTCAACAAGTGTTTTCAAGTTTAGTTTAATTAAGCTGTAATTACCTTCTGTGGAAGTGTTGGTGAGCAGACTGCTGCACAGCTGGAATAACACAGCAAGTAATTACTCACCACACCCCATTAAAAAAAAAAAAAAAACCAACAGTTTAGGTATTACTAAGCAGTATTTTAGCAGGTTTTTTAAATATCTATTACCTGATGGGTAAAAAAACCCAAAGAAAACAGCTACAGCAGGACAAGAACCATACACCATCCAACAACTGCCTTTCTCTCCCTCACAAAGCTACACTGAGCACAGAACACATGCACGTACACATACTGCCAACTAGCTCCGAATAACTGCTCCTCAGGATGAGGAAATTACCAGCTTACCCTACAAAAGTTGTTCCTCTAGCTAAAGAAATGCTATAAAAAAGAAGGTGACTGGGCTGGCAGTGTGGCTCGGGTGAAGTGCGTCAGCTGTAGCGCTCGCCCTGGAACCGCGGCGCGAAGTTCCTGACGCCCTCGTTCTCCTGTGTGGTGATTAAGTCTATAATAGCTGTCAGCACTGCTGTCTCCCTGGATTTAATATCATTCCAGTCCACGGGATTGGGGTTTTCTATTTTTTCTTGTAGAAGATCATCAAGTTCTTGTCTCAAATTCTGGAAAGTGTTGTAATGAAGGCAAAAAAAGGAAAAAGGAAAGAGATGGGCAGTTAGAGCTACACACAGCATCAACAGAGAGGGTCCAATGCCTCAGGCCCTCTGTTCTCCTGACCTTTACACCCGCTCTTCTCCCATCAATTCATTTCCACATTGTTATTTTCAGCATCAAACACTGTCTCTCAAAACCTAGCAGTGTTACCTTTGATGAGAGATGATCATGTCTGGATGTGATGCCTCTAACAGACCACACATCCATTAGCTGACTATTTCAGGATTAAAAAGAGTGGTTTAAAATAAAAATAAAATTTTAAAAAGAGTCAGGTATGATTTCTGGGATTTAAAATAAACAGTTTTATGGAACCTATTCCTGTTAACTGAGGAGCCCCACCCTCATGTTTCCATATCCATGTGGACATTTCCTGGACTAACCAAGTAATCTTACAACTTGTGCTGTGCAAAATTAGGTATCTTTTGTCTGCTTTGTGTGCTTGAACTGCTCGCTGGGAGTGCATTTCAAACATCATCTCCCTGAGTGATGAATCAATAGGCACTCAGGAATATCAAATCCACAAATCCCGAAGCAGAACCAGGGTTACACTGAGGCTTCCATGTACATTATTTTGAAACATAGTCACCTTGACCAAGTGTGCTATTCTTGCTGGAGACTGGAAAACAATCCACTCGTCCACAGCGATGGTGTCCTGGTCCTTATCCTTCTGAATGGATATATCCCCTCCAAAGAACAAGAGGCAGTATGGAGACACCTCTGTACAATCATACAGGTAAATCTGCACAACAACAGAATTGTCTGATGACCCTCAAAATATCTCAAGTGCCATCAGTAATCCTTAATGAGACTCCTGTAGAATTCCAGAAGATCATTACTCAGTTACTCATAAATTCTGAAGATGCATGAAGTAACTCAGTTCAAAAAAAGTTACATGAAATCAGACTGAACAAGAGCAAAAATGGTCCCAAGTCTTTCATAGTCTTTCATACAGTGGTGAAATCAAACCAGATGCTCCATAACAATGAGAGGAAAAAACATCAGCATACTGAGAAGTGTTAAGACTGGATTGAAATGAAAAAAAAATAAACTAAAATAAAAATATTTACACCTGTGTCACTGTTGTACCGGGGACAGCGAGAAAACAACATAGGCTCAATCCAGGAAGAAATGGAATTATTTATTAATTTACAGACTCATTTATACTTAGTTTGCCTGAATGGCATAAGGTTATTGGTCCTTGACCATCCACCTCTTAGAATGATTGGTTAAACCCTACAACACTCATTTCAAAGTATTTCTTCAGTCAGTAACAACAATACTGCACAACAATCTTGCACCTGCAAGATAAAGGGATTGGTTTACAAAAACCTCTAACTGTTTTCGGCCAGCATCCGTGTGAAAGCAAGGACCTTCACATGGACGCTGGCAGAAAGCTGGGAAATCTCTCAGCGACCGAGCCTTCAGCATCCACACACCTGTTATTGCCAGACCTTAAAAAACCCCAAATCCTCCAAAACCCTCCAAGAACTAAACCACAGAAGTTCATTATTTGTGGTACAATACCCCCAAGTGTCACAAAGGACATAATCTGATGGTGTGTACAAGGAATGGCCCGGGACAGGAAGGCCCCAAAACAAAGGCTGTTGACATCCCCTCTGAACCCTGACCCAAGCTCATTTTAAAAGGGGTAATAAATAAACCACACAAGCACAACCCCTGACTCACACTGCTGGTCCTCATCTTCAAATGGTACACGAGCCAGTTATGATGGAACTCGGTTTCCTCCACGTTCACTGATTTGGGATGGATATTAACTGATCCATCTGTCTTGGTGCAAACTTTTACCCTTCAAAGAAAAAACAACAACAACAACAACAAAAGAGTTTGATTATACAAGAAATGATAAATCAACAGACCAGGATCCCTGGGGTCTCTCTTCCCAAATAACCAGAAGTGACAGTGTTTAAAGTGCTGCTGTAGAACCCCTTTAGAGCAGTGCTACTGAGATGTTGTAACATTATCCATGGCATGATAAGGTCACACAAATTATTTCAGGTGTTAGCAGGAATCCAGATGTTAAAAAATCAACAATCCCACCCTTCTCAGAGGAAGTAACACACAACCATGACTTACACTGTAAAGTGAAATTCATTCATGCACTGAAGCCACTGCTTCACCTTGCCAAACTATGCTATGTAGAAAGCATCTTGAATATAAACCAACATTAAACCAAAAGCTCACATTTTTCTCTTTTTGCTGAAGCTGGGCCGGATCTTTGCCACTTTGGGATAGAGGCCAGCACAGATGACTGCTTTGAGCAGCTTCTCATTCCCTGCAGGGGACAGCAAAGTAAGTGAGGCAGTTCTGCAAGCTGCGATTTCAGCTGGGATAAATTCTCCTTTTCCCTCCATGGTTACCTGAGTTGGTGTTAGATTTGGGATCCTTGGGGTCTCTGCTATTCACAAATCCAGCTGCAAGGAGATGCTCAGCAAACTGCCCTTTCATGTTATGCAGCATCTAGGAAACAATGGAAATTGTCCCAGAATGATGCTGCACCCAAGGCTCCTCCTCTTCCCCACAGACAGGATCCTGTTTTAACCTGGCAGGATGCTGTTACCTGCATGGTATTTGAGGACAGGAAATATTCCCAGCAATAGTCCTTCTCATTCCTGAAACCACAACGCCGAGCCTCTTCCCAGCCCTAGAAATGAAAACCGGAGTTCCAAGGCGTTTGTGAGTGAACACACACTACAAACTTAAGGACAGTGAAAACTGGAGGTCAACAAACAACAGTCACGTGTTCCCTACCAGGGAGAAAGTAAATCCTTTGATTCTCTGTCTATGTGCACACACCACTGTGCAGAAAAACACAACTTCACAATATGTTAAATCACAACTTTCCTTTTGCCCTGGTGAGCAGTGATACCTGGCTGCATTTGCCAGAGCATCTTTTGTTGTAATTAACAGTCCTGGGCAGTAACTGCGTTTTCCAGGCAGTTTCCATTTATTTCCTCCTCTCCTCACCCCAACACAATACAGCAAAATGTCCAACACTTCTGAAGATGGCTTCAGCCTCTCGTAGAGGCCAGAAGGACAAGAATAAACAACTTCAGCAAGGTAACTATAATACTATGTTTCCTTTGTTTTTTTCAGACTTATCCACCAGAAATCAGGTTACTGAGCCTGGAGACAAGATTCTGCAACACTAGAAGGGTGAAAATCAGTTTGGTTTTATGTTTCTCTAGAAGCCAAAAAAGAAAGCCTACTGAGCATAAGCCGATTAGCTTTTTCCTTACGATCATCTATATTATTCAAATTAAAATTCTAGAAGAAAAAAAAAAAACCACATGAAAACATGCTTACAGTGAAAGCATTCACCACAGTCAGATGGTCGCTTTTCGAGTTTTTTGACAGCTCCTTTCTTCTTGCATCTGCGACTTTCTCTTTGCCCTAAAAATTAGAACCTATATAATATCCAGACTGACATGACAGTTCTCTTTTCCTAATTCAGGTACATCTATGATTCTCTGCTTTGTGTGTAACATACATGAAAATTACAGTTATTTCCAATATTCCATAGGAAAAATGACAATTCATAGTATGTGAAGGCAATCTCACTAGTAAAAATGTAATTAACATGACATTAATGAAAGTGCTGTTAAACTGTAACACCTCATTTAAGTCCCAGTATCCTCCTGAGATTCTTAACTCCCACGTGTAATTGTCATCTGTGGGACTTTACCAGAGGGATGACAAAAGGGTCCTTGAAGCTGAGGCTGGCTGCAATGGTCAGCACAGGGTCCAGGCAGCAGAACAAGGCTCCAAACAGGATCATCTTCCCGATGTGCGGCTCCACGGGCAGCCGTGCCAGGTGGACACCCAGGGGAGTCAGCTCCTCCTGCCTGTCCAGAGCGTTCTGCCAGGACAAGGGTGGAAAGGAAAGAACAAACACGTCATGTGAAATGGGGAGGATTTCCTTAGAAAAGCCACTGGTACACAGGTATCACCCACTGATACCCAAATCAGATGTTTCTATTTATGGCTACAACTCATTTGTACAAATAACACCAGAGCAAGGAGTCAGCAGAACAAACGTGTCACGAGTCTCTCCTTCCCCAGCATCCAAGGGAACAGTGACATACAAGGTACTTCTCTCCCATGTGCCTCATTTGTCTCAAACTCCTCACTGATGCACCTGGAACAGGAAGGCTGGGGAGGCAGCAGGGGTAGGGAGGAGGGAGTTAAATCAACACCTGCAGGGAATTTAAATGCAGGGTCACGTGTCTGTTTGGAGTCATTTAACAAGTCCCTCAGAAGTACTCTGTACAGCCCATGTGCATCACGGATTATTTGAAGTGCTCCCTCTGTGCAGTGAGGGGTTGCAGTGCCCAGAGCTGTGCAGTCAGACCTGTCTGGTAACACACACAGTACCATGGCCCCGAACACATCATTCCTGCATATGAAGCAACACTTTACCAGCTCCATGAGGTGATTTATGGCCAACATCACAGCATCACGAGATGGGGGGTCCATCAGTTTGCTCAGAAAATAGGCAATTCCACCAAGCTTCAGGATCTGAAAGAAACATCACAACAAAAGCCTACAGCAACTGGAGAAAGACGGTTGCCTAAAACTAGTTAGCAGTAACCACACTCATTGAAATAGTGTGAGTAATTCACAGCTTGGGTAAGAATTTCTTTAGTTAAGAACTAAGGACGAAACAAATGTATTAGTAATGAAATTTGTAGCAGAAGGATCTATTCTTCATTCAGTTCACATACACACGGCATTCCTTCTGCTTGCATAAGGAATTCAATGCAAACTGCCAAAAAGGGAAATTCACACCAGTTCTGAAACTACTTTGTAGTAAAATCCTTTTAGGAAATCACATAAATTGACTCACTGGCATTCTCACTGAAGCTTCTCTGACTGAATGATACTCGAGGGAAAGCACAGCCCAAATTTTTGTTAGTAGATTTCACCTTTTATTGATACCAGACAATTCTGTTTCCTCTGGGTTTGATGCACCCAGATACAAGTGTGCATTTACAAGAGTTGCTGCAATTATTGGCTAAATACACCGCATTTCTGGTGTAACAGAATTTTTGCTTAACAATCCTAGCGTCACAGTTGCATTAACTTATTCTCTCAACCACTTATCCCAATGGAAAAGTAGCTAATAAATCTATTTGAAGATTCCTCTGTTTACCTTGATTTGTAAGCAGAGTTCTTCCAAAGGTGTCCTCAGGATCTCTGGTAACTGATAATCATCCAGAAGGCTGGCACGCAGTCCGTTGTACAGATGGTAACAGTGGCCTGGCTGAACTCTGCAACAATTTAAAGAAACAATTCCTTTGGGTTTGGTCGTTTGTTGTGGGGCTTTTTTCCCCTATAAAACTGTGATATTATGATTGTGTTTGCTTACAACAACCTTCCCAAAACTCCTCAAGGAATTAGAACTGAAGTCTATCCAATTGTAAAAGCCACTTCAGTCTTCTGAAACACAGACCCATCAGCAGGAAAAAGGCATAGAGAACACAGAAATTAATTTTTACGCCATTTCCAATTTAATGTATCAGCCTCCTAAATCAGGTGTGAGGGCAAACAGTGACAAAAATTAAAATAAAATGCAGGACATTCTTCTATAGGAGGGAAACTCTGGAGTTAAATGCAGCACAAGTCAATTCAGCTTCCTAGGAAGACAAGGAAATCATTCCTTGCCTAGGAATAGGAGCCAGCTGTGCCAGCACACGCTAATAAGGAAGAACCTTCAGCACTGTTGGAAACTCAACATCCCCAAACTTCCCTAAGCATCCCACTGTTCTTACCTTCCTGCTCGACCCTTCCTCTGCTTGGCATTGGCTTTGCTGACCCACTCTGCTGCCATGGTGCTGATGTTGTTCTGGGTGTCAAAGTGAGTTTCCTTTATTTTCCCCCCATCTATAACGAACACGACGTCATCGATTGTGATGCTGTTGAAAAAAAGCAACTTTTCATCTTTGCAACTGGGACCTCGGATTGGGTTTGGCCTCTCTTTATTCCCTCCCAGAGTCAGCAATTTAAAAAATCTGTGTTTGGGATTTCATTAAGAACTATGTTACTGAACAGTTCAAGAAAGAGCTGATTTATTCTCTGGGGCCTGTCAGAAGTCCCCACTTGGGTTCTGAAGAGAGGACAGGCAGCTCAGATCATCATGTACAAGTCATTCTAGTAATTGTTTAGGATTCCTGCAGTTTAATTGTTCAAAACAATGTAGTTGGTTGAATTGTTTAAAACAATTATAGGAAAACTCTGTTTAGTCTATAAATATATCTAAAGACAAAGTGTTATAAATGAACGGCACAAACACAGAAATGTATTTTTGGGAACACCAAACAGGTTTATACTTTAAATTATAACTTCCATTCCTGTTGTTAAACACACAGCTTTCCTGGCTCTGGGCAGGCAGGCATTTACCTGGTCTCTGCAATGTTGGTTGCAATCACAATTTTCCTCACTCCTGGCGGGGTCTTCTTGAACACCTGTAATTATCCAGGGCCCATTTATGTGTTTGCCAAAACCAAATGTGTGCTTCTTTTTTTTTTTTTTTGTAGTTGTGAAATATTGCAATAAAAGAGCAGCATACCTGAGTCTGGTTAACAGTAGGCATCAATGAATGCAGAGGTATGATAATAAACCTATCTGAAAGTTAAAAATCAGTAAAAGATACTGTGTAAGCACAGAAACTCCCAATTTTACAGGAAAATCAACTAAATCAAGTATGCAGAACAGAGAAAATAGGCTGCAAGTCAGGCTATTGTTTCTTGCTCTGAGATCACAGGTATTTGTATCATAACAGCAAATTCTAAAGTAAAAAGTTATAAAAGCCTTTTTCATGATGCTACAACATGACAAGTTCAAGAAAATATATGAAGTTTTATACACAAATTTAGATTTCATTTTGAAATTCTGAAGTTGTTTAATAATTGGTCAGGTTTAATAGACAAGCTGACACTCAATCTTTCAATAAACTGTAATTCTGCATCTAGGGAATGTACACAACCACACTGCAAGTCAACATGTGAACAGTCAAGAGCCCAGCTAACATAGGTGAGATAGAAATACGAGAGATGCAAAGGGACAAGTTAAAATGTGTCAGACAGGCACAGAGTACTTGAGAGTCCGTAAGAAAGCTTCTCAAATAAACAGGATTTTGGGGAACTACCAGCAAAGCAGGGGAAGCTGCTCAAGGGTGAAGCGCAGAGGAAGTGCACACAGAATGGAGTTGTTTTGGATGGGAGTTTTCCCAGCTACAGGAAAGGACAAGAGGAAGAAGATGCAGGTCAGGTTGTTTTTCAGATTGTCACTCGCACGCTCAGGAAAATGAGCTGTTGTTAGCAGAGGAAAGATACCACTGACACACAAAAACTGCTGAACACTTTGGAGAGGAGAGATGAAGGAAAAGATGAATCCAGTGCAATAGCAGCAACTCCATGCAAAAAGAGTCTGCCACCAATGCTACTGCCAGAACTCCCATGGAGAGTTTGGGTTTTACCTGACTTAAACATGACTTGTGACATCAAGAGCTCATGCAAAGTGCTGATGTTATCCCAGCCTGGCAGAAACACCAGAATTGCACCATCCTACAGGGAAAAGAAGCAGTGAAGGGAAGAGAGGTCAGAACACATCACACACTGCAGAGAGCCAGCTCCTTGCACACTGATACATGGTGGGCGTGTGAGATCTGAAACCTCACTGACCCAGTCTGGAACAGTCTATCAAGGCTTTTTTTTTCTATAAAAGAGCTACTTACATGTATTTATGTGAATGTAAGAATAATTCAAAACTGTTCAATTACTTAGAAGAGCAAACAAAAATTTCTCTCTTTCTATGTGACCAGCCAAAGTCATTGCCAGCTCTGCCACTGCCACTGCCCCCAGCTCAGTCCCACTATACCTCCTCTTCCAGCACAATGTGTTTGATCAGTGCTGCTACAAGGTCCAAGTCCACCTTGTCATCATCCATCATTTCCAGGGCATCAATTGTACTTGCTGAATACCTGCAGCAGAGAAAGCACAGACACTGGTCCCTTGGACCATGCAAAGCCAGGGGCTCCTACTCCTGCTGCCAGGCTCTGAGTGAGCCACCCAGCCATGAACCCACCTCCAATCAGCTCAGTTCTTTGTCTGAGCAATTCCTGCACCTCCAAAGTACTCTCCACATTTAGTTCAGTGTGATTATTATCAGTTCAGAACAGCTGAGGAATTACCATGTCATGATTGAATTGTCTTTGAAGCATTTACATGACCTCTCTCCTTCTCCTGGATGAGCCAGGGACTGACAATTTATGTTTAGGTAATGAATTGAAATTTAACTTGAATAACTCACAGGGAGCTAATTCTGCCCTCTCTAAAGCACTTCACTGGTTGCCAGCCAACTGCACAGGGAATTCCATCAGCATTTTCCACAGCAGCCACTACCCCACTGTCACTAAAGCCCAGCAACACAATACAGCACTGATCTATGGTTCTCACTTCAGAGCTGCCTCAAAACTGAAAACAGAAGAGAAACTTGGGCCCAACCTGCCCTGCAGCTGCCTTAGGTAGCCTGGCCACTGCTGCGTGTAGATCCTCTCCTTCTCCTCCTTCTCTGGCCTGCTCACATGGCCCTGCATGAAGCCCTTCCTCCAGTGCAGCCGACGGTCCATCTTTTCCGGGGTGTACCTTTACACAGGAGGAGCAAACAATTCCATTTGAAACTGAGGGAATTCAGAGCAGTTGCACATCAGTGTTCCAAACCATGGACAATACGCTGTGCTTTAGCTAGACCATGTGTAAGATTCTCCAGTTTCTGTTCTGACAGAAATCTTACAAAAGCAGGGACCAACCCGAGTAAGCATGAGAACATGTAGGGGAAAAAAAGTGAACAGCAAGAAAGACTAGTTTGATTTAAAGACCTGAAAATTCACCACACCAACAGAAAAGCTGTTCTTCCCCTCAAGCCAACATTCCCAGGCAGCTGTGTGCCATTGTAATTACAGCACAAGGCCCCCCTTGGAAGGCTGTCTGTTCAAAAATACAGGCAATTCTTCTTTATGCCAAGTTAATCTTTGAGCACACATACACTAAGCTAACCCCCCCTCCCCCAAACACTCTCTGAAATGATGTTCAGAAAAAACACTTGCCTCAACTTCTCAATGACATCTTCGAGCAGATATTCCACCACCGGGAAAGTGAAGCCAGGGATGTGAATCATGGGGCAATGGTCTGTGGAGGGAGGCAGAACTTGGTTTTAAAACCACTGATGAAATATTGCACTGAAAGAATAGAAGCAATTAAACATTCCTCACTATTTCTGCAATATAGCTGCCATGTCTACAGGACATTTCCAGTTGTCAGGGAAGATGCCAAATTCACCCCCAAATAAGGCTGTTGAATAAAAAAGCACAGGCAGCAGGCAGTATTTTGCACACCAGAATGTTCAACTGGTTCCAGCTACTGGAAAAAGCTGGGAGACTGAACAACTAAAAGTTCAATCTGCTTGCCCACTCATGGCAAGAATGCTAAAACATGGTAAATATTTACTAGGAAAACATTCTGGATTCTGCTTCCATAACACGTCTGGAAAGCAAAACCAGAAGCAATATTGAGTCGTAATGAGATAAAACAGAGAGAAACTGCATCTCCAGCAGCTGACAAATCTTTGTACAATTGAAGTAATTCCTTCTTTTGATACAAATAAATTCTATAATTCAGGAACTGCACTATACCCTAGAAGCCTAAATTACTTAAGAGGAACATTCCTGGGAAGCATTTCACCTACCAAAGTACTCAGAAAACTTCTCTGCATTTAAAGTAGCACTCATCAGTATGACTTTCAGATCCAGTCGAATATTCAGAAGATCTTTAATAATGCTCATTAAAACATCTGACTGAAGATTTCTTTCATGGATTTCATCAAGAACTACATGACTGATGCTGGACAAGTGCCTAAAATAGAAGGGGAGGAAGTTGAACTTCTGTTTTTAGAAAAATTATAAAGCAAAGCCATGACTGTTTGGAACAGCTCAGGACTCATTTCACACTTGCATTCAGCGTCTCATTAAACAGGAGCTCTTACTTATCTGACTGGAGCCACTGCAGGACAATTCCCGTAGTACAGTACAAAATTGAACCTTGTTTCCTTGGCAACCGACTGAAAGAGACACAATAAGAACTCCTCAGTTCTCCTTTGTATTTAACAAAATACTTTAAAAGCTTAAACCCCAACTGGAGGTGCCATTCCAGACATGACGCAGGGATGTCTCACTGCCTCCCTTGCTCACAGCACAATGGGAGGAACAAGGAACGAGGCCACTGTTGCATCACTTTTTTGGATGGGGAATGGACCAGGGAGAGGCCCTGACTTCCCACACATCCTTTGCCATCTCCTGCACATTGAGGTGCTGATCCCCAGCTCTTGCAGCTCTCCAGGCTCAGAAGAGAGGGCACTCACATGCACAGCACTGTGAGCAAGGAGAAACAGCAGAGAGATTCTATGAACTCCAACTAAAATGCTGGCAGGGCTGAGCTGTCCTCTCACCAGCAGTTTTGCTTCAACAAGAAGGTTCCATTATGTGCCGGTACCACTGCAAATACTTTTTAAAATTATAGCTGACTCCAAATGTAACAGCTTTTGCTCTGCAAGCTCCTGTCACTGCACCTATTACGTGGTCCCAGGGAATTAGTCCATAGATATGTGTAGCAAATACATAGCTTTCAACAGAAATATGGTTTGGAGCATTCTCCCCTTTAGCATTTTCACTTTTCCTTGAAATTCATGGGATTAGGGACATCAGTTTTATTTCTGCCCACAGCAGAATCTTTTACAAGAGCTGAAAATAGGACTTACTAGACAAAGCCTAACTTGGGCTAGTCACTGTCACACAGGGCATAAACCCCAGTCACTGCACACAAACGTTTTCATAAAATTCAAAAACCTCATTCCTTCCTCGCAGGAATTCCTTTAGCGGAAAATAGCAGCAGGAAAGCAGTTATTTCTTTTTAGAACTACTTTTCAAATTGTCTCCTTTGGATAACAACAGGCCCTTCCCACAGAGCTGCTCACCTCTGCAGGCGGATCTGGTACCCCGTGCTCCTGCCATTGCCGCAGCCCTCTGCCCTCTCAGCAGCCACCCTCTCAGCCACCTGAGGGGGAGAAAGAAAATCAGGCTGATCTGTGATTGAGCTGCTCATCAGTAGGAACACCTGGAACTGAGACTGTTTGTAAATAACAGAGAAATGCCCTGAAAATCACCTTTTCTCCTCCCCTGAGAGCAGCAACCCACGGACAAGACTTTAGAGGAACATACCCACTCGGGCATTAGCAGCACATTCCCCTTTCAGCAGGGTGAGCTTTGCCCGTCTGACACTGAACTATCAAGGAGAGTAACTACTGAGCACTTGAAAGCCAGATTCCTTCCTGCTCATTAATACACCTCTAGAGGGCCTGACACAACATTAGTTTTTATCTTAATTGACATTTGCACTGCCCAAATCCATTAAAATCACAGATATAACCCATGACTAAAGCCAGGGAAGAACAAGGCTGCAGTGCCAGTACTCCAGCAGCGGCCAAATCCTGTGAATATCCAATTAGTGCACGTTAACAGAATTATTTGCAACAGACTCCGAGGCGCCCGAGAGGAACACGGAAAAGCTCCGGCGTCCTGAGCGAGCGCACAGGGGAAGGGGCACTCACGGAGATGGCGCTGATCCTGCGGGGCTGGGTGCACACGATCCTGCATGTGGAGCCCAGGCCGCGCTCGATGTGATCGTCCAGGATGAACTGCGTCACCTGCGTGGTCTTCCCGCAGCCCGTCTCGCCGCTGATCACCGTCACGCGGTTGTTGTTGATCAGCTTCACAAGCTCCTGGCCCAAAGGAAGACAAAACAATTACTGTGTTGTTGTTGCAAATGGATTATAGAGGATTTTGGTAAGTCTCTGCTCCTGTGGGATGAACTCTGAGCAAAGTATCGGCAGCTGAAGAAATGCTCGGCTGCTTCTTGCAATGCTATAAAAAAAAGGTGAGTTTAAACCTCACAGAAGTCATTTCTGCACATTTGCACTCCCCATGTATAGGGTTTAAAGCACACCCATCCTCAACACTAGCTTTAAATACTTTAGATCCTGTATGAAAACAACATAAAAGAACTAAAATGAAAGCCTGAAATACACTTTTAACCTTTCTGCTTCCTACCTGGCTCCTGTAGATCTTTGGAGACTGAACACAAGTTTGCCTGGTTGGACTCCAAGCCTGCACAAACTAAAGGTTTTCAGCACAATATTTTAACATCTTTTGTACCAACAGGAACAGTGTCCCAGCCTCCACCTCCTCACCTGAAGGTCTGTTAAGGGGGTTATGACTATTTTAAGAAACAAATGCTAACAGAAAGGACATTATGGCAAATAGAGGAACTGCAGGAAGGAGCTCACTAATCATCCACTGAGCCTGCAAAAGCAAATATATCAGAATACTCCATTTCTACTGCATACAGGAGATATCACTTGAAGAATTAACATCAATTAGTAACAGCCCCTACTGTCACTGACCTTATCCTGTGACTGGGAAACTAATGCCACTGAAGGCCAGCAGTGCGGCCATTAAGTCTGCAGTTAAAGCTAAAAAGGCTTAACTGGCACTATATTCAATTCTAGACTGGCTAATTGTGCAACAAAACGCACAATTTTATACACAGAAGAAAGCACAACAATCTGAGTAACCAGGAACCTTCTAGAAGTTTAACTGGCAGAAAAAGAAGAGCTATTCTTAAATGTAATAATAGCAGCCATGTATTCCCAGTTATATTCCCATGAGAATGCTGTACTGAGCCCCATACCATGATTAGTGAGCCCCTGGTACAGTCTGGAAGGAAATCATCCCAGGGTCAGAACCTGGGAGGCTTCTCCCCTTCCTGAAGGCCACAAAGGATTGCTGCCAGTCACAACTGCTTTCTCCTGTTTTGGAGCACAGCACCATGGATTCTGTCTTCAAATACACACTCACCTCTCTCATCCCGTATGAGGGGAGCTTCTCTCGGAATCTCTGGGGAAAAAGAAAAACATTTCTCTTTAAACATCTTTTCAACACTGAAGCAATAGAACAGATTTCACCTCTCATCTGGGCTAAACTGCAAAATAACGACAAACTGCTCAGCAACACTTGTATAAACACAGGCCCATGGGAAATAACTTTAATTCCATGTGTGGTTTCAGTTTCATCCAATTTAGAAAAATGATTTCAGCCCAACAGTTCAGTACATGATAAGGTAGGTATATACAGGTGCAAGAGCAGGGCCTGGTATGGAAGAGAGAACTGGTGTTCAGGATAAGGCACTTTTCTATATGTGGCTGTTAACAACAAAACCACTGTTTTCAAGAGGCAATTCCTTCAGAGCCCAGTGCTGTTCTTTCAGTTTCAGACATAACTGCAGGGACACAACCCATAAAAAAGAAAGAGAAACTCACCCAATGAAACAACATGTCAGCTTCAAATTTCAGATTCTAAATGTTTCTGAAATTTGTAATTTCCCATTTTTAATTACTGTTCTATCAATAGGTATGAATTTTATGAATTCTAAAGATAATTTTTAGCAAAAATAACATCATGACAACTTTCTAGTAAATTGCAAGATACTACATTTTCAGGTTAGCTTAATTAAAAAAAAATTCAATGAAAAGTTTTCAACTTAACACAGGGAAAAGTACCTGCATTTCAATATATCTGGGATCAGATCTCTTCTTCATTAAGTCTTCTTTAAGCCGCTCATCTAAATCAGCATCCTGCTCATTTTTTTCACAGAGATATTCCACATCCCAATCCACAGATGTTTTTTCCAAGGCTGGTCTCTGTCTTACAGGAGCTTTTTCAGCATCTGGTTTCATTTTTGCAGGCTGTTCTGGAGTAGGGCTGGAATCACAGAACAAAAACTTCAGAGATTCCCCAGCTGTGCCTGGCCACACGCAGAGTGCATGTAATTACATCCAGCAGTTAAAGAACTAGCAGTCCATGGGAATAGAGAATCATGGAATTGTTTGGGTTGGAAGAGACCTTAAAGTCCATCCAGTGCCACCCCTACCATGGGCAGGGACACTTTCCACTGTCCCAGGCTGCTCCAAGCCCCGTCCAGCCTGGCCCTGGACACTCCCAGGGATCCAGGGGCAGCCACAGCTTCTCTGCATCTGTCACTACAGTGAAAGTCATTAAACCAGGTAAAGTCTCAAACTACCAACCACCAAAAACCTGACATCAGGATGTAAAAAAATAACACATTCTTTTGTACCAAACGAAACTACAAAGCAACAAAACACCATCAGAGAATTACCACTTGATTCACTGCCCCATAACGGGATCCCTCAAAAAACTGGATCCCAAATCCCCTCAATTCAGCACACCTACCTATTTTAGCTATTCCTGAAAACCCTTAACGAGTCCAGAACAGACCCTGCTTCAGACACTGAGAAAATGTTCCAAGACTGCTCAATAACTGAAAACAGAACTCAAAAGCCACCTCTGGAAGAGTAATTCCAGAGGCCAAGGGAGCTGAAAAATCCCATATTCCTACTGTAATAGGTTTGTGCAATGCAAAATAAATAAAAGAACTGGTAATTTTATCTCTTTACCCTTCTTCATCTCCAGACCACCAGGACATCGCTTCTTGCTCTTTGTCGTTTTTAGTTTGGACAGAATTCAGCAGCTGCACAATCTGCTCTTCCCTGCGCTCGTCCATGCGCACAACAGCTCTCTAGGGCAGAAAAGCACAGCCGCCATCAGCGCGGACTCCGTGTACCCACAAACAATGACGTTAGCACCACTCGCACGGCGTTCTCCGCCTACCGAGGCTCTTCGGCAGGACCACAAATCTACATTTTCCCTACGCGCGGCGCCAAGGCGCAGAGGCACAGACCCCTGTCCCCCCGGCCGGGGGAGCCCTGTCCCCGGGACACCTCCCCGGGACACGTCCCCGCGTCCCTCACCTGCTGCCGGTCCGCGTCCCGGCTCTTCTGGCCCTGCTTGCGCGCGTACCACAGCCCGATCTCGCGGCCCTTCAGGTGGCCGGGGTGCCGTCCCCGCCCGCCGGGCCCGCCCGCCGAGGAGGAGGAGGA
>VZTE01002783.1:711673-764765 GCA_013397775.1 Eulacestoma nigropectus | reverse complement strand
GCCCCGCCCGCCGAGGAGGAGGAGGAGGCGGCGGAGCCAGAGCCGCCATCGCCGCCACGGCCACGGCCGCGGCCGCGGCCCCAGTCGCGGCGGTGCTCGTAGCTCATGGCCGCGGGTGCCGGCGCAGAGCAGCCGGCCCGGCTCAATCGGCCCGGCCCGGCCCCGCCTCATCCGCCGGCACCGCCCGCCTCATCCGCCGCCGCACTTCCGCCCGCCCGCCGCCGCTCAGCGCGGCTGGGCCCGGGTTCGAGTCCCGGCCCGACCAAAGCCGACCCGCGCAGGTCGCGGGTTCGCGTCCCCCACCGGCCGCTGTGTTGCAGAATGGGGAATATGTGTCATTTCCTTAACGTTTGATCTTCGTATGCTTTCAGAACTAATCAACAAGAAGGGAGATTTAATCTGTGAAACAAAGAGCAGCCAATGAGCTTTAAGTGATATCCAGGTGTTACAAAAGTATTTCTAATACTATGTCGATTTAGATGTTGACAAGAACTGCAAGTGCGTCAAAACCACCGTAACTTCCCACCTGTGGAGCTGCTCCCTCATTTCCACCGGTTCCTGCAGACACACCACCCAGTGCCAGCAAACACCGCAAGTGGGGTTTAAGACTTTATTTAGGATTCCCTTTAGACACACGTTTTCATCAAATAAATAGATATATAAATAAATAACTTAAAATTCACTATGGAAAGCTGTAAAGCACTTGAGTATTTGTTATCCCCTTGATACAGCATTAACAGTTTGAATCTATTCAACAGTGCACTCAAATAAAATTTGTACAATAGGAAAAAACCAGCTGATACTGTATTTGCTTGGGTAACTTGAGCCAAGGGGAGCACTGTCTGTCACAGCAGTTGAGGCGTGTAGATTAAACACCTTTTAGTTACTGTTCCCCTGCTCCTCCCGCTCTCTGTAGGCTTTGTTCAGCAGCTGTATCTCCTCCTGGTACCCAGCCCTGGCCGAGTGCTGCTTTTGGCTGTTCTGCCGATGAGCCTCGACAGTGTCTGGGATGGAGATGCTGAAGTTGCTGCCAGGGCTGTGCGAGGGGATGAGCAGGGAGTAGGAGGCACTTTCCCCCAGCTCACAGGACACAAACCTGTTCTCCTTGCGGGAGTAGCGCAGGGAGGGCGACCGTGCCTGCGTGGAGGACTGGCTGATGTTGCTGATGATGGACACGGTGTCCAGGGCCTCTTCGTTGTCACAGATCTCCACCACTTCCAAGTGAATCTTAACGCTCGTGTCAGCAAACGTGTCTGGAGGCTCCCCCGGGCTCGGCTCGTGCCCGACGCTTTTGGAGCGATACACCTCGATTTTCTTGGACGTGGGGGTTATTTTCTGCCCCTCGGAGCTCACCTCGTACGTGGACAAGGAGAGCGTTTTGCCGGTGGGGGCCTGGAGAGACACAGTCCCCTGGAATGCGCACAGAGGGACGGCCAGGGCCCCGCCTGCGCGCTGCAGGGGAACAAGGACCGTTAGTGCTGAGCATTGTCCAAGTCAAAATCCATCATAAATCAGCCAAATATGCTCAGTTTGTTAACTCATCTTACTGCCTTTTCCTTGCAGAATTTTAGACACCTGGTATTTATGACTTGAAAGAGTAGCAACAAGTTTTTAGTGTTATTATACACCTTAGTGCATGAAGTCCCAAGTGACTGTGACTCACTATGGCATCTACAGAATATGAAAAACAGAGTTTAAATAAAAGCTGGTTCCATCAGTGCGAGGTTATGTCCTGTTTAATCAAACACTTTGATCTGTCAGACTGAACATGAGGAACACGGAGGGGATGTCTGAGGCGCCTGGAGGGAGAATGAGCAATCTCCACTTGCTGGAATGAACACTCCAGGTCTGGAGAATGAGACATTTCCCAATCACTTAGTGTCTCTCTGAAAGTCTTCTCAAGTTTTGTCTTGAGAAATCAGTATTTACTGTTAAAGTGAAAAATATCCATCAAGTCTCCTATGTCACTGCCCAGTCACTAACCAGGGAGGCTCTAAACACTGTCATTTCCCACTAGAACAGTTCCAGTGGAAATGTTGTTCAATTCCAGACACCTTCGCCTGTTTCTAAAGTACAGAATCCATTTGTCTCTGCAAACCACAATGCTGTGCTCTGGGAAGCACTGTGGATACAGGTGCTGGGACTAAACCCATGGTTATGGGGTCCAAGAGAGGGATAAACATGTTTATCCTGGATTTAGGTACAGCCAGGCGACACAGATTATTACTGGAATTACTTTCAGTATAAATTATTATTAATGACAACAGAAAGTTACGTTATCTTGTCCTTGATACCATTATTAAATACCCATTTTTACCTCTCATGACACATCCATGGCAATAAATAGAAATCCACCAGCAAACCAGACTCTACTGGTACATCCTGTGAATATTTTGCCTCCCACTCCCACGGTTCCCAGCAGTTCAGCTTTCTGGTTTGCAGCCTAACAATGCGATTTCACTCCAGATCAGGAGGCAGCGGAAGGACTCTGAGTAACACAGAGTGGCCTCCAGTGCCCCTGTGCAGGTTCCTGATCCCAGCTCTGCCTTATTCCGGGGTGAACAGGAGCACCCACAGCTGGAGCAGGCTGTGGCTCAGTTTTACCTCAGTGGAAGCAGAAGGACACACCGGGGCCTTTCCTGCTTTTCCCACACACCTTGCATTCCTGCATTTAAAGGAAAACTGCTTCCAAAAGAAATAACAAACACAACTCTCCCACACAATTTACACTACCCCTTCTCTTTTTAAAGCACTTTCACACAGGTGTTCCTAAGGAGGAACAGGAAACTCAGAGCCCCATGCAGCCCCTGCCCACAATGCCTGGAGAATGTTCTGGCTGTTGGAATGTGGGACAGGGATTTCACTGGAGAACTCTATGTACCAGCACAGGCATTTTTTAAAAGGAAAGACAAAAAAATCCCAGTGAAATAAATCACAAATGTCCTTGTTCCTTACAGAATGCTGATGCATTCTGAGCAGAGAAATCTCTGCAGAACTGATCAAGCAAATCCCCTCATTATTTAATTCTACATCCGCCTTCCAGAGTTCACAGAAGACAGGAAGCAGCTGTGGCTGCCATGAGGCAAAACGTTCCCCACCATCACTGTGGGTCAGGACCAGGTTCCCTGCCCTGTTTCCGCTGCCTGAACGGAGTCTGGGCTGCATTCACCAGGGAGGATGCTGTCCATAGGGAAGGCTTGGATGTATCTGAGTCCCACAGCAGCTGGAACAGGCTCTGACACACAGATTTCCGTTTGGAAATGCTCAAAGCAGCAGCTGGAGGCTGCGTGGGACACTGGGACACCATCCCAGCTGGTTCTACGGTGTCTGGTGACGGACTCAAGCACAGGCACTTGGTAGACTCTCCCTCACAACTCCTATGGTCACAGGCCCTGGAATAAGCAGACAGGTGTGCCAGCAGCGTCACAGTGAAGCACAGAGGTACTGGAGTCTGCACCTCCTCTCTGGGACAGGTCTCTGCACAGGGGCAGCACCAAGAGCACACACAGGTTGTGCCATGTCCATGTTGCTCCCACTGGGCCATGCTGCCTTCCCAAACAGAAAACCAGCCATCTAAAACAGCTCTGAGGAGTCTGCATTCCTAATTACTTTGGTCAAACACAGCTTGAGATGAAAAGGTCTATTTTTAGAATGCTTCCAATAAGGATCCCGGCTTTTTCTTTCCAGAGACAAGGAGTTTTCTGTTTGTTTTAAAATAGAGGCTTAGTCTTCTACTTCCCTAAAAATTAAAATTAGCTGCAGTGAAATTAATTACTGCAATGATTTGCTATTTCTGAGGCTGACTGCAGCAGATGTAGAGCCAAGGGGCTATGACAGGAAGAGACAAGCTCATCTCAGATGGCCTGAGCCCAGCACTTGCCATTGGCCTGCCCAATGCAGACAGACCTGAGTTTATATCAGTCAGTACCAGGAAGTGCAACAGAGCATCCAAGGTGAGGGCACATGTGAGGGAAGGGCTCTGGGAGCTAAATCCAGCCTTGCCTTCCTGGGCAAATGTTTCTACTCCCAGTATTCCTCTGCAATTCCAGAGAGAGCCAATGGCAGTGGAACTGCAACAGGGAGCCAGCAAGCATCACACAGACCATGCACACCTCTGGGAGCCAAATGAGAAGATGAAGGTGAAATGTCACATTGATTTTCCAGCCACAGGAACCTCTTTGGGAATCAGGAACCAAGTTCCAAACACCTGGGCAGGAAGAGCCCTGATGGGAACAGCTCAGCCCATCAGCAGGGGCAGAGGTGGTACAAATCCCCACCAGCCAGTGGGAAGCAAAGAGAAACTTCAAGGCCATTCCTAACTCAGCTTCTGTGCTGTGCCTGGTGTTTAAGGGAGTGTTCACAACTTTCCTGCAGTGAGTGAGATGCTGTGTATTTATCACGTTAAAAATACTCCTGCCTGCGCTGGCTCCTCCTCAGCGAAGTCACTTGCACAGCCTCCCCCTCTCTTTCCTTGCAGGGCACATAAATAGGTCCTGTAGAGTCTCTTCAGAGTTTGCTTGAGGCAACCCGCAGATGAAGTAGAGAAAAATAATCAGCAAGCCTGGTACAAACTGCCAGCCTGGGAGATTTCTGTTGCCTGAGGGCACTGAAGTATAGGCAAAATAAGACATGACATATTTACACTCAATTTCATCAGGAAGGGAGATACATAGGTATTTTATGAGATGTTAAAGGTATTTTTCAAAAATGCAGCTGAGCAGGAGTTAGAAATGACAAGTAGCATTTTCTCTCTCCCTCTCCATTACAGCCATCCTATCATGTATTCGATAAACCCTGCTGCCTCATTCTCTCATGCCACTTTTATTCCAGAAAAATCACTTTGATGGAGCAACTCTACTCACAGAACAGACAGTGAGGAGACAACCAGCTCCACAATCATTACTGTCACCCCAAGAAAGTGCCACTCTCCAAGCCCACAGCTTCCAGAGGAAACCAAAGGCATCCTGGGTCCTGTCTGGCACCCTGCTCTTCAAACAGCTCAATCAAGCTCGCTGATCCCACATCCATGGGGGATGGCTGCTCTCCCTCCTACTGTCAGTTCTTACAGCTTCTCCTCTTGAAGAGAAAATCAGCAGGACTCCAATAAGAACCCCTGGATTTATGGACTCCAGTAAGCATCCCTGTATTTATGGACTCTAAGAACACCTGTATTTCCTGCAGAAGGATGTGGCAAAGTAATGCCAGAGGGAGTCTTCTTTTTTAACACATGTGGGAAATGCAGAGTGATGAGAACAGAGTGACTTTTCCTAGACACTTTGGGACTTTCAGACAGGATGAATAAAGAAGATGATTTTCAACTTATTTAATGTATGGCCCAAATTGATCTTTCATCCAACATACACCTGAGCAATGCATCAAAGTTATTTTTACAAACCTTGCAAAGGTTTCACATTCTGCCCTTTCCCAGCAGCAATGCAAATGTCAGCTGTGAAGCTCTGGCAGCTCCTGCTGAATGTCAGAACCAGGCAGAGCTGTAACTCCAAAGCCTGAAACTTTTACCCCATAGGAGCTTTAATGCCTGGCACTGGGTAATACCTGGGAAAGTGTCAGAAGTGGGTGAGTTGTGACTCTTTGTAATGCAAGTAGTGAAGAGTATGTCCAAAAGTGCCATACAAGGCCCCAGGGCACAGAAAACACCCCCAGGCAGTTGCTGCCAGCTGCTCACAAAGAGCTGCTCTCACTCACTGCAGTCCCTGCATCTGAACTGGCACCAGGGAACATGGGGAAACAAATTTTTTTTTTTTTTTTTTTTTTAAATCATCTGGAAAGTCCTTCAAGGAGACCTACTGATACAGTGATTTTATTAACCAAGGTGTACATGGCACATGAGCCCTTGGCAAGAACTGGTAGATTAAAACCAGGCTGAGTCATCACTTCCTTTTGCCCCCAAATGCAGGAATTCATCTCTGCACACTGCAACAGAGTGAGCATTGGCTTTTTGTGAAAGGGACAATCAGTCAGATTTGAAATATCAGCCAAATTCCTACTGTGACTCAGATGAGAAGCCTGTGTTTATCAGATGGAGAGAGATTCCATATTTGAATACAAAATACATCTTATACATCTCCTCTGTGTGTGCAAAGGCCGAGCACGAGCTGATCTGGCTCTGAAGTCACCCTGCTTGGAGCAGGAGGTTGGATTAGGTGACTTCCAGAGATCCCTTCCAACCTAAAGCCTTCCGGAGCTCCTGTCTCACGGACTTCACATGGGCTCTTACCCCACTCCCACCTACTGTAATGCCCAATGGCCACTGAATTCCACAGTGGATTTCTCTGGAAAATGTTATCTTTTGGAGAGAAACTTCCTATTCATTAAGATAAATTAACATAATTCATACTTAATTCTTACCATATACAAGGAATGCAGGTGCATACAAACTAAGAAAACCCCATGATTAAGAACACAAGTGAGAAATTATTGCAGGATCAGCACCTGCAAATAGGTCTGTGGTTACTAAACATTATACAATGCCATGTATGAGTTTTACTAAAAAATAGGACTAATAGAAGTATCAATGTCAGTAAAAATCATTCCTATTTCATAAGGAAACTCTTATTATCAGAAAAGAATAAATTCCTCTTTTACCTGCCGAGGGGTCCTCTCGGATTTACTTCGGCACCACTCCCAGTCTGAGAGTTCCGGTTTGCGGCTTTCCTCGTGGGACAGCCTCCACTCTGGTCCTTCAGGGAACACTGATGGGTCACAGTTTGTGCCCTCCTGGCCCTGACAGGCCCCTGGCCCATCAGGAGCGGGGCATGGGGGGCCTGTCCCAGCCCCCCCCGGGGTGCCCCGGGAGCTGCGTCCCAATGCCGGGGGCAGGAACCCGGAGCCGGCGGCGTCGCTGCCTCTGCCAGGCCCCGGCTCCTCGCAGTCAGAGCTCACCAGGCTGTGGTAGGACGTGGTTTTACCATCGCCGCTGTGGTGGGGAGGGTTCTCCTGGGATATCCTGTAGATTCCATAGCCTTGCTGGAATGACAGGTTGAACTCAAAACCACTGCGCTTTGCTAAGCAGGAAGGAAAGAAACTATATTAGGAGTTGAGACCAAGAAGAAAAAGGAGATTACAAACACAATGCAAATGACGTGCTAAAACATGGAATAAATTATCCAGCGCTTGCTGGAAACAGGCAATTTTCTCTCCATAAAAAGAATGAAAGAAGAAAGAAAGAGAAGAAAGACTTCTGAGAAGGAACTGCCTTCTTGATGAACTGCAGTCATTCTCTCTGGGAAAGTGGCTAAAAGGGCACCAGGGGCAGCACAAGCCATTCTGCACGTGGAGAATGTGTTTAAAGCAAGTGAAAGCCTTGCATTGAGGATAGCTTTTCTCTAGGATTCAGGAGCTCTTTCTCCCTGAACATGCAGGGAATGTCAGGAATTCGTTCACTGATGGTAGAGGATTTTCACTCCAGAGAATGGAAAACAACTCCCACATCCTCAGAAATATTTAGCCCTTAACATTTGCAGTTGAGACCAGGTGATCTCTGTGAGTCCCTTCCACCTGACCCACTCCATTCCTCCAGCTATTTTTACATAAAGCCCAAGGGAAAACAGGGCTCTAGAAAATGCCAAGAACGTTACCAGGGAAGGTCTGGCAACCTCTGTTACACCAAAGCAACCCTTCCACACTTACTTTTGGCATCTTCTGAAGACACTGCATAGGAGTTCCTCCTGCAATTGATGATGCAGCCGCAGGGCAGGTGGAGCCAATGCTGTGACAGGACAAACACCGGGGTGATTGTGGCAGCCAGTGCAGTCAGCAGGAAGCTCAGTGTCTCAAACGAAAGGCTCTGCAGCCCAGTGGTGTACTGAACAGCCATCTGTATCTGAAAGGCAGAGCATTTGGAAATTTAAATCACTTTGAGCACACAAGATGCTTCCAGGAACAAAGAGAACATCTCGCTATGAATACGACACCACTGTAAGACACAGATTGTCATTAGTGTTTGCTGAGCACAACAATTCTGGCTCTAACAGACAGCAGAGGAAACACACTGACTGCTCTTCTCTCATGCTGCATTTCTCAGAAAAACACTCACTGAAGCTAAATATAGTGAGGTGCCATTGAACAGCTCCCAGTGCCAGCCAGTCCCATGTGGTACCAAGGAACCCCACCCTCACACACCCAGGGCAGGGGTAACTGCCCCAGAGCCGTGTTCTCCGTTTCCAACACGGATCTCTTTCTCGGGTTCCTGTTCCCAAGCACACACACATGCACATGACAGCACTCCCTCCCACCCTGGCACTACAGGGATTACAAAGGTGCAACCAAACTGCATTTTTCTACCAAACTCCTATTTTTTAACCCAAAGGATGTGTCTCAGAGGACAGAACAGAGGGGCCCTTAGCTCAATTCCCAGCCCCAGAATGCTGAGCAGACCCTGTCCCACAGCTGGGTACCAAAGGGGGACCTTACTGCCCCTGGTATTCATGTGACATGAATGATGTGATGAGAGAGTGTCAGAGTGATGAACCAGGCTCTGCCAAACCCACTGGGCGTCAGTTAAACTCATGCAGTGACACAGACCTGCTGGAGAGGACTTTTGCTGGCACAACTACACTACGAGGAACAACTGCAATGGCCACTGTTCATCTGTTTCAATCCATGGCCCGCACGTGACATCCCACTGAAATGCAAGTGAACACTGGAAAGTGAAGCCATCTGAGAATTTACCATCATTGGGAGCCAGAGAAGGACTTTGGTCAGTGCCAGGATCAGCGAGAATCGTTTCTGGGCAAAGCCCACCGTGAAGCTCCTGCTCTTTGTGCTGCTCTCAGCCACACCCTTCCCAAAAACTGCCTCCGAGTTCTGGAAAGGCTCCAGGGTTTTATCCCCTGGGTCCAGCAGTGACAGTGGAGGGGCAGCAGCACGGCAGCCCTGTGGTGTCCCAGGGGAGATGAAGCCTCCAGAGCCCTGCAGGTACTCGGTGTGCAGCAGCTGTGGCTCACCTGAGCACAGCAGCTGCAGAGTGAGGGGAACAGCCAGCACTGCCAGGAGGGAGAAGCACAGCGAGTACACAACGAACACAAACAGGATGTAGGAACTGGCACAGTCGGCGAAGCAGCCCCAGGACGTGGGGATGTACCTGCCCCAACCACAGAGAGGCAAAATGCACATCAGCAAACTGACAGTCCAGATGGTGAGGATGGCCCATGCCACGCTCACACGGCGCTTGGAGGAGCTGCAGCTCAGTGTCCCAGTCGTGTTGAGGGCGTAGAAGTTGTAAGAAACTATAAGAGACCCTTTCAGGTTGCTAGAAATGCCCTGGAATAAATACATAAACGCTGAGGTGGTACACAGAGGCTGGGGGAGGACTTCACTTGACCACTGCGTGAGCATGAAAATAATCACTGGCACAATGCTGATCAGATCATCTGCTGCCAAAGAGGTCACAATCATCGAAACCGTGGTTTTGTTCTGCAGTTTCAGCAGGGAAACTAGTGAATAAATGCTGCCCAGAAGGGCTGGGACTGCCATGGCAAAAGTCAAACAGAACAGAAAGACATTCCAAGTTCTCTGCTCACTGGGTTTGTCCGTAATGCTGTGATTCTCGGTGAAGAAGCTTGTCCCATTGAGTGACAAATTACCGGGAGTTACTGACATTGTCCTGGGCATTTTTTTCTTTGCCTTCTCACTAATTCTGCAAGTTTTCCCCAGCTGAAACCAGAACTGTCAGCTCCACATCACAAGTTTCTTTGTTTTCCTAGACTCTCTTTTGTGGCATCTGATGAAGAAATATTCAGGTGGCAGCACCCCTAATGATCAGAACTCATGCTCTCAAAAAGCCAGGCAACAATGAAGTAGCAAAGGTGCTGAAAAAAAAGGAATTCTTCAAAATCGTTCCCGTGCTGGAAGATGGTGAGTTAAGGCTGCCCAGGTCTCCACATGCCATTCCCCCCTGACGGATGGCAGGCACCGTGCCTCACTCACCAGCTCGGCTGGAGGGAAGGCAGAGTACGGGCTCTGTTCAGGCTGTAGTAGCTCGGGCAGACACATCGTAGGAGAGGCTGTTGGACTCACCCTGCGCTGCCTGAGCTGCAAGAGGGAGGAGCCGATGCCGGCAGGATGACAGAGAGGGAGCGAGGATGCTCCCAGCCCCAGCTCCCTCCCGGCTGGATCGGCAGCCTGGAGCAGTGTCCCCGCTAAGCCACACCTCCGAGCCGGCACCGAAATCCAATGCAAATACTGCGAGCTGATGTCAGCCGTGGATGTCATTCCCGTAAATCCCGAGCTGCTCCAGGGCTCGCACACGAGCTGGAATGCTCGTATTCCCCGGCACTGCCGTGCTCCGGGCTTGGCAGGATGAGGGGGATGCAGGACGGGCTCTGCCCTGCCCTCCAGCGTTCCCGCTCCCACACGTGCACGCGGATGCTCCCGGACGTGCTCAGGGCCACCTTTCGGGAACAGTAGTGTGAGGCAGCCCGGCGGCATCTGCCCTGTGGTAGCTCAGCTCAGCCTGGGCTCTGCAAACTTTGATTGCTCGCGTGACCCCAGCCCGAGCCTCATCAGGTGCTCAAAAACTGTTCTGCTGTACCCTGAGCCATCACAGCCACCCCTCATGTCCACAGCCCTGATGGCAGAGAGCAATACGACCTTCCTGCAAGTTCCCTCACCATCTTCCTCCTCACACATTTCCCTGCCCCTGCTTTCTTTCTTCCTCTGCCTCTCTGCAGCTTTCCGACACTGGGCAGAGCAGTCCGTCCTGTGCCTCCTGTTTGTGTTTGGAAGGATATGTTCATCAGTGTTCTTGGGAAGAAAGTCACTTTTTATTGCTTTGCCCATTCAAGGCAGGTGACATATTACTTCAGTTTGCCTTCTCGCACAGAGTATTTTATGATCTGAACTGCACCATGCCACTCTCTGTGGCAGCTTTTATTGTAACTTACAATATGGTGAGATTTCCTCCAGTCATTCCATTGTTATAAACAGAAGGTCTTGGGAGGGATTAATGCCTTCTTATTTATCTTTCTTTAACATGACTGATAAATTCGGATAAAACATGTACAGAAAGATCTGTTTCATCTTAAGATTAAGGAGAGAATTCAATTGCAGTAAGAACCAGCAACTCCACAAAAAGCAGCAGGATTTCCCCCACAGCTATGCTCCAGGGAGCTGACCTGCACATTTAAGGAGATCCAAGCTCTGAAACATCTCCCGTGGCTGGGGCAAATGAACCTGAAATAGATTCTCTGATCTCAAGGATGAGTTCACATTGCACTCTTTCAAACTTTACAGAAATACTAGCTTTGCAATTGTAATTTCACTCCCAATTTCCCCCTAAATTCATGAATGGACTCAAGTAGGTCTGAGGGAGGGAAGGATAGGTAAGTGAGCAGAGAGGTGGGCAGGGTTATCACTATCCCCCATGTCCCGAATTTCCTAAAGAAACAGTGCTAGAATGAAATAACACAGCTCTGCCAAAAAGGCACAGGTAATGATGGTGCAGAAGCCCCGAGACAGGAGACCTTTGTGTGTGTCCTTGGCTGGACTGTGCCAGGCAGGCAGGAGGCCGTAGATTCCCTAGTGCCTGATCCTTTCCTTCTCTGCCACTGGCCCCCTGTGTGATGGGAGGTCCCAGCACAAGAACTGTCCTTCACTGTACATGTATTTATTCCTTATCCTGGTGTGAATTCTCCTCGCTAAGGAATGGTCCCAAAGAGAAGATCCATTGAGATGGGATCTCCCCTCTCACAGAGCCCAGCAGGCTGGGAGTGGAACTCATGGAACAGCATGAGGTGAGTGATTTTGGTTTTGCTGTGTCACTGTAGCAGCAGTAGAACACCTGTAACTCAGTGTGTCAGTGAGGTCACACCCATCACTGAGCAAACCCAGCCATGCCACACTGCTTGAGAACCACTCCTGCTCTGGAGGCTCCAAAATGCCTGTGACCTGTTGGAGAAAAAGCCAATGTTGTGCAGTCTGTAACACCACACCACTGTGGGAAACTGCACAGGGACGGTTAAACATAGAATCCAAAGTGCTGAAGAAACAGTTATCCCTTTCTGAAGGGAGAGAATAAAAAAGGAAGATGGCATATGCTTGGAGTGACCCAGCTGTGACCCCATCTGGAAGCAGCAGAAAATCAGCTGGTATATGGAACTTTCTCCAATAATGATACATGACAATGGCTGCAAGAGCCATGTGTAAAACTGTGCACATTTCACTGCCTGCTGCGTATTCCCAAGAGCTCTGCTATGGGTTGTCTCAGCCCTTCATTGCTCCATATTTACTTCCCCATCACCTTCTCTCCCACTCAGTTTCAAGGAAGGCAGAGTGAGCAGATTGGGAAATTCAGCCTCATGAGATGTGATCAAATCTAGTTTTAATGACAGATTGAAAGCTCTGGAACCGAATTCTGCCTCTAGAGGACCAGGAACTTGTGTAAGAACAGTGCTGGTTAGCACTGCTCTTATCTACACCCTGCATTTGATGGGGAACCTTCAGCCTGGGGCAGTGCTGCAGGAGCGGGGCTCCACGGTTGCCACCAGCTGTAATTCCTGGGAATCTGCACCTTGGGAAGTGCCCTGGCAGGGTCCGTGGCACCACCCTCCAGAGTACAGAGTCCCACGTGTGTCTGAGGAAAGGATGCTCAGGGGATGAACACCAGACATGACAAAGCTCTGCCCTGGGGCTGTACCCTGATTAGGAGGTATCAAATTGGGAACATGTGGAATATTTAAAGATCCATCCAGAAAGGAAGTGCAGAGCCATGCCACTGACAACAAGCATTTATTAATGATTGCAGTCAAGAGAAAGAACTCATGAATGTTTTAATGAGATTGTGAGGGGAAACCTCCCAAACAAGATAAAACCACACTTAGCAAACAGCCTTGCAACTGCAGTGACAGTTCCAGCCTCTCTGATCTGCAGTTTCTGAGACTCAGATTGTGACAGAGACTGCAGAAGCCAGGCTTAGTGCCAGCACAAGCTGGACATGGTGTGTCAGCAGGATACCAAGGACTATGGAAAGCCTTGCCGTAAACATCTTTCTTCATCAGCCTAGATGGAAACCATGGCTCACTCCCTCAGAGATGAAGGTTTCAGAGAAAGATAAAAGAAATAATGGTTGAGAAGAAGCCAGAGTATTTTCAAACACTGAATCTTTTCAGTTCATGTGTTTATCATATTCCCTGGGGCTGATGACAAACTGGACTCTGTGTTCACAGGGAAGTGGAGTCTCCATCAGTGTCACTGTTGGTAAAACAGCTGTCACTGGGGACATACAATCCCCTCACCCTGGCCTGAGGAAAACTCAGCATGTGCAGCTCAACCCCCAGCACAGCTCAGAGCTGCTGTGGAGGAAAGACAGACAGACACTAGGCCCTTCTGTGCTGCAGCACAAGACTGGAATATCTCCCATTAAATCACTGCAAAACTACTGCAAACCTGGGCACTGGGTTCTGGCCCCTGGCTCACTGTGGAAGCTCCAGGCACAAAGGGCTGGGAAATCCACAGTCTGCATTTAGACACCCGGAGTGGCCAAACTCCCCAAACACCCCTCACACACCTGGCCACCATCAGGATGGGAACGCAGGTCTGTCCCTGGGCTGGCTCTGGGCACAGCAGCAGCACTCACACCACACTGGGAGCCTAAAGGGATCATCAATATTTTTTCTACCACATGACACTCAAAAAAGCCAGGAAGCACCTACTAAAGATGCCCATGATCCATGTGTTTTCCTAGGCAACAGGAATGTGCTTGGAGAGTCAAACCCCAGTATCGATGAGTCCCCTCCTGGGGATACAGGTGTGGATCAATGAGCACAGTCACAGGATGCCCTGGTCAGGTGTACAGGGAGCAGATTTCAGGCTGACTTGTTTAACAATAATATAAGAAGAAATCCTCTCAATTGCCTCCATGCTCTTGTGCATCCACAGCAGTTTTTAAACTATCATGAGAGAATTTTAATCAAAAATTTAAACACATTCATGATTGCAATCACAAACTCCAAGACCTTCTCCCTGCTCTGCTCTCCATTCCTGTATGTGTTTCAGATTTGCACATGAACACAGATGGTGTCTGTCCCAGTGAAACATGGGGGATTTGCTCAGTAAAGTCCATGAAAGAACCGATTTTATTTATCACTGTCTAGTTAAAACATAATCACAGAAAGAATGGATCAGGTTCTCAGGTTGTAGAAACTCCATCAAATTCAGTTTCTGTGATAATGCCCAGCTCTGTTCTGAGGAGAAAAAGCACTGCAACCCTTCTTACTAATACCAAAGAAAATTGGAAATTAATAGGAAAGCTTCTCCTGACCCCCCAGCAGTACTGACAGTGCTGTTCGAAACAGTGATCTCACACTATCTACCAGGTATTAACCAGGCCTTTAACTCCCTATTAAACTTTATGTAGGCAATAAATGAGCATGCACCAGGAGGTAACAGTGTGATCATCCGGATCATCAGGACTAATCACTATCCCTTTCAACCTCCAAGACCCTTAAACCATCCTGACTCACAGGACTGATTTTCACTGAATCATGCCATAAACACTGATATTACCTGACATTACAGGAATAGGCCTTAATACTTTATGGGAGCCAGGCTGTTATAGCCTCTTCTTTCCTTCTTTGCATTGAATAAGCATCAAGATTCTTTAAATGTCAGATCTAATCTCTGGAGAATTGTCCACTTCTTTTTAAAGTGCCTTTCATACCTTGTGCACTCATGTCCTCTGATTCATGTCATGACTGTCAGATTAACTTGCCAGTTTCTGGCAGACACCGGAGCTCAGGATGTTTCTGGAATGTACACACTGCGTAGGCACCTAAAGGTTCTGCTGCTTCCTTGGGACCTTCCCTGGTCCTTGCACGTCATCCCCCGCTGGGAGAGCACAACCTGTTCCTCCAAGGGAGCTCCACGCCCCTCATGTGAGCATTACCTGGGGACAAAGAGGGACCCAAGTGCTTCTGCCCTGCAAATTCCAGAGGCAGGGAGCAGCGGCTGTTCTGGGAGCAGAGTGGTCTGTGTTCCTCACCATTGCATGGCTGCTACTCTATTTCATTTTATCAAATATTTCCCACATACATTAAAAAGTATGCCTTCCATTATCCTGGGTTTACACAAAGACGGCCTAGTTTGTGCCGGGAAAGCTGAGGAGATGAGGAACTGAGGAACAGCAGCCCCTTACACAGCATTTGCTTTGCAGAACATGTACTTATGAAATATGCATGTGCTGAGAGGTGATTAGGATGCAATTCCTCATTTTGATTAAAATACTGCTTCCTTTATGTTTACTGAGCTTCACAAAACAGCCTGATTTGTATGCTTACATAGTATTTTTGGGGTTTTTTTAATAGACTAAATTTAACTTCACTGCTACGTGCGCAAAAATGAATGCAAATACACAACTTTCTTTAGCTTACAGTTATTAACCTGAGAAATAAACTATTAACTCCAAGCCCAGAATGATGGCTTTATTTTTGGGGTGAAGGGCTGGGGTGCGGGGCTGGAGTGCTGGCATTATTTTTAAGCACCTGGAACCCTTTTTGCCCAGGGTTACATGCCCCGATGCTGCCAGATGCATCGTGCCTGGAAAAGTAGGTTACTGTTAGACCCTGAGCCTAAGTTAGACAACCCCATTTTCAGTATCCCATCAAAAGCCTTTTCTACTGGAATTCCTGAAGTTGTCAGGATCTGCACAAAATTTCATAGTCTAGAGAAAATTGAAACTCATTTGGAGTAAGCTGCATTAGATGGCAAAATGGGCCTTTCTTTCTCACAAATGGCAGAAAACAAGCCTTAGGGGAGAGAAAAGAGATTTATTTTCTAGGAAAAAGTGCAATAATTTTGTTTTCCTGGCCATTTTACCAGTGCTTTTATTACAGATTTTGTATTATTCACTCCTGTGCCTGCACTCCACCAGGGCCTGACAACATCCAGTAGCACAGTGTTCTGAAATTGAGCTGGCTCCTGAATCAGATTCTGTTATTATTTTAATGTCTCATATATCATTGCCTCTGAAAGACCTGCCAGAAGCCTTTTCACAGTGACGATATCAGTGGCCTTTGAGCCCCTAACAGTGTCCTATCTGCTATCCTATTTTGAGACAGTAAAGTTCCTATTTCTTTGACAATGCCCAGCCTCCCTTCAGTCCTCAATTTCAATTAAAACAGAACAAAGATCTTAAGGCAATGTTCTGGTATCACTCACTGGGTATCTCTAACGTTCAGCAACAGGCACTGGGAAAACTGGAAGCTGGTCAAATTTGGCACAGCTCCTTGTTCAATGAAAACAAGTCTCTTGAAACCCCCACAAATCTGTTCAAACAGAAGGTGTTACTGAATTCTTCCTACAAGAAAACGTCTGTCAGTGCCAGGATCCATCCAGTCCATTTTGCCTGCTGATAAGAGAATCCATGGGAGTAACTGCGTGATTTCATTCCTCACTCTTCAGTGAAATATTAATGAGCTTTTTTCATTCTCCTCAGCTTCTCAGAACTGTTACACCCCTTATCTCCTGCCAGATTTGAAGGAGGACAACAGCAAAGGTCACCATGACAATGGTAGCTGTGAATTGCTTAAGCACAGGATGGATTTAGCACTGAGCATTGCCCAGGCCACTTACAGCTGTAGTAGGAATCCTAAATGCTCGCTTATCTCCCACTGAAAAAATTTCAATCAAACAGCAAATCATGATCAGAGCAGCAACTCCCCGTGGCAATTGGGCACTTAATGCAAGTGCAGCACTGCAGCCACGAGCAGACAATAAATATTGGTCTGTATAAATGTGAGGAAGACATTTATGAGAAAAGACATTGAAGTAGAAAATGGAAACAAAATGACTAAGCCAAATTCCAGTGGAAATTATATCACAGTCTGAAAAAACTGAAGTCAGTGGCTTCCCAAAGGCACAGAAAATGGCACATGTTGTCCCAACACAACTGCAAGTTGCGAAACAAGCTGCAGGTGAAACAACAGAAGGAACATCTGCAGTGCAAATGAACAAACCCTTGCCTTCATGCTCAGGGCTAACAGAAAAGTCTTTGCCTGCTGGAAGAGTAATGATCCATCCCGTGTGGTTAATGGCCGGCAGATGCGTCAGCGTGACGTCCATGGGCTGACGTCAGTGGGAAATTCACTGTTCCCCTGAGAGCTGCACTCCAAGGATCTGCACACGGTGAGGGAGCTGCTGCACAGCCCTGCTTCCCACCACCCTCAGTCTGCTCCCCTCCTCCTCCATGCCCAGCAAAACCTACGTCAGGAAAATTCAGTTTTCCACAACATGCTAAGAAAAACTGAAAGAAAGATCCTTCACTTATTTACTGTCTTCCCAGGAGAAAACCTACCCTGCCTTTATAAAGTAAATTCTTCAAGCTCGAGAATAAAATGACTGGCCTTACATCATGGATAGGAAACAATGAAGTAGTTTCCATGGATATTTACTTCTTTCCTTGCTGCTCACATGCTGGATGGGAGCAGACAGGGGAGTCTCCCTACATCACCACAACACCCCAAGGAGGGCTTGGATTAGGGTAAGAGCGATACAGGGGGACATTTTTACTTCTTCTTAACTTCCTCCACACTCATTTTCCCACAATGCCTCATTTTTTCTTATCTATTTTCAGATAAGATCCACTCAGGGTGAGGACAGCCAGTGGCAGAGCTGCCATGTGCATATGAGGGCACTGCCACGAGGGGACAGACACTGACAACAGCGACGGGGTGCCTGAAGCCACAGCTTCTGTACAGAATCCCCTGGAATAGGAAACTGCCATCAGAAATCAGCATTTCCACCTGAGGCCACAGGATGAGAAGCTTTAAAGACCTTCTGTCACCTCTGACAGTCACCCTCCTGCTGAATGCAGAGAGACCTCAGAGCACCTTCCCAAGCAGGAAACCTTTCCCTGTTAATGACAACCAGCAGAAGAAAGACGTACCCGTGGTCATCTTCTGTACCATAACCCATTCAGAAAGCCCCAGAACCCACTACAGCTCAAACTAGTGCTCAGAACAAGCTGACTGCTCTAAATGGGACATTGTAGAACATAATGAACTTTCATTATTCATTCGTGCTCTGAAATCTGCCTGAACATCTGTGCTTGTTGGAATTTCAAGTGGGATTGTTCAGACAAAATCACAGAAGAATTTGCAATGTGTGAGAGGAGGTTCTAGTATGATCAAAGGAAGAAAATCAAAGCTTTAGAGGGTCTCACATGACATCATTTAAGAATTTGAACTTTCATTCTGCTCATATCCACCTCATTTGTTGCTTTTATGACTGTTCGGGGTGCCCAGTTCATGGCTCTCTTTTAATTTTCACCACTGAGTTCAGAAAGCGAGGCTGACCTCACATGTTCAGGACAGCCCAGCACTTCTCAGTAAAGGTTAAAACAGAACAATTAAATAAACATTAATCTCCATCACATACAGTGACCTCTGCCAAAAGCTGGGATCAGTGAGGGTTGGGGAGACAGGACTGTGTTGCACTTCTGCCTTGTTCAGTCCTCATGTATCAAGTTCAGTCCTTCTTGACAATCCTGAGCGGCTTTTGTTCTATTTTTACCTCCTCAAACATAGGATAATGTCCCTAAAAGCAGACTGAAAACATCAAAACAACTTCTGAAGCCAAAGTTCAGCCCCTGGAATCAAGGAACCCAATCTTTGACAAAGCTCCCAGGGCATGCAGCAATGCCAGAAATGGCTCCCAGACCTGTATCTTGCTCTGCTAAAGCCTGGAGCAATGACTCCAAAACCTGCATCCTGTCAGGAGATATCACACTGCTAAAAGATTCCAGGGAAGTGGAGCCAACATTCCTGCAGCCAAGGAAAGGTTTCCTCTCAGGAAAACAGTTGGAGATAGTCTTGAACTAATTATAACAGAATTTGGAAGAGGCCATGAGATTTTCCAAAATAGGGAAAACCTTACTACTTAACTGAATTTATTTAGGAAATAATAAATAAACGCCCCAAAATTAAGGACAAAGCAAGTTGTAATTGGGAATACTGAAGGATTTTCCTTTCTGAAGTTGCAACCTCGATCTCCTGTGGAGTTGCTATTAACATGACCTGTCCCCAGGCTCTGGCACTGTGGAGCTCTCTCTTCCAGCAGAGGGAGAAGGGACACAGGTGAATGGACATTCAGGACAGTGGCTCAGGTATGAGAAGAACCACCACAAACCACTTTCCCATTTGTTTGGATTCCTGTCCCAGTTTGGTGGCTGATGAGCATCAGGTTATTGCAACATTTGTCCTTGTCTTTGTGCATTGTCAGGACTCCTGGCACAGAATAGGGACCCATTTTCCAACTTGCATTTCTGGTTTGGTTTTTTTTCATCTCCCTTAATTACCTGTAAATTTGTACTGGTGATACAAGTTATCCACTCTAAATGTCTCTGTTCTTGCTCAGCTGCTTTAAGCAGAAAGCCTGGCACCAGAAATATGCAAGATAACTGCATGTACAAAGAAAAATAAATAGATATGAGTCACAAAAAACACAGCTCTTGCTCACATGCCTGTGCTAAAAGAGCCAAGTTCTGCCCTCAGTCACCCCTTGAAAGGGGTGAAGAAATGACAGCTAAGGTTGGGGCACACCACCACTGGATACGATGGAGTTCACATCCATTTTCATGATGAAATGGTAAAATATGGATGTTCCATGAAGAAGCTTCACTCCAAAGTTCTGGAAGGCAGGAATGACTGAAAAGTTATAAGTAGCAATTGAGCTAAAAAAGCTTCTCCGATCAGCTGGTTGGCCCAAGCACGATGCTATTCCCACACACACAAATCCAGGGACATGGATAACAGCGACTTTCACAGGGCATTGTGGAAGCTGTTGATGGGAAAGCGCAGAAACCTCGTCTCTCAGCAATGAGAAGCAGCACAGGGGATGGATGGAGATGGAGAAAGAGTGGCAGTGGTGGCAGCAGAGCCCCAGGCTGCCCTCTCCAGCTCAGTCAGTAACTCATTCACTACCGCACATTCCCCAGGCTGACAGAGCAAGAGGATTCCTCTTGTTGCTGTACAGACCTCATTACAGTAACAAATCAGGTACGCTCCTTTCCAGACTGAGCTGCAATCACTGTTGATTACCAGCCTATTAAACTCAATGGCATTACTTCAGTGCTTCCTCTGGAATTAGTGCTGTTATCAGCATGGCTAATGGCAAGTGGTTTCGGTCATTTTACCATACATTTCTTATGTTTAACTTCGTATAATGAAATAAAAATGACATTTTGACACAGTATGAAGTGGAATACCTTCTTTCTCAGTGTCTGCTCAGTTCAAGTATTTCCTCTGTGTATTTTCCGGAGTGAGTGTTTGATCATTATTTTCCTGCACGTTTTCCTGCTCTTTAGCAGTGAATCAGCAGCTGGAATGCAACAGAAGGGGAGCAGCACTCACAGCAAAGACTAATATCTCTTTAAAGGACTGCTAATAAATACACCCTGCGAAAAACCTGCTTTGAACTGAAGAAACTGGACTAAGGACAGACCAGCTCCTGTGGGTTTTAGGCACCCATTTTTTCCAGATATGCCACCAGTGTCCACGACAGGACCCAGAGAAAGGGCCTGGAAGCATGTAAATGTTTCTCACAAAATCATTTTCATCTGTACACGTAAATTTAAAATGTCATGTAGTGAATATGCTTTCTGTAACAATTAAGTTCATACTATGACTGAGAGCGGAAAACCACAAACAAATAAGGAAAAAAAGGTACGATAACACCAAAAAGTGTCAAGCAGAAACCTACATATTCCTTACGAGTGCATTGATGTGAGCTTGAAATATAAAGGGTGAAATTTACTGTGCAAATTGTATTTGAACCCTCAGAGAAGTTAAATAAATGCCCCTAAATGTCAACATTAAAGGAGATTTTAAGAAGAACGAGGTTCTTTCCCTTTGCATAAGGGGAAAATTATTCTGGAGGTAAGATCTCTGCTCTGTCCATTATTATTATTATTATTATTATTATTGTTGTTGTTGTTGTTGTTATTATTAATTTTTTATTATTATTAATCACATTTTGATTCTTGATAGGCTTTAAAGTCATAGAATCACAGCATGGTTTGTGTTGGAAGGACCCTAAAGCTCACCAAGTGCCACACTCAGCCATGGGCAGGGACACCTCCCACTGTCCCAGGCTGCTCCAAGCCCTGTCCAGCCTGGCCTTGGACACTGCCAGGGATCCAGGGGCAGCCACAGCTGCTCTGGGCACCCTGTGCCAGGGCCTGCCCACCCTCCCAGGGAAGGATTCCTTCCCAATATCTAACCCAAATTTCCCCTCTTTGAGTTTGAAAGAGGGGGGAAGAGGCAAGCACAGGACAAAGCCAGCAGCCTCTGGCTGCTTTGCTGGAAGCACATGGAATGCCCAGTGCCTTCAGCATCAAGTCCTCAAAGGTTTTGTGGCTTTCCTAAGGGTCCAGGCTAGGTCTGTGCTCCGTGGAAAATGAGGAATGATAATTACTGGCAACTTTAAGCCAAGCAACACACGGAGTGAGAAACGAGCAGAACTGTACTGGTCACTTCTGTAGTATGAGATGCTAAAGCTACCAGGGAACTGGGGGAAAAAAGCATTACAGATTTTTGTCCTAATGTTAATACAATTAAAGTTCTATTTGAGGTGATCTCTCCAACTTCAGTGGCTCTGTAGGCTGTGCTGGGGAACAGTGAGAAGGGGCAGCTCCGGCCACTGGCCATGGCAGTGACCCCATGGACGCTGGGGACTCAAGGTGCCGGAGTTTCTGTTCCCCGGGCACGCTGGCAGCGCAGGGCTGGGGACGGGAATGATTCCTGGCAGCAGAGGGAGCTGCTGCCCCGCATTTCCGCCCCGCATTTCCACCCCGCGAGCCCCAGGCACACACGGCAGCACACCGGGACATCCCGGCCCAGCCTGCAGGTGCCAGCGGCCGGCTGACTCAGGCCAAGGACAGCGTTGTGTCTCTGACCCGAAGGAGGCTCTAGGCAGGTAAAAGCTGGGAAGTTTAGCTCCCTCATGTCTTTCCTGGTCAGGTTAGTCCGGCAGTGAGCCGTGGGTGTCCTCAGTGTCCCAGGGCAGTGCTGTGCCCGGTGCCAGGGGACACCACACTGGCAAAACATAAAGCAATCAGCCACTTATTTATTGCCAAACATCTAAAGTGACACCTTCCTAATTCTTCTCGCTTTCTGTAGCTCACACTTTTGTGTCAGATTTCTGCCTTCCCTCTCGTAGCCCAGAACCCTCGTTAAACTCAGGCCCCTGTGCACCCGCACTGCAGGGGGGACAATGGCCTTTCCACAGTGACACCAGGCAGCGGTGGGTGCCCTCACAGACACGGGACACGCAGCACAACACACACACAGCTTGAATGCAGCAGGACTGCTGCTGCTGCTGCTTTACTAAAGCTGCTTTAAAGGGTGTAGTTTCTTTGCCCTGTAAGACACTTCTGTGATCTCCAGATGTTATTGAGTGGCAAAGGAAAGAACTTGTACACCTGTTTCTGAACCTGGCTCCAGCTATTCTCCTGTGGGTCACCCTGAGGTGTTTTGCCACCACCACGTGGGGTTTGCACAATCCTGTACACTCAGTATCTTCACTGATACCTTGATGACATTCAGGCAGTCACTGAACTTTACCCCCAAGTCTTCTGTACCTGAATATTCAAAGTAACAAAAATCAAACTTATACAAGATTGGTACATGGTGAACAAATGATCTCATTCCTCAGAGCCTCATTATACAAAGTTAGGTAAAGGGAAAATCCCTAAGAATGGAACGGGAAGATTAAGGACTACACACAGATGCTGAAGAGTCTAATCAAAGTCTTTTTTTTTTTTTCATGTTCTTATAGCAAGGATGAGTAACTGGAAGATACAGTGCCTACACGTTCCCTTTCAGTTACTTTACCAGTAAAAATGTGACACTCAACCTGTTTTCTGCATCCACAGATAAGGAGATCATTTACTGAGGTTCCAGCTCACCCATGGGAATCAAGAGGAAAGGCTGAGTTCCTTCCTACCCCCTGTGTATTAGAGGTGACACTATGACACACCTGTTGTGACACACTTACTCGGATTGCAGGTTCTGTTGAGTAATGGGTCTCATGATGTTTGCTCTTGCCTTTTTCCTGAAGCAGAGCCAGGCTCACTGTGCCTGTGGCTGTGGGATAGGGTGGCACATTGCTGGGAACCTGCTCACTCAGGTGTGCTTTGAACTGCAGCACCTGAAGTGGAGCACTGACCTGTGCTTTCAGCAGTGAACCACTTTCTGTCTCCCTAACCCTGCCCACAGATTAATACTTCAGGGATCTCTGGAGTTAAAACATTTTATCTCAGTTCTGCTGCTGCTTGTGAATTGGCTTGAGTGGGTTTGCAGGGCTGGGAGAGCAGAGTGTGGCTGGAGGAGTGTTTCCTTTGGTTCCATTGTGGCATTCCTACTGCTCACCCCACAGCAAGAGCAAAACAAAACCAATTTGTGAAGTCGATTCTTAAAAAATCCTCTCAGGCAAGTCAGAGATGCCTGCATTGTGCAAGTTCTGGAGGCAGTTGGGGGAGTTTAGCCATATAAAAAAGTGTTTGTTTTAAATGCACTCCCCTTTGTTTCAGGAGAACAATGTCCTGAAGGATCTCTCTTCCCTCCCCATCCCCAAGGGCTCTGACAAAGGGAAGCAGCTTCTCATGGCAGATCCAAGTGCCCAGGGGATGGATGTACATCCAAATCCAGGTGTCCCAGAGATGCCTCTGAGCCCTCTCGTGTCTTCCTAAAGCAAAGCACAACTGCCAGAAGCTCTTCCCTGCTCTTGGGAACCCAGAACAGAGGGTGTTCTGTGGCAAAATCAGGTATGAACAAGAACTGAAATAAGCCTGGACAGTAGAAGAGACTTCTTTAAAATCCACATTTTCTGTGTACTTTTTGTTTGTTCCACAGCACATCATAGTTCTATACTGCATGGAAAGGACTCAGCAGAAGCAGCAACACAGACAAAGGTTTTCACAAGGAAGAAAAACCCCTTTTTAAAAAATACCCCTGCCCTCTGGAGAGCTGGAGTACCTGCCACTGGAATTCAGTTAGCATTTTTCTTGTCTAATCTCCACTTGATGAGCTCACACAGGCCTTAATGACTCAGTGTGTTTATTATTTTTAACAGGGAATCTTACAGTCTCTCTCCTACTTTTAGGCCACTGTGTTACCTTTTTGTCATTTCATTATAGAAGCAAGCAATCATTTCTAATAAAACCTTGGAAATTTCTGCATGTGTTTCAACCTAGTCCTAAAAGAATGCTAAAGCACTGACAAGGGCTTAAAGAGATGTAAAAGGATGATAAAAGATTCAAAGACTGCATCTTTGATCTCAAATGATATTCTAAGCTGTGTTATAAAATCAAGTCTAATTTAAATGTCAAATATATGAAATGCTCTAATTGGATCAAGGTTAATGTATATTTGGAAAGCATCTCATAGAACTTCTCTTTTAAACTGTGCATTCTGTGCTAAGTAATTAAAGTTCACCCAAACTCTGAGGTGATAGATAATCCCTCCTCATTTGCAGTTACCACCACCCAGTGAAGTTCTCTGAATGCTTTGTAGTGGTTCACGGGCACTCCCAGGGGAGTTGTTCTTGTCAAGTATTTCCCAGTTTTCAGCAGCGTTTGCTGTAAAAAGGCAGTCCCTGAGATCTTTCAGGAATTTTTGGGAACACTTAAGACCTCCCTACTTGTCTGCTCCAAGTCCTTCTCTCTTGTGTGTTTCTCACGTGGGAATTTATTTACACTAAAATTTGCTGTTTCAGGAGAAGTAGCACAGCACAGAATTGTATCCCCTTGTGCAGATGGGAGCAGCTGGAGCTGAAACCAGCACAGGAGACTCAGTAATGCTGCTGAGCATAAATCCTGCAATAAGAAATAAAGAGCACAGGCAGAATGTGGGGGAGAGAAGCTGCACAGCCCTCATTCCAGGCAAGAGCCAGCTTATTTAACTCCTTCTCGCTAAGGTCATGGTCCAGTGCAACTCAATATTATATTGCTCCCAGAAATGGGAAATGATAAAAAGCAGGAAAGTGACACTTAAGGAGAAAATGATGTATCAACCCCCTTTCCCACTGCTGTCACAACAGGAGGGACTGCAGTGTGAAGGCTGCAGAAGATTAGGTCAGCATGATCAGACACTGGAGTGAGTTTTCCCAGAAGGGCAGTCTTGGAAAAAAGGATCTCAGGCGAATTTCCATGTGGAAATCAATCCAGACATAAATGCTCTGGCTGGACAGTGTCATCCAGCTCCTTGCATTCATTCCCACAGCCCTTATGGGTACCTGCAGGTAATGGCCAGGTGACATAATTGTAATCCCTCTCTTCCACAGACATTTGCTGCACAAGCCAGAAAGTAAGAATTAGTCCTCTTTTTGACCCCTCCAAAGCCAGATTCTACCTGTCTTTCCTCTGAGTTTCAAGCCCTGGTGTGTGAAGAATAAAAGTAATGTACGCCACATGGTCAATATTCCCTGAAATCCCTTCTGAGTTCCAGTGTCTCAAAAGTTATAGGGACTTGTGCAGCTTGGCTCAGACAGAACAGATCTCTAACTGTGGTGCATGCACACTTCAGGAATTTTTATGACAGATTATCTCTCATTTTTTCTCACAGAATTCCGTGGGAGTCTGAATGAATCAGACATGAACAAGGGCTGAATCAAAACCTCAGGACCTGGTTCACTGGACACTTAAGATAGAGAAGTAGCATCCCAGAGTTAATTTCCAGAGTGAAAAAAAATCAGTTTTCAGTGGAAGCTCACAGGACTGACTCACTTGAGTAGGTTTTATCACCTTCTTAATGTTTCCAGAACTCTGTCTTTCAAGCCTGTCTGTAACACAGCTCATCTGGAAAACTGTCCTCAGGTTCTGGTAATCTTTCATAAAACAGAATTTACTCTGTTTACCCCTTCCCTGTAACTCTATGGACACACCAGCTGGGATATTACAAGTTCAAATAGGTAACTTCTGTGTACAGCAACATTAATGAAGAGCTGTGGTTCTGTATCTTTACCATCACTGGGTACCAGAACTTAGAGGCATTAATTCATTCCTTTCTGTAAGGAGGAGAAAGCTCTCTAATCCTTTTATTATAACTTAATAATTTCTTTAGCATTGTCCCACTGCTGTTGCAAACTAACACTTCTAAGTGGGAATATTGGCATTTGGAACAGCTGGATGTGCATTTCTATACAGGTGATAGGGAAGAAAAGAATTGTGAGGGATCTCTTTTCTTCCCCCCCCCCACCATGACCATCTTGGCTACATAAGGTTATTTTCCACTGGGAATGAGAGTAGTGCTAGTCAACCTTCCTCATTTTGAGCTGTCAGTTGACAAAGACTGGAAAATTGCTGATGACAATCGTGTGTTATTTTCTGTTCTCAGATTCTGACCAGCTTCAAATGGGGCAGACACGAGGCTCGATGACCTCAGCCAGCCCTACCTGACACTGCAGACTGATCATGTCTCAGAGCTGCTTTTTGGTGGGATTCCAGCTCAGTACACCAAGTCCACCCCACCTAGAAATACATACAAACCTGCACTGCACTGTGCCCTGCTGGCTCTCCTCCTGTGCAGACAGTCCTTGCAAAGGAAACCCTCTGGCTCCCATGGACAAGGTTGGAGCTACCCCACGTTGTCCCTCTGCACCCAGCAGCTCTGTGGGAACAAGAGCCAGGAGCAGTGCAGGGGCTCCATCAGCATCCACCCACACCAGGAACAGCTCTGCACAAGAGTCAGGCTTAGGAGAAGGCCACTCAAGCTGCAATCTGACCCATTTATGTGTGGCACTGCCTTGGATTAAATATGCCATGCTGCTCCAAAGTAATTCTCCTTCAGACAGAGATTGCCTTCAAGAATGTGTACACGTGGGAACTGGAGCAGGAGAATGTGTGTGGATTTGAAAACAGGATGACCTGACTTTGCTTTGAGTTCTGGCTCGTGGCAGTGTGCGAGGAATGGCTGCCCCCGAGCAGAGCAGGCAGAGCTGCCACTCCAAGGCTGCCAGTGTGGTCCCTGGCACGGGCACAGCACCCCTGGGTGCTCACAAACCCCAAGTGTTGCAGCACAGGCTACTCAAAGTTTCACTCACACATTAAAGAAAGCAATTTCAACTCATTTTGATCTTAACCTGTTTGAGGAAGTGTTGAGTAAAAGCTAATAAGAATTTAAGGGCTGTAAGCAGCGATTCCACCCAGACTCACAGTTCCAGCTGAGGCATGTGGACTGAACTGAGAGGGAAACACTCACCAAAGCTGTTCAGGTGTAAGCACAGTTCAAGTCTCCATGGATGGGAAATCAACATTTCTTTAGCATCAGCTTCTCTCCACTGTTTTCTAGAAGGAGGGAGAAGAAAAAAAAACCTAGAAGTTTGGAATAATTTATTTGCAGTGAGCCCTGCTTAGGCAAGTGCTTCTCCATCAACCCTTCTTTTAAATATTTCTAATAATGGGATGCAGATACACCTGTGAATTAGAGAGGTAATTTGCACCCACTTAGAGCTCCATTTGGGGAGGTATAAAAATACCCCAATAACAGGAATCTGGTCCATTCCTTATTACCATTATTAGAAATGAAACTAGAATAATTATTTTAGCTTCACTAATAACATGAAAATCAGGCAGAAATGTGTCTTTGAACATTCTGTGACAATCTCTTCTGCCCCTAAATGTATGAACATTGTTCCTGCAAAAGTTCTCCTTGCTCTTTTATCCTCCTGCCCTCTTCAGCCACCCCCTTCACAAGAATGGAATGATACTGGAAGAAAGCAAAGTGCCCCAAGATTGTTCCAAGACATCTCAATATTCAGCTTTACTGAACTGTTTCTAGTACATGCTTGGTGACAGAGGCTGCATCCCTTCAATCTTGATCTCCTGGGGATGTCAGAGACATTCTGCATGCTCCCCTCCACAGTGAGCCTGGCTGCACACCAGCCCATAGACATGGAATATTAGGCATCCAGGGATACAGCATTCAAAGGAAAGGGACTAAACCATAGACTCCAGCACAAAAAGGCATTTGTGTCAATCCTACCTGGGGACATTCTGTGTGTAAATGCTTTCTGATACAAATGCTGCATAAACAGACATCATTTAAACCCTGTAAGTGAGCAAGCTCAAACTTTTCATAAAGAAATGCCTAGAGAACAAAAGATCTTTTTTTTCTGGGGATTCTTCCACGTACACTGGAACAACACTAAGATATTTTGGGAATGCTGCTCCCTCTGTAAAATTGACTCTAGATTCTCCATGACAGGTAACTGTGGCAGGTAACAGAGCAGATGACCTGAGATTGTCCAAAGAGATTCAAGTGAGCAGGAAAATGAAGGGATTTGAAGGCAAGCCATTTGGATCATCCCTCTCTGCAGTTACAGCTGTCATACTCCACATGACAGCTACAACTTCAATTTTTTTCAGCTTGATTTGATTCTTGTGTGACAATCCGTCAAATTCAGGAGTCAATCCCACAACGGTATCATAACTTTGCCTAAAATTCACAGAAATCACACTGCTTCTAATTCTTTTAATTAAATTAAATGAAATCTAATGAAATTAAAACTCTCCCCAACCTTTGATAATTATTTTCAGTGAGAGTGCAGCACCTCCCTAAGCAAATGTGCACCCTGGGAGAATTACATCCACACGGGGGGAGTTACAGCACTGTAGCTTTACTCATATCTTTTACCATGCCTTGGAATTTCCCTTTTGCTCTCCTCATTGACCACTTCCCTCGGACATGCCTGTGGATGTTCCTCTGACAGAAGGCCTCTCCTCAGGGGACACCTGTAAAACAGTTCACAAATCACTGTGGAAACAGGGATTATTGTACTTCAGTGATGGATGGTTTGCTCCTCTCTGCCAAACTGTCTCTCTGGGAGTGCCCTACAAGAACAGAGACCAGCAAAGACACCCATCAGGAGAAAGGAATGTCAGGATGAAGTATGTGAAAAGCAGCCTCTCCTCTCCATAAAGCAGCTGAAAACCATGACAATGCAAGAGCAAGGCCTGCACAGAACCCACCACTGGCTCAGGGAACCCTTCCAATGTAAGACTGAAGAAAGTCTGCACTGCAGGAGGGTGCAGGCAGTGGTTCATCCCAGTCCTGTGCTGCTTGACAGGGCAGTTCTGGCACCCCGAGCCCTCTGTGCTGGTTGCTGAGCCCACCAGACCTGGCAGGGCTGGGAATACCAGTAAGGAGCAGCCACGAGTGTCACTTCTGACTGTAAAACTCTTGCTGGTGAGCACTCGGAACATGCTTCACCTTCCCTGTTTTGGGAACACGTCTCTGATTTGGAAGTGCACTGTTGTGTACAGGATTGGTTTAGTGGTTCCACCCCAATCTCCCTTCAGAAAGTGGGTACAGGAGTGCAGAGAGGCCACACAGCTTCCAGCCCAATCCTGCTGTCACCAGCACCTTCGCCAGCTCAGGGACACCCACATTTCCCAAAGTCCAGCACAGGTACCTGGATCAAATACAGAGGCACAGGACAAGAAAACTTCTCCCTTAGCATTCCTCATCAAGAGCCTCCATCCCAAGGATCCATGGGTTTAGTGTGGGGCAGCTTACACATCCCAGGAGAAGACTTGAGCTGTCTCCTGGGAAGAGCTACAGGCTCAGCCGGCTCCTCGTGGGAAGAACCTGAACCTCCCCACACAGAACTATTCCAGGCATCCCAAGTAATTTCCTCTGTTTACCATGCCCAGGTGTTTGCTTCTGCCAGGCAAAGGCTGCTGGGGTTTCCAGAGGGTGTCCTGCCAGAGCCCTCACCCTGGCACCTCCGGCAGCTCTGCCGTCCCCCCCTGCTGGGACGCGCTGAGCCCCCTAAAGAACACCCTGACACCTGGGTGAGCTCCTGGCACAAGGAACAGGTTTCTCCCTCATCTTGTGCACAGTTTGTGAACAAACCCTTCCCACGTACCTTGTGCAGGCTGGGGCTGTCAGTCATGGCACAATAGCGGTGCCTCGCCTTAATCACAGCCTTTCCATCAGCTGCTGCTTTGGGGGCTTCCACAAACACCACCCCTTTTCCTGGTGTTCCAGCCTCACCCCTCCTAGGATTTCTGCCTTCACTTGTTTACATCTGGCATTCCAAAATTAATCATGAATCAAGAAAATCCATTCATGTTACTGGACCCTGCTAAGCATAAAATAAAGGCACTAGAGGAATCAAACTTAATTTTAGCCCAATGCAAACAAGTCTAAATTAAGAATTTTGATTATTGAAAAGCAGATGGGATGGTGAGGTATTGCATGACCACTGCTACAATGCCTGATTTATAAAAATGAAAATACTATTTCATCAAAATCCATTCTTCATAGTAATGAATACCTGAGATAACTAAGGCCCATTAAACCAAGTTATTATCTTAAAATATCCCATTGCAGTGATAGAAACTAGTGTAAATACAGTCTCTTACTGCAGGATAAAAAAATATACTTAATTTTTATTTTTCCTTTTTTCAGGGGTACATCAAATGCATCAGCTTCATCAGCCACAATTCTGTATGGTGGAAGTTGGAAGTATTATGCAAATAAAGATTAATTCTCTTGGCAACAGCAGAGGACCAAAAGTCCTGTCTGAAATTCTGTAAGTATAAGACAATAACTTGTATGGTATTTACTGTCCTCGGAGTGCCCTGAGCTCCTCTCCACGACAGCTCTGAGCTGGGCAAGGCTCTGGCAGACACAGGAGCAAGAGGAGTGTTCTGGCATTAGACCGGGATACACTTCAGAGGGGCTTTTGTGGATGCAAAGATGAATCTCATCCCATTCACTCTGAGCTTTAGAGCCAAAGCTGATGACTGTATTCAGTCAATCACTCAATCTAAAATCACCTCACTCCTGTGGAAAATCTCCCAGTAACACTGGCAGAGAAACCAGTGGGGGTTTCATTGGAGCCCACTGGGGGCAGAGCTCAAGAACAGAAAATATTCATGAAGCTTCACAAAACTCGATTATCAAGTGTGACCTAAACACTGATTTTTTGATAAAGTCTGAAAATGAGTCAATGGAATACGACCTCAAGTCCTACTCTGGAAAATCCAAGTGATTATTCCACAGGATTTAGGAAGCCAGATACTATTCAGATCTCCAGGACTTCAACGCATTAATGGAATTTTCTGAGAGTTTTTACAGAGCTCTCTATCACAATTAGCTCTTCCCATTAGCCTTCCATTTCTACAGGAGTCAATCACATCCAAGCACAGCCAAACCCTTAAAGGTCCAGTTGATGCAAGTGCATATACTCCCTTTAAGTCCTTGGGCATAAAAAGAATTTGGCTTTACTGCCATATGAAAGATTCATTTCAGCATTTTAAAATAGACTCTGGCAGGAATGAAACGATGGTCTTTGCCTCACTTTGTTTTCAGGAGTTCCTAAGAGCTTTCCCTCTGCAACACAGAAGAGCTGAAGTCCAGCTCCTCCAGAAGCTCAGTCTGTAACTACCAGAGGATTAGGAACGATCTGACGCTTATCCACAGTGCTCTTATGAAAGGGCCGAAACTCTGCTCCCAGTGTTGGAAGTAGTTCAGATGCCTAAACAGAAGCAGAAGAAGGCAGGCCCAGGTGCTATAAATCCCCTGTGCCTGGAGCATTCCAGATACAGGCAGCAGCGCCTGCAGGGCTCAGTCCGACCCCACATCCCCACAGGAGCACCCAAAGCACCCCCATCTCACTGCCAGGGTGCCACTGCCTGGTCAGAGGTGTGCTGAGACAACCCGAGTCACACAGGGCATTATGCAACAGGGAAATTAAACATTCAGAGGTTCCCTTCCCAGCCTGGCTGTGGCTCCTCACTCACGCAGCAGCAATGATCTCCTAGGATTCTCCTAGAGAAGGAAATGGGTTAAACTGATGAGGTATTTTTAATGTGTGTTGACAAAGGTCCAGAGTGAACGTACAGTTACATTAGTTAAATTGGGACTGCTCTGCTCAGCCCCAGTAGGAATGTCTTCCTCTTTTATTATTTAAAGCTTCTGGGTTTTTTAACATTTCATTAGGTAGAAAGAAGAAATACATCAGATGCAAATCCACTGGGAAAATATTCCTGCATTTTCTGTAAAATCACATTGAAGAAGCCATGGAAAATTGCTTTATTTTCACACTATCTTTACACTTAATTTGTACACAGTCTTTTTTCTTTTCTTTCCCTAATTCCACTGTAGGGTACAAAGAAAGAGGAAAGGAAAAGTACATTTTTATACTCAGCTTGGACAGAGTATCCCTGTATGGTGAGGATAAAGATCAGCGACACCATTTCAGTCCCTGTGGTTTCAGTCCCCACAGTGACAAGCAGGGAAGTACAGCCTAGAAGAAAAACTCAGATTGAGATCCTCCTTAGTGATAAATTTTCTGTTGTCATGTAAGAGGACAATATCCCATGGATTTTGTAGCTGGTACAGGAAGATAATAAAGTAATGCCTTATCAGGTCTCTGAGTTAGTAACCGGAGTTACTTTGGATGCCACCAGGATGCTTCTCTAAGCAAGGGAAGACTACACAAACCCAAACTCCCCTCTACAGCAAATCCGCACTGTCATTCCTGGAATCCTTCATGGGGATTTCCTTCCTTTCCTTTTCCATTGAGGGCAGAATTCAGCACGGGCTGGTTTGATCAGACTGCGATTGCTTTTGTACATGTGAGCAATCCGTGTTCACACCCACTCAGACCTGCTTGGCATGTTGGCCAAACGGCACGTGATGCCCCGTTTTTCCCTCCATTCTAAAATATTCAGGTGTCATTTCTGGTGAGCAACAGCACTGTGTGGACTTTTTAGGGAGACCCCAATCCATATGGCAACTGGGTTTAAAATTATATATAGGTGCAAGTTCCCTGGTGAAAGAATGCATCAGTCTTGTATTACAAACAGCCTGAACATAAACAGATTTTACTGTTATTGCTTTAGATAAAATCTTTCTCCCTTTCCAAGGTTTTATATCATTTCATACTTATAGGAAAATGTCCCAAAAGCTTTTCAAATGGGATTCAGCCACAGCTGCTCTATCATAAATCTAGAGAACTAAAATGTGCAGTGAGACAGTTTGGCTAAACAACATCTTAATTTCCTTCACGTGAAGCAGCTTGTATAAACAGGAACAGCAGCAGGGATGGGAGCTTGCTCAGGACATGGAAATGGAGAGAGAGGGAGAGCAAAGCACGAGGAAAAGCAGCACTGGAGGAGGCTAAAGGAGAACACAGGGGAGCTGAGGAGAATTAACAAAGTCTTTGGAGTCAGAGAGCATGGGAGGGAAGGAGGGAGGGAGGAAAGGGGAACGTTCCCCTCAGCCATATGTGGTAAGATCACCAGTTCCCGATTATGAAAAGTCCCCCTGGAGCCACTGGAAATCCCACTGGGGGTGGGAAGAGAGAGCAGCATAACTTGACATCGCCTGTGGGACTCCGAGAAGAATTTCGATTTTGCAATCCGAGAACAAATTTAGAAATTACCTTGCAGTCTTCCCAAATCAATTCCTACATGATTTAAACAATTCTGTCCCGCAAAGGCCCATTCCTGAATCCTGATGGAATTTCTCCATTTCCGAGTCGATCCATGCAGGAATCCTGCCAGCCCAAGGGGGGTACTGGGTGTAAGTGACTGCTCAGTGTATTGCAGATTTTAGTGGCCACACCGATAAGCTTTCCATGAACAGCAAATTCAGGATTAATACCAACCCCAAATGTAACATGTACACACCTGGCATGCAAACTGTTCCTCGCTCTTCTACAACCAGCTAAACTGGCAACTGGCCATTCTTATACAAATACTGAATACCAGAAGAAAGAAAAAGAACCAAGAATCCTACAGGTCTTACTTCTCACTCAGTTTATCAGACCCACATAACAAAGATACTGTGGTTCATTGCAGGGAAAAAAAAATGTTATTCCTGATACCAGCAACCAGATGGCAGCTGAACGATGAACTGTCAAAGAAAACTGGGAACAGTTTTCCTTCCTCCAGCTAACGTGGACATTAGGTTTGCATTGACAAGGTGTTTAATCCTACCACTGCCCCACAGAGCACAGCCCCCAGGGCTGGGAGGGGGCAGCTCTACTCTCAGCTGGACCCTATTCCTAACAGCAACAGTTCTTTGTGACCAAACAGTGAGACTGGAACTACTTCATAGCCACTCATCCTGGGAGGCCTTGGGACGCAGGGCTTTCCAGCTGCAGTGACTCTTCCAAGGGACAGTTTCTTGGAGCTTTGGAAGAGTCAGTTTTATTTTAGCATCTGCATGAAGTTCTTCCCTGTCAGATCAAATACATTCACTGTATCAGGCTGTGCAGGTACAATTCCAGGATTGTTCCTGCTCTCAGTTTTAGATCTGGCATTTATATCCCAGCATTGCCATAACTGGTGCACATGGCTGGAAGCTGAGAAGTCAATTGTGTGTTTTCCTTCTCCACAATGTCTCAAAGGCTTGGGAACAGAATGTCTCTCTCCTGCTGAAACACACTCCACATATCAGCACCACTTTATGGGCCTCTACCTTCCTCTGTCAGTTCATAAAAGTGCCTGCCAAGTTCTGCTTTCGGGATGGGGCTGGAACAGCCCCGGGGGATAGCCCTGCTTTCCCTGGGGCAGAGCTGAGCCACACTCACTGACTGCAGGGCACAGCAGCCAAGTGTTGCCAGTAAATTGGGAATCCACAGCCCACACAGGAGCCACCTTTGTCTGCCAGCACCGACAAACACTGGGAACAGCTGGAGGTATTAAAGACTGACAGAGCCCATGGTGAATTTGGCCACAGCACCACCTCTCTGTGCATGTGCCATCAGGAATAATGGGATATGCAGGTTTGCACTTAACACTTCCTTCTCCAAACTCCTGCTATTTTGCAGCCAAGTCCCACCAGAGTCATTTCCAAGCTGGTCAAGGGCAGCAACAAAGGCCAAAGTGTGGAGACCTTGAGTCTGAGTTTTGACTGAGCTGCAGGGTGAGCAGAAAGAAGTCTGAGCCTGCTGAATGCTGCAGTGTGGTGTGGCACCATGCACTGGAGGTCAGGAACTGCAGTAGCAACACCAATAACAGGGCTGAGAGCACAGAGAAATGGCCTAACTTTGATCCCAGAATTACTGTGCAGGACACCCAGGGTTAACGTGACCCCCAGTCAGGATGATCTGTACCTCTGCCTTTTCTCCCAGGTAAGGCAGTCGTGTCTGCAGATCAGGTTGCCTCTTTCTCACAGAGCTCTTTTGGACCCCTCTCACCTGGCTGAGGTATCACCACTCAAACTGCAATTCCAGAACTCCCCAGGGTCTGTCCTTCCCTTCCCTGCTCTATTCAGTGCTGAGCTCGGTCCAAACCGGGGTATGCAGTCTTCCACTCCCATTTCTACATGTGCACAATGAACCGGCTCACCCTTGAACAGGGGATCGGATCAGCTTCCCAGGCTGTGCTTCAGACACGAGCTGGGACGGACTCGGCCAGCATTTCAAGGCAAGCCAAGAAACCACAAACACCTCTGCTGGTTCTGAGACCGACTGCCCTCCAACTCTGGAGTGGGAATCCCTGGGACCCCTCAGTGCGTTGGGAATGTCTGGTTACATTCCCGGGGAACTTGGCCTCAGGAACACCATCTCTGCTTCGACACCTCTCATCTGCCCTTGCTGCACTTTTCTCTCCTGATTGTTCTTGGAAGGGGTGCAAGCTGACCTGGTGAGATTTTTGGCAGCCTGAGTTCAGCCTGGCTATTAAGGCACTGTGGATTTGTGGAACCAAGTCTCTATTGCACCTTTGGGCTTTGCTGTAGTCCCAGAGCATAAATACAGTCTCATTCCTGACTTTTCCCACTGTCTCTGCTACTGCCCCACAGCAATCAAGAGCTGCGGAGCCAAACTGATCTGCAGGAATTCCTAAGAAAGGCTGTTTTAAGATAAAACAAAATAAAAGACTCCCTCCTTTTAAAACAGAAGCACAAGGCCCCAAGCGAAAACATGCACACAATTAAATTGATTTGTGCATGGAAATGTGGTGAGCACATGAAAATGCAGTGTATTTCTGTGCTGCCTTGGGCTTCTGACTTTATGGAAATTCACTCCAATATATTAAACCCTATTTGTCCTTTGAAAAACAAACTCCCATTATTAACTAAAATGCCCAAACTCAATAAATATGATTGTCCCATGCTAGCTGGATTGCTCATCAAAAAAAAAAAAAAACCAACCCAAACTAAAAGTTCATATCCTTTTTATTAATATAACTGTCTTTTCAGCAGAAAAAAGGAAAAAGACAATGGCAGAGTCTCTTATGTTGACATACACATTAATCAGCAAGTCACCAAGCAAAGTTCACAATCCAGACAGGCTTCTGCTTTCCAGACCAAACTGAGCATAAAATAGTGACCCATTCTGAGGGATAAAATCTCACTCCTGAGCTGAATTAAATCCAAAATGCCTATTAGTAGGTTGGTTCTTAAAATGAACAAAGTACACTTTCTGATGGAAGAAGATATTTCAAAATGAGAATCTGGAAAAGTCTTTTTCCTCAGGGGTCAGTCACTGTAACTTCACACAGTTGTGCCTCGGGGCTGTATTTTGTGGGCATATTGGTTCTACCAGACCAACAATTGCTGTTTCAAAAAAGAGTAATAAAACTTTCCAAACTGAAGGAGTGGGAGGACTAAGACAAAATCCTGCAACCCATAGGATTTTTTAAGCATTTGGATCATGGTTCATTCTCCCACCCCTTCTGACTCCAAAAGAGTTTTATCACTGACCTTGGCAGGTTATGCCAACACTGAACACTCAGGACTATAAACCCTGGAAGGTTCACTCACAGAACCTCTCAGTCCACTGCTCGCTTTAGTTATGAAGGGTTTATCAAAACACACACTTCTGTAGAAATGTTGCATCTGGATAACTGGAGCTGATTCTATTTTATACCTCATCCACCTGACTGGTTTCTTTTCAATTTCATATATGATCAGGTGTAAGAAAACACCTGTTTTACCAATTCAGGCAGTGGCATGATAGAATGTGACCCACATCACCTATTTGCTGAGATGCTTGTAGCACTGATGAGTGTCCTTGTGTAAGGAGACTGCAGGGATCAAACCTTTTTCCTGCTATGATGGGGTTTACTGAGACCAAACCACAAAGAATAGATGAATTCCAAGATCATCAGAATTAACTCCTTATAAACAATAATGAAATTCAAATTGAACACTGTTAAAGACAAACATAAATTGGAGCAGAGTGAAATAGTAATGTTGAATTAGCAGCAAGATTTTTGGGGTTATTTAATACACCCAGTGAAAGTCATAAGTTGTGATATAACATTTCATTGAAATATATTTCAGTCAGCTGGACACAGTGAAAAGTTGTCAATGTTTTGTTTGAAAGGGATAAAATGTGTGTTTGGTGATAGTTCAAGGAAATGCATACTTGCATGTTAGAGTTGTGAACATCTCCATCCAAGATTAAACTTTCCTACCAACAGCTATCCCAGGCCCATCAGGAGAGGGGTGCAGAGGTCCTGCCCCATTGGGAGTCCACTGGCCACTGCAGCTCAGAACAAGACATCCAGCCACAGGTTTCATTCCAGCTGGAAACATTTCCCAGTCTCTCCCAGCTCAGTCCAGGACAGAACAGCTGTGTGGTCCACAGATGGCCACCAGTGACACCCCTGTGTGTTCATGGTCAGGTGATAAAACCAATCCAGCCCTGTGAGAGCTCCCATGGACCTCACCCCCCTCACAGGGAAGACGACTGACAAAGACTTGGGTTTTGAATATTAAGAGCACAAAAATACCACAGCGAGCCGATATTTCAATGCCAACTCGATTAAAATGCTGGCAGTGGGAAGTGCTCCAGGAGACCTTTCAGCACGGATACTCTGGGTGCTGAAGCACCGTCCCAGCTCCTGAGGAGAGCAGCCAAACAAGAGTACCAGTGCTGGATGAACCCAACCCTTCCTCCCTCATCCATGGAGCACTGACAGCTCTTAGAGCTCCAGGCTGAACATAGAGCAGAGGTGCCCAGGCCTGGCCACACACAGTTTGGGGCACCACAGGAAGGGCAGAGCATTTGGTCCCTGTGTCCCTGACATCCCTGGTCGGCAGCGCTCCGGCACCAGCTGCAGCTGCTCTCTGCTGCACAGGGAGGGAATAAGGTTTCCTTATTGCTTAACAAAAGCTGCTCTGTTGGGACGCTGTGTTTGGGGTTTGTGGTGCTCCTGCTGCCAAACACCTGCATTTATTCAGACACAAGTGCAAAAGAATCACAGTTTGTGAGTTGTGTTTCTGTTGTCAGACACCAACCCCAACAAGGCATCCAGTGAAAGCTGCCTGGACACTCTGCTCTGACGCTGTGTTTTGGTGTCTTCACACACTGTACAGCAAGAGTGAGTGATGAGTAACAACAGCAGACCCTTGAGCTCAGTGTTGGGCAGTTCTGCATTAGCAAATGTACTGCAGAATGTTTGGGGGGTAATCAGACCCTTTATTCAGTTCTGCTTTTTCTTTTGGATTTTTAATGTCAGTTCTGACTTGCTTCCTTTTATCTGACTAGTGAGACTTCCCCCTTGGTTCTATTTGAAGTGGTGTATTTCATTTATTTATTTTATTATTATTACAGATAACATAATCAATATGTGTATTTTAAGAAGGATGACTTCATCTGACTTGCTCTGTTTGTTTGGGTTGAAGTTATCTTATTGGCTGAGAAACTACCAGGAGACTTTTCAGAGTGCAGAGCTGTGCCCTGTGCCTGCAGAGCAGCCAGGTGTGATTACCAGCTTACTTATGGTGCCAGAAGATCTGCATACAAAAACTCAGCAGTGCCTTCTCAAGGTCTTACACACCAAAACATTATCTTAGTTATGGCAATGGAGACTGAGCACATCAGGGAGTCTGGATCTCGAGCTTCTCTTTCCTGCAAAACTGCTGGGATCGCAGTTGTGCTGCAGTTCACCCTGTCCTTCAGCTCTTGAAATCCCTGTCAAACTGTACCATGGCACCGACACCAAACAGAACACGCAGAGCCAGGGGGATAAAGCTGATGCAAGAACAGCTCTTTCAACAGTCCTGGTGCCCCAGGCAGTGGCCACTGGCCGTGGCAGGGTGGCACACAGATGTGTGGTACCTGCCAGGTATGCCACAACCTCAGGGGGACTCACAGCAAGAAGCCACAGCACATAAACAGATACAACTGAGAGTTGAGAGCTACTCCACTCAATCACTCTGTTCCTACAGCATGTGAAATCAGAAAATAACTCCAGCAAGGAATGCAGCTGCCTTAGATTAGCCCTAAAATGATTCTCTTACAAAGGCACTGGCAGAGCCATTTCATCACTGCCATAAACCAAATTTCTAGGAGCAAGCCCAGGGCTCTAAATCTGGATTTATGACTCTGATACCAACTCCATAAACCATCTACGATCACTTCAGTGGCTGGATTAAAGTCAGCTCTGTGGGAAAGAATGTGAGTCTGTCAACTTCAATGAAAGCATGTCCACCTTGCACTGATCCTGAACCTGACTCCAAAGAGCTAACTGGAACTTGACTTGGGATGCACACACATGCAGCAGATGGTACAGTTCCAGCCGTGTTTTGGAAAACTGGGTGACTCAGCTATTTCTCTTCTGATTTTTCTCATCTCTTCAGAGTTTTCTTGGTTCTCCTCAGGAGCTGAGTTTACACATCCTTCCCACAGAACCTGCAGGCTGATCCCACCTTCACTTTACACCAGCATTTCATTTAGCTGGCACAGTCCACTACCCAGGAACTCCCAGAGCAGTTTGCCCTTAAGAATCCTGTCTTCTGCCTGAAAGATCAGACAATATGTGACCAAAACATACAAGTGATTCAGCATTTAATATCATCTCTGTGAAGCTTCAAATAAATACACAATGAGAAGGGAAAATCCATATATATTGGGAAGAAAGGAATATTACTTCTTAAAAAATGTTCCCATCTGCTTGACCGGGTTGTTATTAATTTTGCACACACACTGATGCAAAGTGCATGACAAATGTAATACATCAGCCCATATGACCCCCACACAAGCATTGCTATGTGTTACATATACACAGAAATCCCAAACACTGCTCATGATGTGTAAGTTTTGTTTACTCACAGGGCTTTGTGCAAGGTGCCAGTGTGCTCCCTGTGAAAGCAGGAACAAAATGACCAACCCAGTGACACGGCACCAGGGCAGGTGGGCCCTTTGCAGATTCCCACCTGGAACCCAACCCCTGCACTATTTGCAGAATAATCCTCAGAACGTGAACTCAACAATGGCCCAGGGCAGGTGAGGTTTATATCTGGGGCACCTACTTCCAGTGACACAAATAAGCTGTTCCAAATATCCCTGAGCCCAGAGTGGGAAAAGCAGAGGGCTGATAACTGCAGCTAAACCTTGCCCTCCATAGCAGCCAAAAATTATAGTCTGGGTTGTTCTCCCTGGAACCACAAAATGCCACAGGAACATCCATCTCAAAAATTATTCTGTGTCCTTTTGTCTGGCTTTCACATGACAAAGTCAGAGTGGCAGCAACAAGTTTTACTACCAGATATTGAGAAAAGGGGTTTGTTATTTATTTGAACTGTAACATTCAGGGCAATTCTAAACAAGCTGCTGTGGTACCTTCAGTACAAATGCCAAACAAACCAAATAATCACCACCACCAAACCACAGCAGCTGGACAGAACAGTTCCTCTGCAATGCTCAAAAGAACTGGAGGCATGGAAGGAATGGAAACAGAATACTGCAGAAAACCATAACACAGCTGCATATCAAAAAGAAGAAAGGTCCTGATGAAGTTCTCTGAAAAATTCTGTATTTGGCCATTCAGGGGACATGATGACCTGACCTCGTCACCTCAAGAGTAAACTGCCCATCCTGCTCCAGTGAGAGGTAATCTGAAAAACGATGGCAGGGATCAGGAGAAAGTGTGACTTTCTGTAACAGCATCACATACAGCTCTTTTGGGTTAAGACTTCAAATTGCTTCTGAAGCCTGACATAGATTTTTCTCAAATCTCTGCATTCCACCCCAGTAGTGAACAACTGCCCTCGGGTGTCTGAAGTCTGATGCTCGACAGTTCAGACCAACTTCCATGCACTTGCCTTTCAAAGCCACTGTGACAATAAAAAGGATCAGTGCTCGGACCTTCTGCTAAAATTGACTGAGAGGAACTGGTACAAGTCAGATCAGATTAATAATGTCCAGAGGATCTCATTATTTGGGGCTTACAGAATTTGAGCCAGAAGAATCCCAGAATCCCTGAGGTTGGAAAAGATCTCCAAGATGATGGAGTCCAAGCTGTGCCTGATCCCCACCTTGTCCCCAGCCCAGAGTACTGAGTGCCTTGTCCAGGCCTTCCTTGGAGACCTCCAGGGATGGGGACTCCAGACCTCCCTGGGCAGCCCCTGCCAAGGCCTGACCCCCCTTTCTGTGGGGAAATTCCTCCTGATGTCCAGCCGGAGCCTCCCCTGGCACAGCCTGAGGCCGTTCCCTCTCCTCCTGTCCCTGTTCCCTGTGAGCAGAGCCCGACCCGCCCTGGCTGCCCCCTCCTGTCAGGGAGTTGTNCCCCCGGCTGCCCCCTCCTGTCAGGGAGTTGTGCAGAGCCAGAAGGTCCCCCCTGAGCCTCCTTTTCTCCAGGCTGAGCCCCTTTCCCAGCTCCCTGAGCCCCTCTCATGTGACTGACAACAGATACATTTCAACCCTGGAGACAATTTTGAGCTCCTCCATTTCAATCCCATCTCTCTCACTGCTGTGATCCCCTGACTGCTGCTTTGTGCTCCCACCCACCTGGAGCCAACACTGGGCTCCAACATCTGCCAAAGGTGACCCAGGATGCTGGAAAACAACAGCATTTTGGTTCTCCAGGAGGAGTTTTCCTGGATGCTGTGGATGCCTGACAGCTTTTATTGTCTTTGTGTTATCGGAGCAAACACAGCCCTGCTCCTTTCCAGAGGGCTCTGGGCTCCATTGATGGTGCCAGCGCTGGCTATCACGATTGGAATTGTTCTCTGCGCACATTGTACTGCACCAGGATTTTGCTTAACCTCTGTATAACATAGTCAGTATTTCTTTCCTTCCCCCACCGTGTCCTAAAATAACACTTTCTATGCCCAATCCCTGTCATTCTGGGGAAAAGTGTGTATGGAAAATTATTATGTTGGGAACATGTATTTAAACAGCTGCCAAAAGTACACAATTTTAAAATAGTAAGAGGAAAGCAGAGCACTGTGGGGTTTGGCCAGAAGAAATCTTCACTCCAAAAAGCTTATTTCATGTACACAATAATTTCCCCAAATAAATAATGCCATAATGCTAATAATGTTTACGGGATGAGATGGATCTCTTCTGAATGCGAGTACAAAATTCAAATTAACTGACAAGAAGCATAATTTACCTTGACTTCTGTTCATTAGGCACCACTGGCAGCTTCTCCTGAACTAGGAGGAATAACAATTAACTTCAGATGGAAATATGAAATCTAAATTACAGTTGCTAAACCTAAGAAGAGTAAGGAAAAGATTCCATTATAATAAGATATATTCAAATTACATACACAACACCTTTAATTTGGGAGAGTGGGCTCATTAGGAATGACAGAAATGTGGATAGAGTATGAAGTTTAGTATTTATATTCCTCAAACTTGATCACGAGCAACACAAGACTGCACCTTGTTTTCTCTCAGAGTTTATATTCAGAAAATCCTAAACAGCTTCTCAACTGTTAGATACAGGTACAACACATTCTACTGGGCCTATTTCCACCCTAAATCTTCTAAAAATTACTGCAAAGGACACCAGGAACTGTGCTTGAAACTCCAAGAGAGTAACAGCTGCTTCAGTTTCTCACCCTTCCACCTCTATTATGAGGACTTCAAATATATAGGAGTGAATTCCTCAGTTTGTATTACTTGATTCCTTAGACTTCTTTCAGCTGGGGAGCTGCATGACACACCTCCTGTCCCAAACCACCCTTCCTGCTTAAACATTTATTAGAGTTTTATTCAGAGATCAAGTTCTCACAATTTGGACATGCTTTGAAGCCATGCCTTTAATGGGCCTTACCCCAGACATGCTTTGAAGCCATTAACGGGCCTGGGGCACTTCATGTCCCTTCTGTGAAGTGAGCTGGAATGTTACCACCCAAGGATGTCCTTTAGCTGACAGTTGTATTACTGTGGCAGTGCTCCATGTTCCAGAGCATCCATTTAATCCCAGGCATTGTTCTCAGACAATTTCAAATCTCTTCCATTTACATTCGGACAATGACATGTCACTGTTCCCTCATATATGGTCAGCTCACAATGAGTTATGAGATTTCATTTCTGCAGCTCACATGGGAAGTGGAATAAACTAAATAAAAATTCCTAGTAAGTATCAGCTGACTGATACAGAACCAAGCCCTCATAAAACCCATTATTCTGATACAGTTAAGGGGAGGAAAGAATTTATAAGACAGACTAGATTTTTTCCAAAAGCATGTAAATAATTTATGAATTCAAGTTCTAATGGAAAGCAGGTGGGACCTGTACTATAAATGGCTGCAGCTCTAGAAAACTGAAATGCTCACTGAACATACCTTGTTAGGTAACCGCAGTGCACTCTTCTTTAGAAAATACAAAATCTAGAATTGTTAATCTTTGTTTTGGCAGAAGATAATTCTAGCATGTTAAATTGCATCATCTTAAATACCACCTGGAAACAAATGGTGGAAGTATGTGCTGTGTTAGAAACTGCTGTAACATTTCAAACATTCTTGTCCTGCTTCTTTTCACTGTAAACCAGCAAAAAACCCAAGTGAGAACATCTCGGACCAACACACAGCATGGCAGAAACACAGGCAGAGACACTCAGACAAGTTTCAGACATTTCAGTCATGCTGAATAAGAGGCCAGTATAGTGAAACCTACCATGAACAATGTTTTCAAACTTAGAAATGCTGTTTGCAGTATTTCTGGGCACAGGGGGAAGCTGCAGCTAAATCACTGTGATTGCGGAATGTTTCAGTGCTTGTCTGACACTAGAAAGGGTTTTCCAAGCTCATCCGAAAAAAAAACCAACAACAACATTTCAGTCTTGTCTCACACACACTTCCAATTTTAATCTCATTCTGCCCAGTCATCTTACGAAAGATACAGTACATTTTCATTTATCATCCCAGCAGCATTAAAGGCTTCTTAAGAAACCAGTATCTGCATCAGACACAGTAAGAAAAAGCCGCCTGTAAGATAAAAGGTAAAATACCTTTTCTTTATTGCTACCACCCTATATCAACTATGAAGAATATCCAGGATATCTGAAATTAAGTTATCCAAGATACAGCAGGGTTTTCCAGGAGTGTTTCAGGGCATAGGGTACACAAGACCTGGGAAGAGGTGGGAATAAATATTTATAAACACTGTTGTGAATTTTGTTTTGGCTCAGCCATCAGAGCAGAATATTATTTACATAGTAAAAGCAAGCTCCTATCTGTGAACAAAAACTAATAATCAGGGTGATAATATACGTTGAGGGCAGGGGATTTTTGTCTCAGGTGAAACAGGTAGAACTCATAAATATGAGAGCACTCAGTCAGTGAAAAAGGAAGAATAGAAAAGCTAAAGAACAGCTGTACATGATGCATAAGCAAAGACAGCATTTACCTAAAACAGTCAAGAAAAGCTTGAGTAAAATATAAGGTCAAAAAAACCTCTCCATGAAGAAATTGTAAACTGTGAATGGAAAGAGCTGAAATCTCACAATGTAAGAAGTCAGTTGATGCTACACTTGGAATGTAAAAGGGCACAGGACAGGGCTCCTCGGTGCAGGTACACCAGGCAAACACTGCCCTGGGAGCTCAGGTGAGCAGGGGAGCTGAAGGCACAGATGTGGAAATTGCTCCTCGCTCTCTCACGCCTCACCACGAGGCACAGCCAGGGCCGATGGACCTGGAGGCACCGCCCTGCACTACAGGAAAGGTGGATTTTACCTTCTTGGGGACCAAAGCCCAGACAAACCAGGGAAGGCACTGCCTGAGCTGGAGGATGAACATGTCTCCCAGCAGTGAGTACCACCAGCAGGGCTCTACCTTCCACCACAACGCGCTCCCAAAGGAGCTGCCCCGGACAGGAGCACAGGACATTCCCAAAGGGCAAAGGGGGATTTCTACAAGGAGAGACTTCAGAGCATTCACAGTGCTGTAAAATCACATACACGGGATGAAGAGAACAGAAGCGAGACAGCTCAGTGCACTTAGAGGGGGTGTGTAGTATTTTATAGCCATTGTGTTGCACCATTCCCTCACCTAAATCAAGAACAGCTGTGACAGAATTAATTCTTTAAAGTATGAAAATAAGCAAAGTAATTCTACTAGTTCTGAGCATTTCTGAATACTTTCCAGAGGAAGTCTTGCTGGAGTGAAGGTCAAATTGTAACTATAACAGTAGTCTAAGACAAGAAAAACTTAAAAGTCTATGAAAACATGTGGAAATTACATCAATGCATGACTGTATTTCATAAGAATCCTCCCAGAATAAATACTACCATTTCCAGTCCTCAGAAATGAAGAATGGATGTCACAATTTTCACACAAAGAAATTTAACCGAGTGTATTTTCTAGACCTTCATGCATGGTAGGTAAGTGCTACTATCCCCTACAAAAATAAACATCAGGATTTGCTCTTCCACAGGACCTCTGCTTGGCAAATGCAGACCCAGCATCCACCAGGATCTCCCCCATCAGTGAAGAAGCAGAGACCTAAACCAGTTAAGCTATTTCTTCATGGCCATCTTGTTGAATTTTACCATGGCATTCCCTGGGGTTCTCTCTGAGGGAGAGAAAAATCCCCACTCATGGGCCGGCCTCGGTGCTCCGGCCAGACCGCGCTACCCTCCCGCGGGAGCCACTCCAGATCCCCCGGGCTGCTCCACAGCTGGGGGTCCGATCCTTCTGGCTGAGAGCTGGGCTTGCACAGTTGGTACCACCTGCTTTAGATTCTTCAGCCCTTGTTATCTCTGCAGCAGCTCTTGGCCTTTTCAAAAGCTAATTCAGTGAAGAAAGAGGAAGGGACACTTTGTGCTTGATGTCTGAACTGCAAATTTGTTTTCCAGAAGCTCTGCAGATTGATAGTTTTGATGATATTTTAAGAGCTCACAGTCTGACACATTGAACTGTGGGTTCCTGCTGCTGCTGTCACTCACAGAAACCCAAACTCTGCTTTGAGTCAGAGAGCAGGGGTATAAATCCAGTGTAAAGCCAAGGACTATCGTGGAATTACTCTGCCCACAGGTGACGGAGCTACTCTGAGGTTGTGTAAGAACAGCAATAAAAGTTCACTGTAGCTCTTGATAAACCCCAAACTACTAAGCCCAAGGAAGACTCCAGTATTTTTCTTTTATCCCACTCCTCCCAATGGCAGGATTTTTAGAAGCACATGTTTTTATGCTCATGATGCCATCAGTGAAATTATGTTGTAATAGGTACAGAAACAGCTGAATTTATAGTCTTGTATTTAAACAAGACTTAAATTCACTGTAACTTCAAAACTTTTCACAGAAGCAAATCGATTTGACATGAACAAGTGCCCTTGATTGTTGCAGTCAGGAGATATTGGTGTGGACCCAAACCACTCTGAGAGATCCTGATATACATTACAGTTACAAGAAAATCTGAATTTGAGCTTAGAGCCCAATTTCACAGGTCAAACCTACTGCTGATCCAAAACCAAACTTGGATAGGTCAAATTTCCAGAAAGTTCTACACTCCCTTTGCTGCACAGGTAAGCAGAGTAGTTTTTATTGCTGTGGTCTTTTTTCAGGGTAATTATTGAACAGAGAGAAGAAAGTTAATTATGGTTTGGGTTTCTTTAACCTGGAAGAAAAACCAGCAATTTTGTGCTACTATGAGAAAACTGCCCAGTTGTTTTCTGCCTTTTCTTATCCTCCACCCTGCCCAAGCTCAAAGCACCGAGACATGGGGTAGGGGGAGGAAAGTATTTTTAGGTTAGATGTAATTTTCCCCTCCTCTCTGGAAAGTAAACAACAATAAAAGTTTGTGCTTGTCTCAGTTATGAGTAAAAAATAAACCAGGGCTTCATAATAAAATCACCCGGCATTTAACAGACACTGATCTCCCCAAAACACACAGAAAATGTGACGCCACAGAACCTTAAAAATGGCAAACAGGTAGGATGGAGGAAAGCAAAGACTTCATCATTGTTTTAAACACAATTACATATTCCAAGATCAGAAAGCAGCAGTAGTCACATATATCTACAGTACAATGCATATACAGAGCCTGGTTTATGTGTGTTTTAATATTCATGTCTTATCAAATACGTAAATATGAATTCTCAGAGAAAACACACATCATATGCTCTAAGCCAGGCATGTGTTACCAAGATAATGCTGAACATCTATTTCTGCATTTCAGATTATAAAATCTTTGAAACTTTTCCTTGTTCTTTACAAAATAAGTAGTTTTCTACTTCTCATCCCTAATGTTCTATGTGTATTTAGAGACATCCTAGTTCCTGGTTCCCTGCCAAAATCAGTGGTGTCTTTAAAACTTCTTAAGGAATGTAATAGGTCTGGAAACTCTTAGTAGGCTACTAAATCCCCCTGTAAATCCTGGCAAATTCCCAGGCTGCCCATTCTCACAGGGATACATGGCCTAATTACAAACCCATTAAACGCTGTGAGTTCAAGGGTCTGCTTTAACCCTGCAATTATTTGATCCTCCTCACAGTAAAAGCTTCAGTGAAACAGGGGCAAAAAGACAGAGCCAACAGGAGAGGTAAAAGCAGGATCAGACAGTAGGCAAACTGAAATCATGAGGCAAGTGAATGGCAGTGGAAAAAGACTAAACAGGGAGGGAAATAACCCTCTGGAAAGTGGAAGACTTTCAGCTCCAGGGGGAAAAGATCACTGCTGGCATTGTGTAAGGGCTACCCAGCCAGGGCGAGGGGCACGGAGGTGCTGAGCTGGCGATGCCGGGGCACCTCTCTGGTACCAAAGGAATGGGAGAAGCTCTCTATGGCTTGGCAGGGAGCAGGGATCCCTGTGGAGCTCCACCTGGCACAGGTGTGCTCATGCCTTGGCAGCAGAATGCAGAGCAGGCATTTGCTTTAATACATGAGCTTAACTGCAAGAATGCTCAGACATCTGCAGCTGAATACACAAAGCACAAGCACCTACCCGAGGGGGCCCATTTCCCAGGGCACAGCCATGTCCTGCCTCTTGATGTCACCCATGAAGTTTCCAGAAGCTTTGACGCAGGCCCAAGGGAAGGCAGGACAAGTTCTCACTGAGACAAGCAATAGCGATTTGTTTTCCCATTTTCACATTCACACATACAGCACATTTGCCCTTTCATATTTTAAGATAGAAAATCTAATGTAAACCTATTGGTTTTCTCTCCCAGATCTACTACCACAGTGTGACCTAAGAAGGATGGCTTGGAACAGGACATCCCTCACAGTGTTCTGACAGTCCAGAGTCAGCATTTTTTCCTCCCTATTTTCCATACTGTACCCAAACTGTCATTTGGGATGAAAAAAAAGACCAGAAAGAGACATATAAGTCATGGACTTGGTTCAAATTATCTCATGTGCAGGGCCGTGGAGCCAGCTAATCTGTGACATTGAAACACAACCTATTTTTCTTGCTGACTATATGCTTATGTCATTTGGGTGGTGAAAAGAAACTCTCATCCAGGGTGCCAGCAGTGAGAAAGAACAGAAAAATGGGACTTATTGGCCACTAGGCCAGGCAAGGTGTCACTACCCACTACTTTGTTACGTTATGGCTGATTGATTTTCAGTGTCCTAGACATTAGTAATGAATATTTTTAATCTGTCATCCTAAATTTAAACATTTCTTTCCTCTCTTTTGAATACCTCCCAGCCTTAACAATCTTCTTGACTGTAACTGTACTCCAGACTCCAGCAGACACAGCCTGTGGTGCTGAGTGTGTTTATCAGCCTTGCAGTCCATCAGTGGCTCACTGTTGTAACAGACTGTGACACTGAAAACAACCACAGCCCTTGGCAGGGATAACCTGATTAGTGGCTGTAGCAGGCTGGACATTCTTCCAGCCTGCTGAGAAAACACACAGTTCAGGACCTGTCCTTCAAAGAGTTCCTCTCTCCTGCTAACAGCCTCCTCATCCATCAACCATCTAGTGTGGCCAACACACCACAGACATGCTGGATGTGTGTACCTTACACAATACCCTCACACAGCACTACCATGCCCTACTAGTTATATTTAGCTAGAAATAATTTTATATTCTGAACAATAATTCAGAGTGTTGTTGGACAGGATACTTCAATAAAGGCACATAAATACAAAAAGGTCACCACTTCACTACACTGAAATAATCAGCATTTTTCCTTTGCTTCTTTGCTGTACTTTTAATTTCCCACTAAGATATCTGGCAGATCTCATGTATTTGATTTAATATTGATGGGAGATCCCATACCTTTGATTAAGTACTGACGACATTCATTGCACTCTTGAGGAAGAACGAGGCTGTTCTGTGTTTTTCAGAGGTGCTGCGGCTCTGTGAACTCAGCTATACCTGGTCTCTCAACACACCCAGACTATCATACTAGAAGAAAAGTGGACCTTGAGCATCCTCCAAGATGCTTTCACCATCCTCACTAATGTAGGTAATTTAGGCACTCCACTGAACTTCTCCAACCATTCAATGCACTTTTACAGCAAACAGAAAAAATACTTATTAATCTGATACTTGATGATGAAAAGATTATTCTATCATTGGGAAAGTGAGTGATGTTTATCTGATTATCTTATAAAGTAAAGACAAGACAGAGTAAGGCTGCAATCCTGTTATCCTGAGGGCTGACGCTTCCAGGAGTAGCTTTTGGAGCATGTTTTACTCTGTAATGTTCCCCTTATCCTTTCAGCTGGTAACCAACCCCCTCCTCCCCAGCTGCCAGATTCTGCCATATTCTCTACTTTAAAAAAAAAAAAAAATATATATATATATATATATATATATATATATATATATATATATATATATATATATATATATATATATATATATATATATATATATATATATATATATATATATATATATATATATATATATATATATATATATATATATATAAAATAAATAAATAAAAGTGTTACAAGTACATCACAAAGATATTTGCTGCAGAACTCTGGGCTCCTCCGAATGCTCTCAGAATATGGAATGACTGTAACACACTGTGATTGTGGCTTCCAGCCTCAAATCCTCTGCAGAGCTGAGCAAAGCTGCTCAAGTAACAACTCCTGGATAAGAAGTCATCTGTAAACTATCCCATGGACCCAAAAACCTGTGCTCCTTTATTTGTCAGCTTTAATTATTTTGTACAGACACACCAGGCATTACAATTCAGCTTCAAACAGTACCACAGTCCAACCTATTATCAGCCTTAATCTTGTTACTGAGTTGAATCCAGCTACTCTCACTGAGCCAGGAGAAACAGAGCATGCACACGCTTTACAAGTCCCTGATTCAAAATACTCCCCACAGTCAGGGTCTCCATGTACCTCCCTCCCTGGTTCACTCTTTGGTCATGCTGCTACTGACTTGCTGGCACTTTCTGTGCCAAAGCAGCTCCAAACACATCCCACAGGATCATCCAACTGCCCCCATGCCAGCCCCTCCCTGGCACAGCACTCCACTGCCCAGCCATGAGGCTCTTGGGCAATGCCAACTCTGCAATAGAGGCACCAGGACACTATTGGACACAAGGCCTGAGAGTAATAAAGATGGTGATGACACCAACAAGACACAAAGTTTAGGCTTTTGAGGTGATAGCATCAGCAAACGCTTCCAAAATACAAATACCTACATTTAAATGTGAACCATGATGGCAGGAAAGACCAGAGCTGGAGCAGCAGGGCTGGTGGTCATGCTGGGGCAACACCACCATGGCTGGTGGCTCCTGAGGCTCCTCCTGCCACATCCACGTCCCCGCAGGAGCTTCCAGCACATCCCTGCAGGAGCTCCCAGCTGGGGCTCCTGAGGCTGTGGTGGGATGAACTGCAGGCCCCTGCCCCTCACCAACACCTGGCCCCTGCCAGGGCACGCCAACACATGGGCACTGTGAGGGTGCAGCATTCCCAAGAGGTCAACACCCACTGTGTGGGCTGTGGGGGTCCAGCCCACTCACAGCCCCTCAGTCCCCACCTCAGGCACCCCAGTGCACGGGGCCTCACTGTTCTGGAATCCCAGTTGCTTTGGATTCCCAGTGCTTTGGAACCTCTGTTGTGGCTCTCCAGTGCCGCACAGCCCCGGTGCCACAGGGCCCCAGTGCTGTGGAGCCCCAGTGCAGACAGCTGCTTGGAAACACAGCGGGGTGTTGACTCTTTGGATTTTGCATGTCCCTAGCAGTTCCTGCTCTAGTTTTTGCTGGAGTAAAGGCCTCTCTGTGCTTGTGCTCTTTTTAGTCCCAAAGCTGTGTTTTTTAAGTTAGCCAGAAAAGTGTGACTAAGCCTTCACAACTGTATTAGCACTGCGCAGGAAACCTGTGGTTAATGTACCTCAATTCTCTCCTCTCTTTTTCTTCTGGGTTTACACTATTATCAGTTTTCACGCCATCTGCATATGGCACATGCAGTTTTATATCACCTGTTTTTACAATATTACCCAGTATTGTCCCAGTAACATTTAACACGATGCTTCCTGGTATGGCTGCAGAGATTCAGGACCCTGAAGAGCCTGTCAGCCAGTGTTAGCTGCAGCAATGTGTGTGGCTCTTAGGCAAGCTCGAAAACAGCCAAAAGGGAAAAAGAAAAAAAAAAAAAAGAAAAAGGCAGCTTTTCAGCCTTTTCAGCCAAGTGTTTTATCAGGCTTGCAAACACCTGCAAATCAGTTGCGCTGCAAAGCCTGTTGCCTAACAAAGACAAAGCTTTGTAATACAATACAATTAGACCTGAATAATTTAGGCACTGAAGCAAATATTTTGAGACCTAGACTGTTTGCTTTCCTGAATGAGAAATTACCCAGACTTGGATTCATTATAAACCTACTGAGAAAAAAACCAGACCCAAATGAGGAAATACTCAGTGTGGTAAAACTTTACCACCTAAATTCTCACAGTCCAACTGCACTGAACAGGCACGGGGCTAAGGAGAGAAGGCAGGAGGTTCCCCATTTTCCTCTCCTATAGCAGAGGACATGACGGGGAAGGGATCAGCAGGATTGAGGGGGGTGGTCAAACTCACACAGGCAGCCTCCACATTGTTTGTTCCATGAACCCTGGCTTTGCTGCTTTGAAAAGTGAGCTTTTCCAAAAGGAAATAAATACAAGTATCAATAATGTTGTTTCACAGTAGTGTAAATGAGTCCTAATGTCCCAAATGTCACCCAGAGGTCATATTGGGAATGAGGTCTTGCTGTGGTCTTTTGGACCAACAGGAGAACAAAATATTGAACGGGTCATTGGCTTTTCTTCACTCCGTGAGGAATTCCAGTTGAACTATTGGGATGCAGTTTGTTTTTCTGAAGGCTGGACAGTGACTCCATTTTTGTATGATGTTCTGAACTACTTGTGAGCACAGATTTTGGAGCAGCTTCCTTCCCTAACCAGATTTTTAAGGGATAGTACCGCTAAGTATTGCTATCTCCTCTCAAACTATCAGTGAGCAGAAGTCTTTGTTTTTAAAGGATGTGGATTAACAACAGTGTGCTTTTTCATATTCACTCCCTTTTTTTCATTTTCTGACTCTAAATTGTATGTTGAATGTTATTTGGTTCTATAAATTTACCACATATTTGTTTCAACCTGGTGGCTGTCCCTCAGAAGTCCAGAGAAGTCCATTGTGAGCAGCAGTGCCAGACCCCTCCAAACTTGTCCCTAAAGGATGAAGCTGCAGGCTCTTCCTCTTCCTCCTCCTCCTTCTCACTGCAAGCAGTAAGAGCACTCGAGCAGCACACCTCAGCAAGGTGTAAGGACAAGCTATTTACTCTTATCTCTAAATGTGAGGGTTAATTGTTTCAATTCTGGATTGAAATTTCTGTTGTTGCTTTGCCTTTTTGTTTCTTATCTTGGTGAAATCACAGTCCTAGCAGGGGAAGGTGAGTAAGAGGGAAGCAATCACATAGTGTTTAACCAGAATCAATACAAAGGAAACCTGCTCCTTGGTTCATCCTGGCATATGGGGGGGGGGT
>VZTE01002783.1:603012-709039 GCA_013397775.1 Eulacestoma nigropectus | reverse complement strand
CGGGGCTGTGCCGGGCACCGGGGCTGTGCCGGGCTCCGGCGCTGTGCCGGGCTCCGTGCGGCGGAAGAGGTGCAGCCCTCGAAGGCTGCCCAGCGATGCCCCGTGGCACTGCCCGGTCGGCACGGGACGGACCGCACAAGTTAATGGAAAAATAGTTAAGTATTCCCGTGACGTGCTACCTTTTCTGTGGAGGCGACGCTGGTAACCAAGTAAGCCACAAACCGATTTTAACAAACCCATCCCAAAACCAGAAGCCAATGCATTAATTAACTCCCTGTGGCATCTAGACCAGGATCAGTCGAAACATCTGCAGCTCTCTGTGGTGTCTAAGCTTCTGCAGAGCAGAGGGGATCACATAAGCACCAGGAGAAGTGTAAGAAAACCACAATACCGAGGCTTGTATCTGCTTAAATTATTCCTACAGTTTCGCTGTGCTTGCAGTAGCACATAAAGCAGCTTCTACCTGGTGGTCGTTAATGCAGATGGGCTCAACTCTCAACTAGAAGTAAAAATTAGTCAGATGCCTTTAGACATGAGGAGCGCTCCTGCAGGAACAGAAAGATTAGCTCTCTTGGAAAAACTTAGATGACTGCAAAGAACATATTTGCACATGAAAGGTGCAGTGTTTCCTGCTGCTCTACGGAACTGCTTTCAGTGCTCAAAGTCACCACCAGAATCAGGAGATAAGCATCATTGCTTCAATGAGGCTCCAAGTACTCAGAGGATTCTGGAGACTCGGCAGTATATAGCCCATATAAATAATATTTTTTTGCTGCTTAATATGACTGAAAGTGAGAGGGGGATAATGGTTAATTTGCTTTTTTATTACCTATGAACTTCTAGCTCATAGTCAATGCAGAGCAGATTTCTCACTCATTTGCATAGTTCAGTGGGATTTCAGTCCTGTGCCTCAGAAACCACTGGCTCATTTGACCAAAAATCCTGTTCTTCAGAGAAATAAAGCAGCTCATGAGGCACATGAAGGTAGTTGTGATGGTCCCTGTAGGTGCAGAAAGACAGAGGCTGAGCAGACCTCAGGATTTCAGCCTCCTGAGCCATGGAAGAGCTGCAATTCTGGCATAGCCAGTCACTTCCTTAATCTTGAAGTCCCAGGAGTAGTGACAGAAGGGCAGATGAGACACACAGAAATAAAATGTCCTCTTGTTTATGTAGAGGAACAGTGTGAGAATGTCCAGTGAGCCACCAAGACAGGTGTTGGTAAACCCATGGAACACAAAATTTCTCTTTACTTATGTCTGTAATACTGGGTTATTTGACATCTTTAGTTTATTAGTAAACACACACTTTAGTGACCTGTTTTTGCAGCAGAGGAGCCGCATTCTAGGAGAGGTGGACATCTGAGGGAGGAAGAGATTATTGGGAACTAAGGAGTGTGAATCGGGCAGAAAAGGGAGGTCCAGTGGAAAAGCAAAGACTGGAGATCTGAGAGATAGCAGCAGTTTGAGGAGAGTTTGAGTTGGGATGAACATAAGTCAGCGATACAGCGAAGCCAGTTTAAAATAATGAAGTTCCGAGTCTTAGACTTGACTGGATGCAGAGCCTGAGAAAGGTCCCTCGCTGACTTGTGGGGGGAGGGAAAGGGTGTAAGGAAGGGTGACCTTTGTGTGAGGGGTCTGGTGAATGTAGTGTTCCCATTATTTATCCCAGTGAAATTCTCATATTCTTTCCCATTGAATGGAAAGGATGTGTACTGCCTGTGGATGTAAAGAGCCCCAGGAAATGCTGTGAGGGATTTTCATTGTGAAATACTTGAGAAATACATTGCTGTGTGTGTAGGGATTGGAATCTCGGTTGGTGGAGGAAAGTCTGGCCCTGGATAAGTAGGAGCAGGTGAAGGGAGAGCACAGAGCTGCCACCAGCAGCACTGCAAAAGTGGCCCAGTTACCTCTGAAGAGCAACAGAGAGACAATCTCCAAAACTACTACATGAGCTGCACGAGTGAGCGTGAGCTCGCTGCCACTGGCATTGCGTGACTGTTTCCCAGTGCTCTAACCTCCAAAGACAGGCCTGCTCGCAGTTCTTTAAAAATTACTGTGAAGACTCCCTGTCTTCAGTGTGAATTTGACAGGCTCCCAGCAGAGCCTGATTTTTTTTTTTCTATTTTTAGAGCCAGCTGTAAAGCTGTAGTCAAGAACTGCTTACATAATATTTTAGAAGTGACAGCGAAGCACAATGGCATATTTTGACCTTTGGCATTAGATAAGTAATTGGCAGGTTAAGTTAATTTTTATTCAAGCAAAGAGACTTGCTTTTTACTGCTTGTGAACTCCTGTACCTCCACACAAGATTAAACCTCACGGGTACGTTTTAAAAATAGGTTTTGGTTTGCTGGTCTTCCTTTTCTGTGTGGCGTGAAGGAAGCTCCTTCACGTGAAGGAACTCCACTCTTCTGCTCTCCATCCATGACACGAAGTGCCTGGTATGTGTGTGTGCGTGGGTGTGGGTGTGTGTGCGCGCGCACAGGCCTGACAGAGGGCAGGATCCTTCATTGCCTGACTGACAGCCCAGTAGTATTACAAATAATTGGAAAACTCACCTAGAAAACACCTTTGTTACTGTGCGATGAGGAGCCGGTTTCAAGCCTATGACTCAGGGTGAGTGCTCAGTGAATATTCCCTTTTCCATTCCAGACGCTGGGTTATGGGCAAGTCGGAAAGCCAGATGGATATAACTGAAATGAATACTCCAAAACCGAAGAAGAAACTGGGATGGAGTGGCCTGGAAATAGGGCTGGCTGTGATTGTGGTGCTGCTGGCCATCGTGGCCATCACCATGATTGCCCTGTATGCCACGTATGACGGTGAGTACACAGGGACTGGCTGGATGCACAAATACAGGGGAATAGGGAAGGGGTTTGGGATGTTGGCTGAAATGTAGAGCTGCATCCACACGTCTTGTTGCTGGAAAAACTCAGAATCTGCGTCTTTCCAACTGGGACTTGGTAAATTCATTTGTTCATGCAAAGTTGTGGTAAACACAAGCCATCTGCTTGTTCTGACTTAGGAATACTTCTGTTTGTAATTAATGCTTCAGTAAGCAAAAATCCTAACAAATTACAACATTGCTGAAGAAAACCAAACTCCAGAGTTTCCTTTGTGTTCCTGTAGATGTACGAAAATCCTGTGTTTTCCTTTTCCAGGCTGTTGCAGCAGGGACTCTCAGTGAGTGAAGTCATCCTGAGAGGTTTTGTGCTTCAGCAGCCAGAGCAAAATAATTTCATTCAGGGGTAAATACCCTGATAATTTTTGGAAAAGATAATACAGAGAAGCTAAAATTTCCATCTAGGGTCAAACTAGAATGTTTCCTTATATTGGGAATTAAGTGCTCTGTTTAATTTTGAAGAACTTAATAGTTTTGTTTAAGCTTTTAATTGAAGTGTAGTTCAATTATGGGATGGAAAAATGCCATTATGGGGGGAAAAAAGTTTTATTTCCAAAGTCTGAAAAGGAAATATTTTCATGTTCCTGAATCCTGTATTTTGTTCAGAAGACTTCAATGTCTCAGAATTTTCATATAATTCCTTGAAAATCCTTTTGTCATTGTAAAGTATTGCTAAATTCAGACTGGCTTTGTAATTCTCTCTAGTCCTTTTGCTATTTTTTTCTAAATTGCTTCTTTGTTATACAAATAGTATTTTGCCCACCTCCAAGTGATAGGACATTTTCCTCTGATGACTACAAAAATCCCACATGATGAGTGACTAGCACTGAATGCCCCAAAAGGGATGAAGATGATGATATTTTGAGAGCCTGATCCTATAAATATTCCCTTACTGAGTGTAAGGTGTCCATTCATATTTATCTTACTGTACACTGCAATTAAATTGACTGTCAGTGAAATATTTACAGTAGATTTTATTATATTGACATTGAATAAAGGATTAAGAATGTGCTTGTATTCTCTTTTAGATGGGGTTTGCAAGACGCCAGACTGTATCAAATCAGGTAAGAATGAAAATACATATGTTTTAAATTAATTTATATGTTTTTATACAAAATTACTACCACAGAATGCTCCCATCTAACTGCAGACTAGTCTGGCACGTGGAAGTGTGGGATCTGCTACCCCACATGATTTTCTTAGCATAGTTCCTCTACAAAAGTAAAATCTTGTACCATGATGTTGTCAATCTTACAAAGTCATCCTCCACGTCCAAAAGATTCTGAATGTTATAGTCTGACAAGCTACTTCATCCTTCAGTAACAAGTGCCTACGAATTCTTTGTTTACATCCCGATCCGAACTCTACTGGAAAGCTGCTACAATGCATCAGGGAAATGCTGAGTCCCACACTCTGTATCCTCCCAGAGTAGGTGAAATGGTCGTTATCCCTGCCCTCCCTTTCCTCTCACCTCTGGTCCTCTTGGCCTTTCTGTTTTCTCCTCCAGAGCAATTATGCTGCTTCACTTTTTTGCCTAATTTACTTCTAAATCATGGAATGATAGAATCACAGAAGGTTTTGGGCTGAAAGGGACCTTAAAGCTCATCTCATTTCACCCCCCTGCCATGGGTAGGGACACCTTCCACTATCCCAGGTTACTCCAAGTCCTGTCCAACCTGGCCTTAGACACTTCCAGGGATCCAGGGGCAGCCACAGCTTGCCTGGGCAACCTGTGCCAGGGCCTCCCCATCCTTATAGGGAACAATTTCTTGCCAATACCTAGTCTAAAGCTACCCTGTTTTAGCTTTGAGCCATTAAATATCCCTGTTCTCTTTATAACACTTCCTCCACCTCAATCCTAGGCTCGGGAGCAGCCTCTCTCAGCCCTCAGAGGAAAGGAGCGTTTACCTGGCTGTGGCAACACAGATTTCACAGGGGCTCTGTGCCAGCTCTGCTTTCTCCTTTCCTGCCACTTTCCAAGCTCAGTTGACAGCTCTTCATGCCCTTGCAGAGTCCTCTCCAAGGCAGGAGGAGATCCCAACTCTGCCAATGGAGGATCACCTGTTGTGTCTGAACACCCCCATAACAGGACTCTTTTGATTATGTTTTTCTGGGAAGCTTCTGAGATGGGGCCCCAGCAATCCCTGTCTTGGTGTAACTTCGGGGTAGTTGTTCATTCCTCTTTTGCTTTCTCCAGCCCTGTAGGATAACTTGGCCACTGAGTTTAGAAAGGCTGTGGCCTGGTCACAGAGGGTGCCAAGGGACCTAAAAGAGAAGCTCATGCCATGGCCCCTTTCCCAGCACCCCACTGTGACCTGAGCCTTCTGAGCAAACTCCTTGCCTGTCGTTCAGCCTTGGTAACCTCCCATGAGAAGCACCACAAACATCCCAATGGCTTTGGGTTATCTTTTGTCACGAGGAACACATAACTCTTGCATAGGTTCTCTACATCGTGACTGGCCCCTATGGAGCCTAAGAAGGTTCAGCCCTGGGAAGGGGGTGAGGAGTCACAAAGGATTTGACAGTCAACATGCAAGACAAATGTATGTGCTTGCAAGCAAAATTGTATGGAATTTTAAGTGCAGTTGTTAAAGAACCCCAGGTCCACAGCATCTCGTGGGAGGCTCCCAAAAGGTTTTGATTTGTATACACCATTTAGACTTGCAGATATACCAGAAACAGCACAGGAAAGTCAGTATATTGGTTTCCTTACTGCCATGGGACTACTGGTTTCAGGTCTCATTTTAGGAGCTCGGGTTGCTACCCCACACCTCAGTCCTGCTGGAGTCACCCCGGGAAAGCCCCAAGGCAGCCCCTCATCCCAGGAACTGCATATTGTCATCAGCATGGGCCAAACATAAGGTTTATTTCAGGTGACCATCACTGTCTTTTCATTCCACTTCCAAGGTGTTCTTCTCCCACCATGAAAGCTCATGCTGTGGTTTGGAAAATGATCCAATTAGTTCTCTAGTGGATTGTTTTTAATCTCTGATGATGCTCATTTTCAGCTAAATACACATTGCTAAAAGGGACTTCAGACAGACTGTGATGATGAATGAACTCCAAAAGGAAAAGCAGGAAAAGTTCAGAGAAATGAGGAACAATGTAGCAAGAAGTGCCTAAATTAATAAAACAGAAAAATTTTTCTCCTTTATGCTTCTGTTAAAGGCTTTAACAGCATTTAACCACTGGAAAGGGATAAAAGGAAGATACTGACAGAACTTACTGTTCATTTGAGAGAAGAGCTGCAAATAAATGACCAGAAGAAAAAAAATGTAGTAAAATAAATAATGAATAAATAAAGAAGAAAAAATGTAATGAGAAGTCATGGGGTAAGATACCAGTAACTGCATGGCAGTGTTATCCATGGATTTGTGAGACCCACTGCAGTGTAGCACAGGAAGGTACCATGCAAGTTGTACATTTGAGCATTTTTTGGATAAGCTGACACACTCTGCTAACTTCCCTGAGCTCAGGCAGCACAGCCTCATGGAACAGGGGATTTTGATCTCTGTTTCTTACCTAGGTAAGCACATTGTGTTGCTCCTGAATCCTCCCCAGGTCACTGGTTGTTATGCCAGCTTATATTACTTTATTTGTAAGCTATTAAAGCAATAGCTGACAATCAGGAGTACTCCAATAAGATTAATCATTACAAGTAATTGATATGAAGCTCTACATTCTTGGTGGCAGGTAGGAACTGAGTAAACAAGTGACAGTAGGAACAAAGCCAAACACTGGTTCGTCACAGCAACACTGAGCACTAATGAAAAGTACACCGTGTATTACCTGTATTTGTATGGGTATAAATTCACCTGGATTAGAGATAAAATAACAAAATACTCATATCATAATCACATTTCCTTGATTTTAATGTATCTGTGGTATCAGCCAAATAATGAATGGTTCTCTGGGGCTCAGGTGTGCAAATAACACTCTTGAGGAGAGTATTCTGCATGGTCATACTTAATGTATGTACTTCGCATACAGCCCTAAATGAAAGACCACAGTTCCCACAACTGAGCTCTTTCTGGTACTTTTGCAGTATCTAAGCTTCAAGTTCTGATAAAAGTTGGATAGCTAATACTGGCTGGCATGGACCTTGGAGCAGGAAAGTTATGAGAGATGATTATTTCTGTGTGACACGAGTAGGCACGGAGGGTTACCCAGGTGCTGACTCCAAGCAGAGCAACCTGACTGCATAGTTCAAGCCAGGTTTGATATTAGACTGTTAATGATTTCTCAGATTTAAGCAAGATGTGGATTTCTCCTAGGTCTTGTTGTGAGGTTTTTCCCCAAGTGACAAGACAGTGGATAAGGGCCATCTTGGTGCCAGAAGATGTTTCTGTCGTATTGTACTGTTTGGCAGGGCTGTGAATGAGCCCGCTGGGCTGTCCACTCCTGCCTAGGAAAGTCTGTGCTGCTGGACTGACACATGCCAAGGTCATCCAAGGGACAGTGATGCCCTTCAGATGCTGCCCCAGCCTGGCAGAGAGATTCAGAGGGATGCCCTTAAAACAGGAGATGTTAGGAATAATTGCAACTTTCCTCTTTCACAGCAAATAGGTGGAGCTAGGACAGGAATAAACTGCAGCATTCAAAATATTCCCCTTCCCCTAAATGAAACAGGGCAAAAAAGATAGAAACCAGTACCAGAGCTTCCACAATCCCAGAGCCCTTGGAGCTGCAGTGTCACACTTAGTAAAAACATGACTGAATTTCCCAATCTCTGGCTGTTGGCATGATCCTGTATCCCTTTAAATAGAAGTCACCCTGAAGGCATTGACTTCAGAAGGGAAACCAGGTACGAGGCTTTGTATCTATTTCCATAGCAGGTTTTATGCTGCTGAAGCAGTCTGAGGTTGAAAATGCACCCGTCCATGGCTATTTCCATCTTGCAGGCACTGGAGCATTGTAAAACCATCAGATGTTGGCCTAGGATGTAACACTCCTAAGCCAACTGAAAAATGGAGGCAGGCAAGTCAACACAAACACCACAGACTGACTCTCCACTTAATTTCCACCAGCACAAGAGACATGGAAAATATTGAAAGTACTGGAAAAATAACTATAAATATTTGACTTGCCCATGTGGAGGAATGGGCAATTGAAATCACAAGCCTCATAATTTACTAAAAATAATGTCAGAAAAATGGGAAGAATATTCAGTATCCTGGGAAATTCAGAGGTATCCCTAGCTCTTGCCTAAGATTCCTCCTTTCTGTGAGAGACTCTGTTCTGGCATACTGGTAGTAGAAACAGTCTGGGTGGAAGAGGAATAGGTATAGGAAAAAGCCCGGGAAGTTTATGGACAGCAGCTGGGAAAGTGTCATCAAGGAATTGGATTTCACTGAGAATCCCTGGCACCATCGGTCAGTCTTGGACAAGCCACTTCCAGAGGGTCAAAGGGATAGCAAGAATCAGTATCAGTTCTAGAGCAAAATGTGGAGCAGGTCTAAAAATGAGTGTGGCTTCCAGAAGGCATTAATAGAAAAACCTTTCCTGACAAGAACTGAAATGGTCCAACAAAGTCAGTATTTTATTGAAATAGACAGGATTCAGTTGAGTCTAAATCATACTTAATTACCAAAATTACATTACAGCGGATACTTAACCTCTGCTATGTCTTGTGCTTTTAATGTCCCTTTTCATCACATTTCAGTACAAAAAAGGGTAAGTGAAGGGTAAATGAAACATCCTACATTTTATTTAGAACTGAGTGACCACTCACAGAGCAGGAACATCTGTCAGTTTACCACCAGTAAACAGCCAACTGGAAAGTATGGAAGTTGTGGTCAGCACAGGAATAGTAATTCCTTGTTCACCGATGAGAACTTTGTTTGGTCTAGAACATTCAAGTAAGCTTGAGCCTATTCTAAACTAAATATATTCATGACTTCCCTCTTCAGAGAAAACAAGTGTATTCCTGTTTTTCTGTAAAGACTCTTTGTGCCATGTGTCCATGCAGCCGCCCGGATCCTGGAGAACATGGACCCCAGCGTCAGGCCCTGCGACGACTTTTACCAGTACGCCTGTGGGGGGTGGCTCAAGAGGAACGTCATCCCCGAGACCAGCTCCCGTTATAGCAACTTTGACATTTTGAGAGACGAACTAGAAGTTGTTTTAAAAGGTCAGTGGAGTTTGGGGACTAAATAAAGTTTCTTCTTTGCCTTACTTGTTATCCTAAGAAGTTGTGGTTTTCTAGCAAAGCTTAAAATACTACCAGATATTTCAGGTTTTTATGTTTGGTTCAGGACAAATCTGCCCCAAACTGTTTGCTTGGAGAAGGCTCTGGGAGTTGTGCTGCTGTGTCTGACACTGGAGCAGAGCTGAGCAGACCTGCCCTTGCTGGTATCTGCAGATCAGACCAATTGCAGTCCCCACCCTGAGCCTGCACCCGTGACAGCACAAGGCAGGTGAAGGAGGAGGAGGAGGAAGAGGAGGAGGAGGCGGAGAAGAAGGAAGAGGAGGCAGAGGAGGTCTGTCTGTGTCCACATCAGCTGAAATGCTGGCAGCTGCTCTCTGGCTGCCCTATGTCCTGCATATCCGTGTTCCATCAGAAATCCCAAAAAGCAGGAAGCCATTTTCCTACCTGTCACATCAAGACTATCAAATTGTTCACAATCTGGTTTTTTCAGGTGAAAATAACAGAGTTCAAGAAGTCAGTGTGTACTCAACGTAACACTCTCCAACCCACTCTCTCCAGGCTAAATAGCCTTTTTTTTACTTTGCCTATCTCCTGTTTTTGCCAGCTGTGTCTTCACACAATAGCCTGGTTGCTTAAAACCTGTCCTTGAGAAGTCAGAGCATTTGTCTTTCACCAAGGGTGACCTACAGAGTATCTACTGACTCCTTCACATTCCACATACTAGCACAGACTGAAGCCATTGCAAGGCATTTCACCTTCAGAGCTTCTCCCTTCAGCTTCTGAAAGGCAAAGCCTCTCTGGAGTTAGCAATGGACCCGGAGCACTCCTGAGCCAGCTGTGCTCCTCAGAACCCTGCCAGGACAGAGCAGGAATGACCATTATTTGCTGTGTGTGTTTCAGATGTCCTCGACACCCCCAGCACTAACGACATCCCAGCAGTGCAGAAGGCAAAAACTCTGTACAGGTCCTGCATAAATGAAAGTAAGTGTCCCCTGAGTCCATTGCACACAGGATATCTAAATAGCAACCAAAGGGCCCCACCTCAGTCAGCTACACTTGGATCCTATTCTGTGCATAATTTTTCAGATATTCTTTCTGAAAACTAAAATGTATCTATTCTGTAGAGTCCAATAAAAATGTCAGCCGTAAAATTGGTATTGTACCTCCTGCTTTACTACCTCGGGTATTTTAAGTGTCTCTTCAGTTACTAATTTGCTGCAGATGCATAAACTCAAATCCTTCCAGTTAAATGGGAGTTAACTTCTTTTGTAGAAATTACCTGGGATGAGGTGAAAGCTACCTGGCACACCAGGCTCTGCCACTAGAACAAAGAGCAGTAAAACTGTTTGCAGTGCTTCCTAAATCATATTTTTATAGTTTCTGTAATACTATGAATACTTTTCAAAACTATTATTTCAAGCTCTCCGCAGAGAGAGAAAAAAAGACAATACTTCAGTGTCATGGTCTCAAGGATCCGCATATGCTGTTTGTGACTGGAACATTTTTACATTAAATGTTAAAGCACAGTCATACATCAGAGCAAACTGCTGCTGTGGTGATGGGGGAAATAGTTCTCAGCTTCACTGTTCTGAACTCATTATAATATATAACATTTGTGGAGTTTAAAATGTCATGGTAACTAATTTTATTTTTTCCAAAAGCTGCCATTGATAGCAGAGGTGGAAGGCCTTTAATTAGTTTATTGCCAAGTGTGTCTGACTGGCCTGTAGCAACAACTAACTGGGACACTTCCTATGGTAAGATAACCTGTGCTTATTTCCTTTTAGTTAAAATATCTAAATTATTTAATTTATTGCTTACTAAAAATAGAGACTGACTATACCTTTCATTTGCTTAGGTACTGCTTGGACAGCTGAGACAGCTATTGCACAGCTCAACTCCAGATATGGAAAAAAGGTCCTTATTAATTTTTTTGTTGGCACAGATGATAAAAATTCCACAGCACATATCATTCACGTAAGTCTGCCTGGGTGCCATGGCCTTGTTGATTATAAAAGTGCAGCAAATAACTGGAAGCACAGACATAAATGTTAACAAGGAGAAACATCAGTGATCTGAATTTGACCTGAGTACTTTGTAGATGAATTTGTGAATTAATGTAGTTTTCAACTGAAATTCTAGGTTTCACAGTGCCCTGTCTGTTCTCCAAGCTGACATCTTTGTCCTGTGCACTCATACACTGTTACTGTCAGTGAGATGGGAATGACAGAGACAGAAAGGTCATCTCTGAAACTTGAACATCCAGACAAGGCAGGAGAATGTCTGGTGACTGCTGGGATGCAGCAGTTAGAGGAGTAAAGGGCCAATCTCTCCTGTCAGTGGGTAGATGGATCTGTGACCACTTCCCATGCAGGAATTTCAGAGATGCAGGAGCTGCCTGGCTTGTCTCCAGGCTGTTTTGTCATCCGTATTTCACCTGTTTTCACACTGGCTACCAGTGACTTGCAGTGTTCAGCAACAGAAAAAAAAAGACTGAAAAGAAAAACAAAAAGTCTAACGAGAATGAAAATAATTAAAGGTGGGCAACAGGATGAAAGAGGAACGCCCCTGTGGCCAGAAGATAATTTGGCCAGTGAAGCATCAGCACCTGCAGCTACCGAAAGAACAGTAAAATGCCGTGCCATTTCTCCTTAAGCACTTCTCAATTTTTATTTGCATTTACAGATTGATCAGCCTGGGCTGGGCTTGCCTTCTCGGGACTACTACGAGTGCACTGGTGCATACAAAGAGGTGAGGGGGAGCTGACACACCACTGATGACAGTTCTCATGTTTTATCCTGTATTTTCCCAGCAGCTACGTGACTTTTTAAGACCTTTTGGAAGGAGATAAACATGAAACAATTTAGCTTTGTTATACAGCCTCTGCCAGGCTTCCCAGCTGGATCAAGAGCTATCCCCTGACTGTGAGAGTTGTATTAAGACAGAATACAAGTGGTCATGATCAGCCCTGTTCTGTCACTGCAAAAAGGAGGCCACTTCTGAGCTGTGACAGACTGGCAGCAACTGGCAAATGCTGTAAATGAACTACTTCTACCAGTAATAGGCTTGGAAAGAAAAACAGAACCATTCAGAACCAAAGAGACACTTTGCTGCATGAAAAGTCTGAAAAGATCACAGTCTCCTACATCAACTGCTGAACACAAAACACAACAGCAAAAGGATGTGATACCATAGAAATGGCTCAGATACCTGAAACCTTGTATGGTCTCCTTTAATTCTTGTTTACTCATTACTTCTACGGGTCTCATTAACCTGTTAGCACTGACACTGTATCCCTGTTGCTAATATTGGATGTGCTTTAAGTCCTTGAGAGCTGAAGTGTCTGTGCTGAAGTCATGGAGCTGAAACTGCTACCACAGTGACCTTTAATTAACCACATTCCTTCTGTGTAATTAAATGCAGAAGCAATGAGAAAGTGTACAGACCATTTGGGGTTTGTAAGTATTTTGCTGATGTGCCAACAGCTAATAGTGATTACAGTTAATTACAGATCACATGCTTATTAAGACAATCATTGCCATCTGAACTGCTCAGTTCCATGTGAGATGGCCTTTAGGAGCTGACTCACATAGCAAAACCTGCTCCCTCCATGTGTTGCATTGACTGCAGCACTGAGAGACAGTTCCTGTCCTCTGACCTACCTGAGTATCAGCTCTGCACTGCTGGAAAGTAGAGGAGGAAGTATTCTTGAAAACCAGCTTTATCACTGGCAGGCAGGTTCCCAGTGTCCTTCCAAGCATGACTGCTCCAAGCGAGAGCTGTTCCCCTTCCATCCCTGCTCTCCGGCAGAGCCTGCTCTTGGCTTTGGTTCCTGCTATGTTATTCCACTCCAGGAGTACACAGCACACACCATCTCTGCCTCCTGCTCTTTCCAGGCCTCTGCCTCCATCAGGACTTCCCACCCCAGAGCTACAAGTGGAATCTGCCAATAAGATAATTTTAAAATCTTCTTCTCTTGTAAGATACAGGATGGCTCTGCTCAGACAGGAGTGATTCCGATGTCTTAAGTTTCCATTGAAATCGCTGAGCCTATTTATACAGTCCAGCTGAAATTAGCTGACTTATTTCTTTGCTACCTGACTTAAGAGCTGCACTTAGGACAAAAATAAAGTCACTGATCGGTACCTAAAAATCTCTGTTAACTTACTGGTTTGAGGTAATAGCTGTATTGAATTTTATGATGGTTTTTACAGGGTTGGTATGCACTGTCTTTTGTGACTTGTTGTAGCTATCAATGGTTTCATGGGCTTTTCTCTTTCTGAAATGATCTCTCTTGCTTGCAACTGGCCCTGGGAGTTCAGCCCCTTGGACTGCTGTGAGCCCTGTCCCTGTCCCTGCTGAGCCTTGTCCCTGTCCCTGCTGGCAGCCCTGTGCAAGCTGCCCGGTCCCACGGTGCCACAGCCCCAGCTGGGCACAGCCTGGCCCTGCTGGCAGGGAGGGATGCCCAGGAGGGGATAGGGAATGGCTGCACACATGGAGCATTCATTAAAGAGGTGTGTCCCCTGCCTTAGGAGCTGAACGTACCAAAATATTTCTATTAATAAAGCTGATGACATGCACACCTTATTAATCCTAGGTTTAATCTGGTTTGGTAGATTACATTGCATAAATCAGATTTGTTATTTGATAGCTGATCCAGCACTATGTATGTTTTTTATTTGCATTGAAAAGGAATATTGAAAAGAGCATTTCTGTTGATAGAAAAATGAGTGTGACTTACCAATGAGGAATTAGAATCACAAATAATAATGGAATTAGAATAATACTGAGGTTCCATAAAATATAATGACACCTTAAGTTATTTGACAGTGTGAAATTTCAGAGAATTTGCTGCTGTATTTACATTCTTATCATTAGTGAACTCTTTAATGTTAATTTCATATATATTGTCTATAGTATACCTAACGTCGCATACAGCAACGTGAGTTCTAACTGTTCCAAGAAGCACTGGAGGAGGTTCACAGCTCCTGGGAGTGCTTTTCCCGCAAAGCCAATTCCCTCGTTTTATGTTCCTGGGAACACGGCTCTTTGGAAGCAGTATTTTTGGAAGTTGTAATTAAAGTGAGCTAGAAAAAACATGGGTGATGGTTTAAATATGGACGTACAAATGTCTCATTCTAAATAATGAAAACACAGTGCAGTCATTGGGAGTGTTTAGCTTTGAACAGTGCTCCAATTACACAGCAGTGCTCCATGATGGAGTGTTCAAAGTTAATTTCTAGTTGTGATCTAACAGTATTTCTGATAAAATTGAACTGTTTAAATAAGGGATGAAGAACCATAGTTCATAAAAATGAAGATGAAATCTTGAAGATAATCAAGGTATGCTCTACTTTGAAGAGTTTTGTCTTTAACCTGTTCCTGTTTTTTCCTGCAGGCATGTTCTGCCTATGTTGATTTCATGATTTCTGTAGCTAAACTAATCCTACAAGAAAGAAATATTTCTGTCAGTGAGAGTGAGATTTCTGAACAAATGGGAAGAGTTATGGACCTGGAGAAAGAGATTGCCAATGTAAGAAAAACATCTTTAAACTATCCTTTAAATAACTGACTTCTTTCTTAATACCTAAGAGAGCTGACTGTAAACTGAGTTGTTAACTTCCTTGCTGATGCTATTTTGTGGGACCAGAAATGTATGGAGCCTGTTACACCTGAAGGAATAGACAGTAGTACAGCTGTGTCCTGGGAGGAGCAAGGGAAAGTATTTGAGCCAGCTGTTTTCCAAGCAGTGAAATGTTTTATCCTGATCTGTTCACAGAAGCCCTGCAAGAGCAGAGAGAGAAAGACTTGGGTTTTGTTTAATGTGGTTTAGAGTGTGAGTTTTGGGAGATGCTTTGGGGCCTCTCCTGCCTTTGTCCTGTTTCCCCGTGGGCTGTTTGGATCCCAGAGCAGCAGATTCCCAGCCCTTGGCCTGCTGTGAACACAAAGTCATGTTTGTGCTGCACAAGCTGCTCCACAATGCTGATTGTTCCAAGGGCATTTTTAACCAAACACTGTTCTCCCTTAAAAGAAAAGGACAAAGGAAAAATAATATAATGAGTTTGACTTTGGAGAAATAGTGAGAGTTTGAACGCGCATGGAGAAAACCAAAGGCATTCATGAGCAAACCACGGCTTATTATTATTAACCATTGCAGCAAAACCTGAAGCTGAGGATGACCATGAAACAGTCTGAATACATATTTTATAGCTTCAGCTATTTTTGAAGTTACACTGATAATAAGGTCACATACTTGGGAAAACCATTTGTATAAACTAAAACCATCTGATTTTGATTTTCTTCATTTTCCTGAGAAACACACCTCTGGGCTTGTATCAGAGATGAGCAATTATTATCAAAAAGGGAATTCACCAGAGAAAGGTTTTAAAGAGGAGTATTAAAGGAACTTACACCTGCAGTGTCCCTGCAGCAGTTGCTGCTGGTGGAGTCCAGCTGGTGCTGGGGAAGCTGCCACTGCCTGGGATGTTAACCTTTCATCCAAAACTCAGTATCAGCCTGAATGTGACTGAAGAGAGCTGGCATTGTGCTCTTGGGAATTTGTTAAAAAAAACCACAGAAAAAATACACTGAATGCACAATAGAATAGGAAAGAGGAAGTGGAAGAGAAGGATGGAGATAAAGGAAGCTTGACATTACTGATTTTTCAAAGCACTTTAAAAGGGTAAAATCTGCTATTGTGGATGCAGATGTTTAACTCAGCAGTGCAAACTCCCAGTGCCCAGAGCAGCACAGAGCTGTGAGCTGTGGGTTGTGCCTCTCCAGCAGTACAGCGGGTCACAAAGAACAGATAGGGCAGCAGTGCATCCTGATCAGAACCGAAACTCCTGGGAACAGACTCGATGTACTTAGTAATTTTCCCTGATTAACTCTGACAGGCAACAACAAAATCTGAAGACCGAAATGATCCACTTCTGCTGTACAATAAAATGACCTTGGCACAACTCCAAAAAAACTTCTCACTGGAAATCAATCAAAAGGTGAGTGATCAATAACCTGGTATTTTAACCTCTAATTTATCTCTGATGGGATTAAACAATGAAGCCTGAATTTTTTTTCTGTTAAAGACACGGCATATTTGCAATTGAACAGGATCCCTGATGTGCACAGTCTTATCTACTCTTCTGATGACACTAAACTGTATGCACATTCTGTACCTACTGCTTCTCCTAACCTGAAGGCACATCTTCCCATCTGCCTCAACATAAAGAGATGGAAAAGGACAAAGGAAAAGAAATATCCAGTGGAAGGTGCCTCTGCCCACGGCAGGGGGTTGGAACTAGATGATCTTTAAGATCCCTTCCAACCCAAACCATTCTGTGATTCTGTGATCCTATTACTTATCCTCATGGGTTCAGGGCTCAGGACAAAAGTCCAGCCTGTAGCCACCAACTGGTTCAGGGATGTTGTAGTGGACTACTCAGCCCCACTCCAGAGCTGAGTTTATCCAGAGCTGCAGATTCAGAACAAATATCTTGTTTGTCCAACATTCCCTCTGTAAATACTGCTCCCAATGCAAGCAGAAAGGAGCCCAGGCTGTCAGGCCCATGAAATAGGACAATTCTCCACATCCCTCCCACTGCAGGTCCCCCGGGATGTGTCAGCTCTGCTCTCACCCGGAGCCATGTCCTGTTTGTGCAGGGCAGCCTTTAACTCATGGCACCAGAGTCCAGCTGAAAACCAGCCCAAGCTTTGCTAACACAGCTCTGTCTCCTCAGGAGCATTATGTCGTACTAGACATGGGTACTTTTTATTGTCATTACTTTTACTGAGGTTTCTGAGGCCAGTAAGGTGCAATGAAACACTGTTATTCCTGGCACTTTTTCATAATCACTGCAATTTTATTGACTTTAATTCTCTGACAGTTCCCTCCTGCCTGGTTTAATTGGTTTCATAATTCACTGTCTCCCACAGGTATAGCTGGTTACCACTACAGTCATCCTGTCAGAAAACAACAACTCCTGTCATAGAATGGCATTGCCCTGGTTATTATTAGTTCCTGGGGGGTGCTGCAGATCAGCACTAATTTTAATTTATTCCAAAATGCTCAAAAGACACTTGATGGGAGTTGGTAGCGTTGTAATGTCTAAGGATAGAACAGCAATTATTCCCAAGATTAGCCTGAAGTTTGCTGCTTCTCTCTCAGACCTGCAGTGACTGTTCCTGAAAGCTTATCTACTCTCCTCAGCTACATCTATTTGTCTGATGGAAGACAATACCTCTTCCAACAAGCCTTTCCAAAGATACAGGCTGGAAAAAATCACCAACACTTTTCAAAGTAATAGGCAGAACAAAAACTTTAAAAATTAACAAAAAATTGTGTTAGTTTGAAATCAAAGCAATTTCTCTACCCTTACTGCCAAATACCCCCTATGTTAACAACATTTTTAGAGCTACAAATGATCTCAGATGAGTTATTATTACAATGACCCCATTTATAAGTAGTGCAAATATTAGGGAAATTAAAGGCAGAGCATTTGTGTCATGCAAACGTATTTAAACTGTTTATGATTGAACCATATAACAATGCATATTGATTTTCTAGGCGTTCAACTGGTCAGAATTCATAAATGCTATCATGTCAACTGTCCAAATAAACGTTGACAACACAGAACATGTCATTGTTTACGACCCTGACTACCTTCTCAAGCTCAGGTCTATTCTTGTAAAATACTCTTCCAGGTAGGTGTGTTAAGCATTCTTGATATTTGCATTTTCTTTCCAGAAAACTTAATAAGCCTCGAAACACTACCAGCTTATTATTGTTGTTTTGTTAAACAGAGACCTTCAAAATTACATGACCTGGCGATTTGTGATGGATCTTGTCAACAGCCTCAGCCAGGACTACAAGGACACAAGGAATGCTTTCCGTAAGGTGCAGAAATTCATCTCTTCCTATGTTTTAACGATGGCTTTTGTGAGCCACAAAAGATGGGTTTTTTTATGTAGGTGTAGTATATAAATATTTAATGTATTTTGGATTTTGCACACAAAAGCCAGATGTGTCTGCTGAGCCTCTGCTGGAGTGTATCTATAATTTATGGGATTTATGCCTGATAGCTGAGTGGATTTGAAAGCACTGCTCTGGTACTTGGTCTCTTGTTTTTGTGAACCTAAATGAATCCCCATTTTGGTATCAGAACAGTCCCATTTGTTTGCAAGGGATTACAGTTCTGACTGACTTGATATAAACTCTTCATCATCCAAAAGAATATATTCCAAGGCAAACATTATGACCCCCATCTTTGTTTTCAGTCATTCGATCCTGCTGATAGCTTAGTGCTTTTAAGGAAATGCTGAGCAATTTCAGCAACTGGACATGGAAGTTCTTTGTATTTCCACAGAAGAACTTCTTCCTCTGTAAGAATTTTGCTAATGAACCTCCCACCTAAGTGCCCTAGCCGGGAGTATGAATTAACTGACGGGCCAGTCAGTCACTGTGCTCGTTTGCCCTGATGTTTGTGTCCCACAGGCCCTTTATGGCACCACCTCTGAGACTGCTGTGTGGCGCCGCTGCGCCAACTACGTCAATGGGAATATGGAGAACGCCGTGGGCCGGCTCTACGTGAAGGAGGCCTTTGCTGGAGACAGCAAACACGTGGTAAAGCCTTCAGCCTGAGTGCCGCCAAAGTGGCCCTTAATCATCACCATGCACTTCTTGACACAGCTTTGATTGCACTTTTCATTACAGTGTAATCAAAGTGGGTTTGATTTTTAAGTTTTAATAAAGTGTTAATAATGGTTATTACAAAGGTTTAAAAAGCCAAGTTTTTATTACAGTACAGTGTGAAATGTGAGGATTGCACGTGCACAGCTGGAGAGAGAGAGGCACTTGCCTGCTCCCGCGGCTCTCTGAGCCAGGTCCTTGGGTGGGCTGTGCACGAGCCAATCCTCACATCCCAGGAGCAGCACTCGCTGGCACCAGCAGTCACTGCTTTTCTTTGAGACTCACACTAATCCACATCCTGCCACCAATGGGCACAGAGGAAATTGGTTATTTCTGTTTGCCTTCAGCCACACATAAAATTCATGAAAATGGACCTGAAGTGAAGCCTTAGTTGACTGCGATCACTACTGGAATCCTGGTGTGAAACAACCCATTTTTGGGGTTGGCATAAACACAGTGATTCCATCAGATGCACAGCGTCCAGTGGGGCGATGTCTATCAGGTTTTGGTAACCTGAATGACTGAACTGCATTGCATACCATCTTACTCTGTGGGTTTGTAACATTCTGGTGTCTTTTCCAGGTTGAAGAAATGATTGCGGATATACGTGATGTTTTTATAAAAACCTTAGATGAACTTCCCTGGATGGATGCAGAGACCAAAAAGAGAGCAGAACAAAAAGTAAGTTCTGTCTTAAATATTGGTAATGTGTAGTTCTATAAAAATCAGTATTTCAATTGTTTGTCCTGACAAAAAATAAGCAGTAACTTCTATCACTGTATTATAACACAAACACATTTATAGTTGTGTTTATAAGGCACAGCAGCTTAGGATTCCATGGGAAGGGGCCTCTGGAGATAGGTACCCAAAATAGGAGGAATCCGTATACAAGATTAAGACCTTTCACGCAAATCGGTCAGTGATTAAGGAGCTAGATAATGAATATCTACAGGAAAATAATACTGAAAATGAGAAGGAATGATTTCTGGTGATTTGACCAGCTATTAGGGGCAACAAGATAAAAACCATGAACTAGTGCTTTCAATGAATAAAAAAAGTAAACACAACCTATATATAATTAACATCCTGCAGTTTCTACAGTAGCTTCCATATTGCCTTTCTTATATAATTTATGATTTAAAAACATGGCTGGATTTGCTATGGATATCAAATTCCCTTGTCCCTAGGCAACAGCAATTAGAGAGAGGATTGGTTATCCCGATGAGATCGTGACAGATGACAGCAAGCTCAACAGTGAGTACCAGGAGGTAAGTACAATAGGCAGAAGAATTAGATAAGGGTCTTCAGAGAAAAAAGTGTGCATTTGCCTTCCTTGCCACACCGAACCCTGTGCACCTGCACAGAACAGCCCCGTGTGTGCCCAGCTGCAGGGGGAAGGGAGGAAGGTGTGACCAGCCAGCCGGGTACAGCTGACCCAGCACCGATGCGACAGGATCTGATGGCATTCCAAGGACATGTATACATTCTAGAGGGATTATGTGAGGATAAGCATGGAGCCAGTGGTGTTCCGTGCAGCATTCCATGTGGCACAGACTGACCCAGCACTGGGTGCGTGGCATGCACAGGCATGGAGCTGACTCGTGTGTTTTGTCAGAGATGGAACTGCTCCTTACCAAACTGGCAGCTACTGGTTTGCAACAGGCAGCTCCAGAGGTTAAGGTCAACACCAACAATTGCTGAACTCCACTCAAAATATGTATAGAAAGAGAGAAGGAAGAGCTCTGTAAAAAATACCCAGCTGCTAACATAGATCTAGTGACAATATCAACTCTGTGATGTAGCAGAGCTCTGCAAACCAAGGTCTAATTGTAGATCAAAAAATATTCTTAGAAATGTGTTGCTTAGCTCATCATGCTTAAGACTAGATTTTCCTGATCCCTGTGTCTTTTATCCCAAATCAGTAACACCACCACTAACTCCTTTTCCCCCTTTCTTTTTAGTTAAACTACAAAGAAGAAGAATACTTTGAAAACATTATTCAAAATTTAGTATTTACCCAGAAGAAAAGGTTGAAAAAGCTTAGAGAAAAGGTGGACAAAGAGGAGTAAGTATTTAATAATATTATGTCTAGTCTTTCATCCAGTTTGCACAGGAGAAGGTACCTTCCAACTTCAAATATTCGGTGATTCTTTTACACAGTTTCTAGGCTTATTCTAGCAATCATTAACTTTGCCACTAACAACTGAAATTCTAACATTTATTCTTCTGATGTTACCAGGTGGATAAGCGGAGCTGCTGTTGTCAATGCTTTTTACTCAGCAAGTAGGAATCAGATAGGTAAGGTTTACCAATTTATTGATGTGATTCAGATTTAGTGCCCAAATTATCCATTTTATATATATGTATATATGTACTTTTAAAATCAGGGAGTGAAACAATCTTGGTATTACAAATCCGAGTATAAAGATTCCTAATGTCAGCCTACTCAAAACCATCCATGGAAATAAAAAACTTCATCCACTCTGGCTAAAGATTAGAACCACATGGAGGCCCCAAGGTTTCTCACAACCATCCCGGCTCCCTTCACAGTGCTGCAAGGCTCGCAAGAGTCACGAAACATTTCACAACATTAATTATGCTTCTTGATATTTCTGTCACGTCCATTCTGCAAATAGTGTTTAAATTTTAGTCATCCAAATGTCGCAGACTGTAGTGTCCTTTCTAGGCCATCAGTGAGGTAGTGTGATCTACCTGTAACTCCTGAAAACAAGTCTAAAAAAATGGAAAAACCTTGTCCTGCAGGGTTCTGCACAGAAATGAAACAAGATTATTTCTTGATGTGAGCATTTAGCTCTTTACTGAACAGTTAACACAAAAACTTTCAGAAGGCTTTGTTTAAAATAGCTTTGTTCAGTAATTTGTAGGAAAGGAATCATGATGTGGAAGACTGAAACTGGTGACTGGCAGTTAATGTGAGTCATAAATTCTTACCTCATCCTTTAACTATGGCATGCACAGGATAATTAAAGCAGTCTGATCTTTAGAGTGATGTCTGAATTAGCTTAGAACTAGACTTTAAAAAAAACCCTCTAAAGAGCAGTTCTGTGCATGATGTGTAGGGAACTTAGAGCTCTGTTACTACATTTGAGTGTGGTCCGACCTGCACTGCTCCATCCACAGCTCAGACTGTAAGAAGGTGACTCAGCTTCCAAAATCCAGCTGAGCTGCTGCTGGCCAGGCAGCCCCACCATGTGTTCCCTCAGGTAGCAGCTGGCTCTGAGCCTGCACAGCCCTGAGTCCCCATCCCGCTGGCAGCACTTCCACAGCCAACAGCTCCAGAGATTGCTCCTCTGCCGGGGCCCTGCACACACCGTGGCACTTACACCGCTGTTCCTATCGGTGCTTTCTGGTAACAGCATGAAACACTGGGATATTTAATTCCATAGCACTGTACTGGGATTGCTGTGACAGCAGCTTGCACAGACAGCAGAACTGGGTTATTTCTAACCTGTTTATTATTTTCTAGTCCTTGCATGGTTCTTTTTCCTACTGAAAGAAAGCCCTAGAACTGAGCTGGATTTATACTGAAATGCAAGAAGTATCAATCTTCTTTCTTTTGCTGTGTGAGAACTGTCACCCAATTCCTCCTGTCTGTTCAAGTTCTGTAGAGTTACATCTACCTCCTTCCCAGGGAGAATTAATACTTTATATTGCGGCGGCAGCAGGGGGAAAGGAAAAGGCCTTCATGAGATACTAAAGCGGAACTGAATATTTTATAGTATTTTATTACTCTTAATTTATAAAAAGATCAGAATTGCAACATGGTTTCTTTTTAACTAAATTGTTTCTTAGAAGCCTAGAAAAATGAGTAGAGAAGTGGGTAAAAAGAAGTGCTTTGTTCCAGGTCTTTTATTGCCACCTTGGCCTATTTTTATTGATTCTAGTGGGAGTTACTTGTATTTTCAGGGGAAGAATAAATTCCTGTCTCTGAGATTGATTTGTGATGGAATGATCAAATAATTTATTCTTCTTGGGGGACACCCTCCCACTTCTCACAATGTTGTGAGGTTTGTTTAATGATGAGACAGAAGCCTGTGAATGTTAAGCGATGTAAATCGGAACAAACTGCTGTTTTTGCAGAGCAAAATAGTAACAAAGCAAAATGGTCGTGATTTTGGAAGTGTCTGAAGAGGGGAGTGGTCCTGCTGCTCTTTTCCTCCTGTCCTACAGCATTCCCATGTGTCAGTCACTTAGTGCTGCTGGGAGATCAGAGGGAACAGCGTGATTTTGGTTGAAGCCCATAAAAGTGGTCTGTCCCCACTGCACATGCAAGATAGCAAGGCAGGGCCTTAACTGTGCTGTGGCTTTTTTTTTCAGTCTTCCCTGCAGGCATTTTGCAGCCCCCTTTCTTCAGTGCCTCCCAGCCCAAATCTCTGAATTACGGCGGCATAGGAATGGTCATCGGGCACGAGATCACACATGGCTTTGACGACAATGGTGAGGCACTGAGCTTCTAGTGACAAAACACTCAATGCACAGGGTGTTTTACATGCTTTAGTGCTTAATCCTTCCAGGAAGCACATAAAAGGGAGATGAATTTCCGTATGTAAGATCAAGTCTGGATTTCTGAGGCATTACAGTATTGCTCTCCCAAAAGCACAATCCAAAGTCTTACTCGCTCTCTCCTCACTACACCAAACCCTCCTTTCCATATAAATAATTCTGTTTAACGTACTGTTACAGGCAGGAATTTTAATGAGAATGGAGACCTTGTGGACTGGTGGACTGAAGAATCAGCACGGAATTTCAAGGAGCTGTCCCAATGCATGGTGTACCAGTATGGGAACTTCTCATGGGACCTGGCAGGTGGACAGAACGTACGTCCTGTTTGTGTAGCTCCCCATGCTGGCTTGATGAGACAGCACTGCTTGCAGTGCCACATTGAAGGAACAAGAAGTTATTTCTCTCAATTCTACTGGCTTTTTTTTTACAGCCTGACAATATATTCCATCACACAGGATAGGGAAAAGATAAAACTCCCAGCCCTGAGGTTTTCCCAAAACATGTGTTGAAGTGTTGGGACTCAGAGAGAGGCCAGTAAAAATAGAGAAGAAAATTTTAACATGTTTTTCTGCCCTTTTATTCACACATTAAATTCAATCAAAGGATGATTTTAGATTTTGCAGCTTTGACTATTATAAATAGCCCAATATGTTGGGCTAAAGATTAAGAATATGTTTTTTAAAAAATAAAATTAGAGATTTCCCATTACCAAAGCTTCATCATCTTTGATGATATTTGACAGACTTACGAATACCTGCTAAATAGAGATCTTCTAGGTATCTGGCTACCAAGAAGCTACTGAACTTGACTAATATACAGAAAAATACCTTCTAGAAGGTTAGCTGATGTCTGTTAACAGATAATTTCAGCAATTTGGAGTTTGAATTTTAACTTGTTCTACAGACTGTACAGATTCTGTCCATTTCCTCTAACTGGAACTGTGGTAAGAAACTGAGGATTAAAGACAAGGGGAAAAGAGGAAGAATAAATGAGCAATGACTAAGTAGCAGAAAATCTGGGTAAGAGATACAGAGCCTAGAAAGTTGCCTGGAGGGGAAAGAAGAGGATTAGAAAAACAATAGTATCTCAAAACATGGATTTTGAGACAAGGGACACAAAGACTTTTCAGAGATGTTAACATAATCTTCTGCTAAGCCCTCAGATTTTAAGGTAATTCTTGCCTTTAGAAAGTGGAAAATGCACAAAGCTTGGTGTTACAGGTCCTGGATGAGCTCTTTTTTCAGAAACCAATACTTCTCCTTTCTATTTTACAGCTGAGTGGAATCAACACACTAGGAGAAAACATTGCTGATAATGGGGGTGTGAGACAAGCATACAAGGTAAGAAGTATCCATTTTTCTGTTTTAGTTGAAACTATCAGAGATTAAGAAAATCCGTTTCAGAGCCTTGGAAGAAGAAACACGATTTCTGTGTTAGGGACAGGACCAGACCTACTGTGCCATCAAGACATGGATTAAAGCTCCTGGCCAGCTGTGGTATTTCTCTCATCCTGTTAATCATGTCAGGCTACATATTACCTGTTCCTAGGGAACTCTTTTTCAACTAACTTTTTTTTTTTTCCTTTGTGAATAAGGAATGTGTGGAATGGAAACACTCACTGGCTCGCACTTGGACCATGACCTAACTGAAGTGCTGATACCAGCAGCTGTCTGCCACTGGCTGTCTTTTTCACCAGCTTTTTTATGCCAGGAAGGAGGGGCAGAATGACTTTCTTCTGACCCATAAACATAAACAAACACTTTGCTGTTCATCTTGTACAGTTGACTTGGGCCCTCTGTACTGGTGTCCCAAGATGTCAGAGGCACTGGACTCCCTGCACTACCCCCTCCATGGGAGCTGGATGCTTTTTGGCTTTCCTTTCCTTCTCTTCCTGAAACAGCTGCTGGAATCCCTAGATTGGCCACTGTTGAGACTGACAGTCAGAGAGACACAGGTTCTTTTTGTAAACATGGTCTGGAAGAGAGTAGCGAGTCAGCTTCTCTATCAGCTTTTCTTGTTATTCACAAATCTGATGGCTGCAAGCCTCAACAACATGATCCTCCTTCTCCGTCCCTGAAGACCTTGTTCTGTTACAAAATACTCACCACTTGACAATGGGCTGCTGATACTGCTCAACAAAGAGCCTGTGGGATGCATGGGCCAACTCACACTTCTCCAAGTTCTCACTGGAAATGGACATGTTTGAGGGCAAAGACAATTATTAATGAGAGTTTAAAGAATGATTTCGAAGCCTAAAAGAGGCATCAGGCTTACTAGATTAGTCTGATCTTCAGTTACTGGAACATTTGTGCAAAGTACAAAGCCATGAAAGGGGATACGCTTTCTGAAAGGAATGGGGGTAGCCAGAAACATTAGGTCAGAAGTATTAAAAATTATTATGACATCATATAAATAGTAAAAAAGGTCCAAAAGGAATCTTGAGAGGTCAGTAGTCCACCCCCCTCTCCATGCAGGTAGAATCAACCCCTTCTGTATCCTTCCAACCTCCCACAGGAGCATTCCCACTGCCTCCTCGTGGCACTCCTGGTGCCACCATGGCTCTGCTTCCAACAGTGCAAACACAACAATCTGCTCCTTTCTCTCCTGTGACCTTTCACATATTTGAAGACTTACATGCTTCAAGACCCAGACTTCTCTCCTTTAGACTAAACAAATCCAATTCTTTCGATCTTTCCTCATAGGTCATGTTTGCTAGACCTCTGCTCATTCTTGCTGCTTTCTTCTGGACTCTCTCCAGTTGGTCCACATCTCTCTTGAAGGGCAGTGCCCAAAACTGGATAGAGCGCTCCAGCTGAGGCCTGCCCAGTGCCAAGTGGAGTAGAAGGATTACTTCATGTATTTCATATAAGCCACTCCTGTTTACACATCCCAGTATGACACTTGCCTTTTTTGCAGTGCTGTGGCACTGCTGGCTCTCGTTCAGCTGTTATCCACTGAAATTTCCAGAGCCTTTTCCATGGACCTGCTATCTGCTCATTCCTCAGCTGCGCTTGGGCAGTACTTTGTCACTGACTTCAGGCAGAACATTTCTCCAGCATCTTTCATCAGTGATGATACACTAACAACACATCATTTGACATGTGTCCATAAGAAACATGAAAGCAGCTGTTCTTACTATGGCAAAGTTTTAAAGTCTTCTGCAATTCACTTTAAAAAACCAAACCCCAAAAAACCCACAGTGGAAAAATCTCTTTTTCATAATGCAGCATTAGATAATTGACAGCACAGCACTAAGAAATGGCCCTGTGGTCGTCTTCTTCAAGGCGGCATATGTGGGATGGATGGCCAAGGGAGACAACAATTAATTATGTCAAAGAATCCATGTTCCTCCTTGTCATCATTTCATTTTGACTGTCTAGGCGGGAAGTGGTAACATTTCTACTCACTTCATTCTACAGGCTTATGAAAACTTTGTGAGAAAACATGGAAAAGAAAAACTTCTTCCTGGTCTCGACATGAACCACAAACAGCTGTTTTTTCTGAACTTCGCACAGGTATCCTTTACTTCTTGCCTGAGGGCTTTGAAAACCGCTTGACATTACAGTTTAACAGCAGGTCAGAACAGGCTGACTCCCATGGGCTACCTAAGAGCTGGCAGAGCTGCGGAGCTGAGCAGTGTTCACTGCAAAGCAGTGAAAATAAAGTCTTTTTAGGTGATTTTTATCTTCTCTAAAGAAATTAATTCAGCACTCGTAAGCCTGGTAGGAAGTTTCTTGTGCCCAAGTGCCTTTGTCTGAGGTCAATGATGTACTTTTTTTAACAAAAACCAGCTTTTTTTTCTCTATGTTGTAATGTGGAATTCTCACGAACATTAGGTGTTTCATAGTTAAATGACAGCAGGTCTCTTCCCGTACAATCTTAGGGCTAATGATGCTTTTCTTTGTTACCTGTGCAGGTCTGGTGTGGAACGTACAGACCAGAATATGCAGTGAACTCCATCAAGACAGATGTGCACAGCCCAGGCAAATTCAGGTCAGCACAGCCAACAATGCTCGGTGCAATCCCGAGGTGTAACACCTCTGTAACACGGCTGTTTGTGGTGGAACTGAAAGGACCCTGCCCAAGGGCTGGGCTGCCCTTCCCAGGGGAGGTTTAACATACACACATCTACAGGCAGAGCACACTGGGGCTGCTTAACAGGAGACAGACGGGCTGGGCTGTCCCTGTCCTTTCCAGCCCAGCACTGCCCTGTGCTGCACCAACAGGCAAAGCCCTTCCCAGGAAGCTCCACAGGCAGAGTAAGGATGTGGGAGAGTTGTCTTATCCTTGAGAAGATCCAACTTAATTCTGTCCACACTATGGAGCAGCTTTGAACAGTCTCCATCACAGGACACACACACCATCACCTGGCTGTCACTGCACGACTGTTACAGCAAAGTCCCAGTGACTGTGTCTGGAATCCAGGTCTCGTCCACAAGTCCCTGCAATAGCTTCTGGTAAGGTTCTTATACACCAACAGCATGGATGGAGTTTTGTCCTCCACTGAAGTTGCAGGTAAAATAAGTGGGAAATCACTGACCCTCACTCTTAACAAACCCATGTGCTGTGGTACAACAGCAGGTGTGTATTTTGTGTCTAGTGTGCTCAGCCAGCCTTCCCAAGATCAGCTGGGCTCAATTCAGTAAAGCCATGCAGAAAATGTGGCTGCTCAGGGTGGAAGCCTTTGGGCCAGACCAGGATCTTTTCTTTTTATCTGAAGTCAGAGCAGCCTATTCATCAGCAGTATAACAATGTGCTCTAATAAACCTGTTTGGTCCAATGCCATGAGATCAGTGGTAGTGCAGCCATCACAGCATCTGCTGGCTCTGGAAGGCTGAGTCATCTCCAGGCTCCATGTCCACAATAGCCAAGTTCTCTGCTGATACAATCCACAACATTAATTTCAGTATCTTTCTTTCAGCGGCTTTTCACCAAAGCTTGTTTATCCCACACACTCAGATATTTAGTGAAAGCAGCGACTGTTCCCTCACTGTTCCTTGCCTGGTTTTATTGCGGGTGGGTTGTACTATCTGGGATCTCTCCCAGAGGCAGTTTGTGCACCAGATCCTACAATCATTCCTGTCTGGTCTCAGTGCTAATGAGGCTCCAGAGGCTCTTCAAAACCTCAGCACATCTGATTTGGATGAGGCACAAGGCCTTTGAAGCTCACTAGTTCAGCACCTCAGTGTAACAAGCTGTGTTTGTGTGTACCCTGGATAGAATACATCGTGTTGTGCTGTCTGTACCTCAGTAGGACAGGCTATAAACTTTATATGCAATGATACAAGTGTTTGTGAGAAACCAGACAACATTCTTAGAATGGGAAGTCATTTACAGGTTGAGGCCCCCTAAGAGCTCTAAAATAGAAAGCATTTCATGAGACATACCCTCAAAATTAACACATAATAACATACTATGGAAGTGTCACAAAGGCTCCCAACATGCCTTTTTCGATTATTATTTGGGGAGTGAGATAAGCCTTTTCAACACCTGCTACACTGACTGCAGACTGTTTCTCCTTACAAGTAGGACAAGGCAGCTCCTCACAAAAATTTTTAATTGCAGAGCATCCCATTTTAGCAGTTCTAGTTCATTGGAGCAGTGAAGCACAGCTAGATCACCAAAATGCATGACTTTTTTGATAACCCTTTTTCTGTGCCATCTCCTGTTCCACTGCTGGCTCCCAAGACCAGCCTTGTACAACAGTTGAAGTGTTGCAGGTGCCACTGCTGAACTTCACCTCAGCTTCTGTGAGCACATCCTGGTTCTAATGGTCAATATAATTCTCAGAATAATCATGAATTACTCAAAGAAACAGTTCTTTAAAGAACTGGGCCACAATCAGTGTCCATCAGTATCTGTATTTGACACTGGAGTGTGTTTCCCTGCATAGGTATGTGCTGCTGTATTCCCATTCCTGAAGGAACAAGTGACTCTTAGCAGATCTACTCACACGTGTTCACAATTACACGTATAAAATCAGCCTTAGCTGGAATGGCCTCATACTCACATCCCATGTTCAGTTGAAAGCCATTGTTTGTATGAGTCTTTTTGCCAGGAAACTCATTCACTGGAAAATCTGCACAGAACGCCCAGAGGAGCAGTATGATCTCAGTTAAAACTTGGTTGGTGTAAAAATGTAAATGAACATTCACTGACGAGTTACCACCACAGCCCTTGACCTCAGGGTCTCGTTTGCCCTTCACCAAGAAACTTGTCAGCAAAATGTAGCTGAAAAAATCCTCAGTAAAAACTATTGACAAGCAAGAAATCTTTTCTAGGTGAAAGAACTGGCTTGTGAGAGCAAGCCATGAGGAGGAGACAGGTCCTGTATTTTTCGGGTTGCAACAGGAGAAAGATAAACCGACAAAGAAAACACAGCCAGCCCTCAAAGTGAAATGAAGCAACAGTCAGAGCTCAGCAACAGGGCGTTCCCCACACTACTGTGAGGTGACACAAAAAAACAAGTTACAAAATATGGGTCATGTTGTTTGTTTCAAACCACAGTGAGCAGCAATGACAGTGTGTTGCTTTGTTTTAAAGGGTCCTGGGATCACTGCAGAACTCCCCAGAGTTTTCAGAAGCCTTTTCATGCACCACAAGAGACAACATGGATCCTGCTAAGAAGTGCCGCGTTTGGTGACGGACTGCAAACCTCACATCTCAAGGAGCTTTCCAGGAAAAGAGACCTTTCCAATTGTTTTGAGAAGGGGAGGAGGGACGAAAACTGAGGGGAATATGCTAGACTGTAATTCTTGGTAAACATGCAAACTCCAAATCATCACCCATCACAGCATTGAAGAAGGACTAAGGCAGCGCTGAGCTGCTTCTCCCCCCCCCCAGAGCCCTGTAGGACCCAACTCACCTGGCAGTGCACAGCGACTCTTCACCTGTAGTTTTAACCCTGCCCCCACAGCCAGTGGCTTTTTGGATTCATTTTAAAATGGCAAAGTGTAACACATACCTTCCCCCCGGTGAATGCAGATTTCTGATCAGGGGGAGGAAGGAAATACTCAGTAACACACATTTTAGCCATCATAACATGATAGAGAGACGATAGTTTATATCCCATTGTCAGACTTTGTACCCTCTGATGTTACGGGAAATCTGTTCTACCAAATGTTTCCATTTTTACTTGAAACCATTTATACAAGAGGAGTCCAAAGACCTGCTGTACTTCTTCTCACGAATTACTCCAGCGTGTATTACCTGAAGTCCCTATTTACAACAGTTTATTCACGGCTTTCCAGCCCAACTGAAATTGTAGGTAATTTATTAATTTCTGTACCTATAATCTGTAAGATTGTGATCAAAGACCCTTTCACCATTTTCTAAGCTTTTTCTTGCTTTCTCTAAAGTTGCTCTTTTTTAAAGTTTCTAGTAATGTATAAATCATAGTTTTTATATTTAAATCTTGAGCTACACTTTTGACTTGAAGTATTGTAACATATTTTATCAGTGGCTGCATAGAACTGGGAAATTGGAGTAAAGCATGGTATCAGGCAATAAGATAAAGCCAACAAAACTGAGTTCTCCAATGGAGGGCACCAACATTGGAGTTTTTAGGCTGACTCTGTCAGCGCTTAGGCTCTGATCCTGCACATAACTTGTACATGTTCTGATCGATGTCAGTCCTCACATCAGGAAAGCTGCACAGCTGACTGCACGAGTCTGAAGGAGCTTTAAGTAAGAAGGTAAAAGGCTTTAAATCTGCAATAATATGTATTAAACATCCTCATGCAGATTGCAAAGGAACTTACTGCTTTGTTTATCAAAGCAAAGACATTTCCAAACCAAGTACCAGATACCTCAGATGACGGCTACAATAGGTCTATTTTAAAAAACCTATGTCCTTTTAGCTTTCTGAGTTTGTCATCTGATCAAAACATTTTGATAATAAACTGAAATTATGAGCCAAATGCAGTGTGTGTTCTTCATAGGAATTATAAAAATACAAAACAAAAATTCTCTGCAAATAAATGTCTGCACTTGCCCCTGAGCCCCACAGCTCAGAAAACACAAACCACAACAAAAAAAATCCTTCACACAACTCCCAGGATTGGCTTTGCGCAGGAACGAGCCTCTCACAGAGAGGGGAAACCAGAGCTCCTCTGTTTTCACACAGGAACCAACATTCCCCCCAGCTTTGCACAGAACAAGGACAAAAAAGCTTCCAGCGCTCTGAGGATGCTGGAACGGGGCTGGAGACCGGGGTGAGCAGAGCCAGGCGGGCCCTGCGCAGGTGAGGGAGCGCCCTCCCCTGGGCCGTGCCCTGCGGCCCGGGCGGCTCCGCCCCCGCCCCGAGGGCTGATGGCCTCTCCCGGCAGGGCTGCGGCACCCCAGCCCCGCCCGGGGCTCCTACCTGAGCAGCGCCCGCCGCCGGTCCGGGGCTCCAGGTGCCGTGCCGTGCCGTGCCGTGCCGTGGTGGGGCCGGGGCTCGCACCGGGGCAGCCGCGCTGGAGCGGGGCCGGGGCGGCTCCGAGGGCCCCGGGGCTCCTGAGGGCTCCGGGCAGGGGAGACAGCGCCCCCCCGCGGCCCCGCCCCGCGCGGGCAGTGGCATCGACACTGGCACCGGCATCGGTACCGGCAGCGGCATCGACACTGGCACCGGCATCGGTACCGGCAGCGGCAGCGGCATCGGCACTGGCAGCGGTACCGTCATCGGCATCGGCAGCGGCATCGGCACTGGCACCGGCATCGGCACCGGCACTGGCACCGTCATCGGCACCGGCACCGGCAGCGCTGCGTGTTGTTCCCTTTGCATTTCCGCCCCGGGGCAAGGCCGGGCACCCTCAGCCCCCCGGGGAGGTCTGCGTGCGTAACGGGGGCACCGGCACCGGCACCGGCCAGCCCAGGTGTGCGGGGCGCTGCGGGGCTGCCAGCCGGGAGCAGGTTAACCTCTTCCCTGGGCTGGTGTCATCTCTGGGGCAGGAGAGACACGGGAGGTGGGCAAAGCACCCCGGAGCCACTGTCCTTGGCGTGGGACTGGGAATGTCCCACGATTAACTCTGGTTCACAGGCAGGTGTTCCCCCTGTCCCACACCAAACTCTGGTTCACAGGCAGGTGTTATCCCCACGCCTCCACTCTGCACCATGGAGAGGAACACAGTCATGCTCTGTGTCCACCAACACCCTTAAATGGGATTACAAGCATTAAAAGAATATAAACATGAGCCTGGAAAAGTTTCCAGGATGCCACATGCAGCATCCCAGGACAGGGGGACAGAGACTCCTCCCTACTCAATTTACTCCAAGAGCTGTTCAGGGGAAACAGGGAAAGCCAGGCAGAGGCCGTGGGGCAAGCCTGGCATTATACTGTAACAATACTGTAGTGGCCTGACAAAGTGACAAAAACTGAAATTATCACCTTACTTTAACAGTGTAGCACCAGCATTTTGCAAGAAATCTGAATGTGCATGGTTTTTTCCCCCTCAATCACCAGCATCTCTCTGAGAGAAAAGAACCCGGCTCTGAAACACTCGTTTTATTTTTCAGGAATGAAAAACCCCAAACCTTTTGCTACCCCTTTCACCCCCTGCATGTAAGGGGAGCTTCACGCTGTACAGCTGCACCACGAGCAGACACCCGAGTGGGTTGTCTGAAGGTGGTTACAAAAGGTCACTCTGCAGAGTGCTCCGTGATCTTCCAACAGCGTGGGGGATGCATATTTTCTTGGAATAATCCTCTCTTTACTACCCCATAAAACTGGCAGAAACTTCTCCTTTGTATACAGCAAGTCAGCTCGACGATACTGAAGCCAGCCTAGAAAGTTATTCTGGTTTCCTCTGCCAAATCTGATCTCAAAAATCAGGTAAAGCTAAACCAGATTGTAGTGTTTATGTTCTAGCTATGTAACGTTTTAATTGGAAACATTCGATTTCCAGCGTTGTAAGACACCCAAAGAGCTGTTTGGGCCGACGGGATCTTTCAGAACTATTTCCCTCTGTGCCTGGTAAATGAAGTGAGTTGTAAAAACATGGACATGGTCACTGTGGAGTCACTGCTGGCCCTGTGTCAGTCACAGCTGGATCAGTCTGGGTGGGCTCAGACACCGAGGAATTGGTCCTGAAGGGGGGACCCTGAGGTGTCTGCTCAGGGAGGGCTCTGAGCTCAGCCAGCCCCTTGCAGGGAGGGGGATGTTCCCACCTGCAGGGACTCCCTGAGGTGCTCCTCAGGGACACAGCAGCCCTGCAGGGATTGGGAATCTCCAGGGTTTAGCCCCTCTCTTTCAGGACATCTGATGAGACTGGATCGCCTCTCTGCCCTCAGTTCATTCACAGGTGAAGAAACCCGGTGTTAAAACAATTCCCAAATGGAATGTCACACTTCAGTGCTCCTGCTGACTGCTGGAGTGGCCCAGGAATGTTCATGGCTGCACTACGGTCAAATCTATTTGTGTTTCCATTCCTAAAGTTCAACAGAAAGTGCCCACAGATGGAGACAGGATGTCTGACGGATGTGCCTTCCTCACATTCTCAAAATTACAGAAATTGTGTGAGCAGGAGTCAAAAGAATAGCTTCTTTCTCTATTTAACCCCATCAGGGGTCGTTAAGATTTTTTTCACATTCCCTTAACATACATCTTGCTGGGATCTTCCAGACATGCCTCTCACAATCAATTCTCTGCTTTAACTGGGGATTGAATTATTAATGATTTCATCTTCTGAGAACTGCAGTTCTTCAGTATAAAAATCTTCATGCTCAGAAGCCCAAAGCTGTCTGTGAAAATGCAGTGATCTGATGCTCAGTTGTGATTTAAATGGCAAAGTCACTGGGAGTTCACAAGGCTTATTATTGATTGGGGGAATATAATTATCTCCAATTATAATTACAAAAGGCAATCCTCCCCAGTACAAGACACTCAGGGCCCCCAGTGAGTCTGGGATTGCAGATGCTCAGCTGTACCACCCTCCCAGCCCCAAATAAGCCTGAGGTTTTCATTTTCAAGGACATACATGTTTCTGTTTCATAACAATAGATTCCAACAGATTTTCCCCACAATAAGGCTAAAAATACTTGTCTGGGCCCCATGAGAAATTAACCCTTGCCTGTTTCTAGCAAGCTTGTAGTTCCTTAGCTGCTAGCAGATATTTTAAAAGTTTGCTGTTCAGCAAGCAGGCAGGTATCTGACTTACCACAAGATTCCAAAAACCACCCCCTCAATTGCAAAGAATCTGAGAACAGGGAAATGGGTTTGGTGATTCTTCCTAATGCTGTGGATAAAAAGGGTGCACGGCATTTACATTGTTGATATTAAAAATAACTCATTTTATACTTCTTTTAGTCTTTAGAAATCTCAATTGAACTTCCGTGTTCTTCTAATCAACGTCATTGTAGGTTCTTCTGACCTGTAAGACACAGAAAATTCCATGTAAAAGGGTGGCAGTGCCAAGCAGGGCCGGGGAGGCTGGTGTGGGACACTGCCAACACTTACTGCAGGGCTGCTGTGTGACACTGCCCTCACTGCAGGGCTGCTGTGTGACACTGCCAACACTTACTGCAGGGCTGCTGTGTGACACTGCCCTCACTGCAGGGCTGCTGTGTGACACTGCCCTCCCTCCCTGCAGGGCTGCTGTGTGACACTGCCCTCACTGCAGGGCTGCTGTGTGACACTGCCAACACTTACTGCAGGGCTGCTGTGTGACATTGCCATCACTGCAGGGCTGCTGTGTGACACTGCCCTCCCTCCCTGCAGGGCTGCTGTGTGACACTGCCCTCACTGCAGGGCTGCTGTGTGACACTGCCAACACTTACTGCAGGGCTGCTGTGTGACACTGCCCTCCCTGCAGGGCTGCTGTGTGACACTGCCCTCCCTCCCTGCAGGGCTGCTGTGTGACACTGCCCTCCCTGACTGCAGGGCTGCTGTGTGACACTGCCCTCACTGCAGGGCTGCTGTGTGACACTGCCATCACTTACCACAGGGCTGCTGTGTGACACTGCCCTCCCTGCAGGGCTGCTGTGTGACACTGCCCTCACTGCAGGGCTGCTGTGTGACACTGCCCTCCCTCACTGCAGGGCTGCTGTGTGACACTGCCCTCCCTGCAGGGCTGCTGTGTGACACTGCCCTCACTGCAGGGCTGCTGTGTGACACTGCCCTCCCTGCAGGGCTGCTGTGTGACACTGCCATCACTGCAGGGCTGCTGTGTGACATTGCCATCACTGCAGGGCTGCTGTGTGACACTGCCATCACTTACCACAGGGCTGCTGTGTGACACTGCCATCCCTTCCTGCATCAGGAGAAGACAATGTAAACCATGAGGGCACAGCCCACGATCCAGCCGAGCGCCAGCAGCACGGGGACAACCAGGCGGGACAGCGGGGCCTGGGCTGGCACAGCAAAGAGGGTCACATTACATTGACAGGGAACTTGCTAAATGAATCCCACCAAACCCACGACTGTCACAGAGCAAAGGGACACGCGGGAGCTCAGGCCACACTGGCTGTGATGGCTGTTTCCAGCACGGAGTCACCGTGTCCTGGAGCCTTCCAGTGAGAATCCACAGCCCAGAGGGGACAGGGAGGAGATTAGCACAGGGCTGCCCTTCAGCTCCCACGGGGAACATCCTCACTGGACTTACTGACAGCAGAGCCTGGATCTGAGCCCTGACACCTGCAGCACCTGCCAGGAGCCTCACTGGGCTGGTGACAGTAAACCAAAAATAGTGATTATTTAACACTGCAGTCAGTCCAGATCCGTGTGCCTGGGGCTGCAGTGAGGGGAGGCTGGATGGGCTCCCATGTCCCAAAGGGAGGCTGGCAGTGGCTGCACACCAGGGATTCGCAGCTCATCTCTCTGCCCACCATAGCCCTCTCCTATCCTGCCACCACGGTGTTATGGGGTAGCTCAGGTTGAGATAATTACCCACTGCAAAGGTGTTCCCTCCTTTCCAGAAGGAAAATACCACAAGTTTGCAATGTGGATGTCCAGGGTGGCTGAGCCACCACCGTGGTTCAGGCTGCTCAGCAGGCCTGGAACAGGCTCAGTGGAGCCCAGTGCAGGCAGTGGTTCTCCATGAAGCACATGGGAAGCAGGACTGGCTTTACATAAATAAACCTCCATGCAACATCAGAATTTTAAAGACCCTTCTATCAGTTTCTAGCAAACAGCACACTTCTGCCAGGAAGCAGAATAACAACCTTTGAGATCCTATTACTTACCAATATATTACAGCCTCTTACAGCACATCTTTACACAGTTAATAGAATTACAGGTTTTTGAAGGGATTAATAAATTATGTAAAACTATTCACAACACCTTGCACAGTTTAGATCAAGCAGGCAGACTCAGAGGGGTGCTTAATAATTTAAGGATTGCCACATTGTTCTTCTAAAGCTCTGCACAGTAAACCTGTCTCACCATGACCCTACACAGTGTGTCTGCCAGAGGGAGAAAGAGAGCACAGAGAGAGATCTGCATGTGCTGCCATGAAAATATTAAACACATAAACAACCACACAGCAAATAAATCCTGCCCTGAAACTGGGTGTCCTCTTGCCCCAGGGGAGTCCCTCACGTGTTTCATGTAGAGACTGCTCCTGCTTTGACACTGTCAGGTGAAGCTGCTGGGGATCGTTTCCCTGTACTTGCCATTTCTCCCAAGGTCTAACCACAAACACAGGGCTGGATCCTGCTGGGCTGCACAGAGGGGTTTGTCAGAGCTCTGCTGATGCTGCTGAGGCTACTGACTGTGGGGGTTTGTAATGGGAGCGCCAGGGTAATTTCTGGGGCTACCAATGAAAACTCAGATAAATAAATAGTGTTCAGTATCCTGTTGTACCTTAGCAGAAACTCACTCTCCCTAGATACCAGCAATGGTGCAAAAAAACCAGAGATAAGTCTTTAAAAACTTTGAACATAGCTATGAAGACGTATTAAAAAGTTCCCTTTACATGTGCTACCTGAGTAACTGCACACAGCACACACCACAGCTACAGTTGTAAATTTAAGTGAAATAAATAAAAAATGACAACAGATATAAAATGCATTTTTATAAGCTGCCTTTTCTCCTTGGAGAGAGTGAAGTGTGCTTACAATAAAAAGGTCATTATTAGAATTTCATTTTGCTCTGCCACTTGAGCTTCGTGGGGTTAAAATCTAAATTATTCTGTGTTCACTTGGCACTACACTTGGAGCTCAGCTACACACAATTTAACGAAAATGCTGTCAAACAGAACTCATTTTACACACTGTTCTATTGTGTTAGCTAACTTGGAATGACAACTACAAAAAATAAACAAAACTGGTAGGATTCAAAAGCACAGGAGGAACCCAAGCTGTTAATAGAATTAGCTTTTAAAGTGATTACACTTTCGTACTGAAAAGTAAAATACACAGAGTGTATCAGACAAGAATACAAGTAGCTGAATATATTCACACTGCATTGCTCAGATCTATTAATTTCAGTATATTAATCTATTAATTTCAGTATATTATCACATTCACATTTAATTGTACCTCTTACCTGGTTCTGCCATTCCCCCTCTGCTAGTTTAATGGCAGGTTAAGGTTGCTCTGCAGTTGCTCTGGAGCCCTGGGATGCTTTAAATAGAGCAATATTCGGAATGTGCTGCTGGCTCACTGGTGCCAGGGGTTGGCTATAAGCATTCAATTGTCTAAAAAGGCAAGAGTTCAGAGGCTCAAGGTTACCTCTGCCTGTTCCTCCAACTGCACCTCTGTTTCACAGAAATCTGACTAAGGAGGGGTCAGTTTATTGAAGAGGAAGGGAAACAAGGGTGCAAATTGCTTTATGGTCTCTTTATAGCCATGGTAAGTTCAGATATTACTCATGACCACCCCTGTATTTCCAGTATCTGGGATCTGGTGTGTTCTGAGTCCCCCAATCTTCTCTCATCCCTCTCTTACGAAAAGTCCGGCCAAGCCCTGTTCAGGATCCCTGTGCAGGTATTCCTGTAGTTGTTAGTTCTCTGCTAAGCACCAGCAGCTATCTCATACTTGCAGGAGAAGTTCAGTCCCAAGGAAGGGCTGCTTTGCCGGGATCCCTCTGCAGGGGCAGAGCAAGGGGGCAGGAACACGTCCAACATCACAGCTACAACACAGCTGGGAGGGACAGCCCTTCCCCAGGCACCACCTAAGGAAGGGGATTTCATTACTGCTTCTCCAAAATCGGAGCAATCTTACAATAAAACTCAGGGCTATGGAACACTTTGTTATGCCATGTGCACAGTTCAGCCTATCACAACATTTTGAGACACGAGAATAAACCGTGAGCTTTACTTTCTTTGTCTGGTTTTGCTATAAGGCAAATCCTTTTGGGATAAGATCCAATTTGTTGTAAAAAGAAATATGACTCTGCGTAAAATATTTATTGAAAAAAAAAATCTCTGGTACAATAACTTTGTTGGCTGCACAGCTGTTCCTGTAAGAATCCTATCTGTTTTGGTTCTGCTAATTATATATATGTCTGATCTCATGGAAATAATTTCCACCAGGAATCATGTATTCCTGACAAGACCATCTGACCTTCAGGGATTGGGATTCTTCCAGGCCCAGTTGCCACAAGCAAGGGCAGCGAGTCATTGCTGCTCACACCAGTTTGGGTAACTGCTCCCCCAGTGAGTGCTGTCCTGCATGGACAAAAAAGCTGGACTTAAAGGAGATAAAAGTTGTAACTGCAGCAAAGAAGAGAGTAACAATACAGACATTATTTTAAACAAAACATCTTCTGTTGGGAACTGAGGAATGAACTGCAGACATCAATTACAATAGAGCTCAGTCCAACAGCCAAAAAAAAAGCAGAGGGACAGCTTCAAAATATAAGAACAAGGAGAGGACACAAGGCTTAAGAAAATACTCAGAATGATCCGTGGCAAAACGCATCTACTGCTTTGCTGATGAAGAACAATACACAAGAACAACAATTCCCTCATTTCTATTTGTGTTTCCAATTACGTGATCTTTTTAATGTTTTTCCCTTTGCATTTGTGCTGGGACACTGAGATACTCAATATCCAGAGTTACACTTGGATGGGCAGTTGGGCTCAAAGAAATGAGCTTCCTTTTTAGCCTCCAGCTCACTGAGGTGCTCAAACAGATTGGTCTCAGGGCAACCTTTGGGGCAGCCTCTGGGACTTCATTCCCATTAACTGCTCAAAGCTGGGAATCACTTCAAATGCTTTAAATGTCTACAGTGCTTTAAGGGAATTAGGGCCAAAATTAGGAGGAGGAACAGAGTAAGGCAGCAGGCTGCAAGGCTTTCTGTAAGAGAAGTGATTTTAAGGGGAAAAATCCTTTTAGTGCCTGGTGCTTGGGCAGGAACTGTCAGAACCCCACCAACCTCCTCCACTTTGCAAGGCAAGTTGGCCATTTTTTGTGTTAAAATATCCAATACATTTACAGCACATCCCAATCTTCATCACTGCACCAGTACCCAGAGATCAAATATCGAAATGTCGCATTTCTGTCTTTGTTACTGTACTTGTAACCTCTGGGAATCTGCACCCACATGCGGGAGGCTGGCAAAGAAACGCTTTGTTTTACAAATTCTATATGATCCCTATAAATAACTGCAGCCTACACTGCTTTAGAGGAGATAAGAAGGACAGACCAACTCATCTTCACAAAGGGAATGCTCCAAGTAATAAAATCTTTATAGCTTTGTAATACAGGTATTAATTTTTAAATCACATTTCTTTCAATTGATCTTTTTCCTTTAATAAAAAATCCTGATTTACTAGCAAATCAAAAGCCAAGTTTATATGCCTTGAATTATTTTATGACTTTACCATACTCTCTTGTGACCTGCAGACTAACATGAGAATATCAGATTATTGCTTTCACCAAATAGGTTTATGTGTGGAAAATTTGTCTAATGAAATGCATTTTATTAGTCACACCAATCTTAGCATTTGAAAGCTCCCTTACAAATTGCTAGACATTACTTCTACTCACATTTACATCATGAAAATAAAGGCTGGATTATTTGATAACTATGCAACCGAAGACCTGGAAAAATCCATGTATTAAGCTACTAAATAATTAATTCAACATGCTTCTTCCTAGGGCTCTGAGTCTACACATCATTTCTCCTGGCAGAGAGAAACATCACTCAGCTGAATGCTGAGATACCTGCAAAGAACAGCTGCAAATATGATGGGGAAACAGCACCATGGTGTAGAGATCTCCATGAGCTGTGCCATTCCTGGATCAGTCCCCACTGGTGTCTCAGAATAGCATCGATAACGAGGTGGGCTTTGCCTTTGTGCAGCTCCATCCCTGGCAGCTGAGGGGCGGCAAATTCCTCTGGAACTGGCACAGGGCACGGCCCCATCTCCCTGACACCTCCTTCACCAGCGGCAGCTCCCGGCACCCCGGGGCCCTGCAGAGCCGGAGGTGGCTGCGAGGTGAGGAGCAGCACCATGAGCCCAGGGCACAGCCCAGGGCACAGCCCAGGACACAGCCCAGGACACAGCCAAGGTCAGGGCACAGCCCAGGGCACAGCCCAGGACACAGCCAAGGTCAGGGCACAGCCCAGGGCACAGCCCAGGTCAGGGCACAGCCAAGGACACAGCCCAGGGCACAGCCAAGGTCAGGGCACAGCCCAGGGCACAGCCCAGGTCAGGGCACAGCCAAGGGCACAGCCCAGGGCACAGCCAAGGTCAGGGCACAGCCCAGGACACAGCCAAGGGCAGGGCACAGCCCAGGGCACAGCCCAGGGCACAGCCAAGGGCACAGCCCAGGGCACAGCCCAGGTCAGGGCACAGCCAAGGGCACAGCCCAGGGCACAGCCCAGCCCAGCGATGGCAGCAGCTGAACACGGAGCCCAGTGTCCATAACCACAGACTATGGGACCCAGAGCAGCTCTGCAGCCACATCCTTCCCGAGCTGAACTGGCACTGAGCCCCCCCAGGAACAGCTCAGCCACCAAAGCTGCCCAACTCAGGGTCAGCCACAGGACAGGCTTCAGATTTTTCATATAAAAACTTCACCCATTTCTTCCTGTCCTGTGATTATTATTCTGGAAGGGAACCCAGCCCATCACACATCAGAAATCCCCAGGGATTTATGATTTGAGAAATGGCAGCTTTCTGGAGGATGTGAGTTATGATTTATACATTACTGCAACCTGTTGCTGTGGCTTTTACTGTCTACTTGGCATTTTCTTCAGAACTGAAAGGTATTTAATGTGTCACTTGGATTTGCACTGAATCCTAACTCCTGGACCAAGTTAGAACTCCAGGCTTACCATGCTGCATTTTCCATGTGATTTTTCTGCTGTGACAGAACAAAGAAGTTAATAATTACTCCATTCTGTTTCTTTGGATGAGAAAAAATGACCTGCAGTGCACTCTGTGTGTAGCAAAGTTTAAGGAAGACTCCCTGGTGCAGGCACAGGGAGGTATTTTTGGCCAGAGTTGTCACCTCTTGCACTGCTCCATGGTGGTGGCACAAAGCTGGGAGGAGCCCCAGGGCACCCCCAGGACACACACAGCCCCCAGACTGCCCTGTAGCAGTTGCAGCCAACTGATCCCCACCCCTCACCTACCATTTCAGGCTCAGTGGGCAGGGAAAGCTTCCTCCAGAGGGTGGCTGAGGAGGGGAGGCAGCAGAGCAGGAGGCAGGAGCCACCTGGGACACCCCAACAAGGGTTTTACCAGGGTGCTCTGGCCGTACCTGGACACAGGGGTGGGAACAGCTGGAGACTGGATTACATTTTTGGCTGCTCCTTTGTTCTAACTTCTGAAAAACAAGCGACTGAACCACTCAGCTGGGATGTGTGTCCCAGTTGTTGGTTCAGCCCTACATCTCCTGGCTGAAAACAACTGACCAGAGTGAAGATGCTGCGTTCACAACCAACCACTGGCCCGTGTGCTTTCAGCTCATGTGCTGGGCAAAGTCAGACACAGGCTGAAAACATCTTTATTTGACCTTACTGTGTCCTCTGAAAGAACATTGGCTTGTGCCAGCAAGGAACACAATGGCAAAACACAAACTGGCTGAAGAAAAAAGGCTATGTTCATTACCATAAATTGTGAAAGACTTTCTAAAATGTCATGTTTGTCTAAGATTTAGCTAGTTTATTTCTCGATCTGACCATTCCAGTTGACCATAAACACTGGATAAAATGGAGCAAGTTAATTTCAATGTCCTCTTTAGAGCAAAATGAAGGATTTCTTCAGAATCTTTTGTTCTACATTTTCATAGAATCAGGGAATGGTTAATATTGGAAAAGACCTTTAAGATCACCAATTGCAACCATCAGCCCAGCACCACCACGTATTAAAAAACTACAGCTCAAGGGGGTACAAGGCAGCCCTAGTCACCTTCCCCAGCAGAGACACCTGCAGATATCTTGCTCTTACCTGGTCATATGAGGACTCCCTGTTCTTAAAAACTGGGAAAAGCAAGGTTGGGACAAAATTCAAGAGCCAAAGAAAACTTCTGATAAATCCAAGCCACACCCAGGTGCAGGGACCCCCCAGCGTGTCCCAGCAGTTCCTGTGAGTGACAGGGAGCTCCACACCCTCCAGACTCACCCCTGGGAATGCCAGCTGGACCCCTGGGATCTTGGTGCCAGTCAGGCACTGTGCTCCTGGAGGGGCTGCCTCACTCCCACTCATTTTGCAGACAACCAGCCAGGCCATCTTCTCCTTCCTTTTCCAGGTGATTCTGGCATCAGCTTCTCTGATTCCATACCTCTGTGGAGATGTTCCCTCTTTTTGCAGTCCATCTACCTGAGGAAGAACATGAGAGGGATCCTTGTCCTTGCTTTTCCTATAGCTTATGTACTCCTTTTTAAATGAACCCTCTGTGCTGGGAAAAATACACTTTTAAAATTACCATGGCAAATCACTTAATTCAAAAAAGCTTTGCAAGCCTTGAAGAGCCATGAAGACACTACCAAGTTTTACCTGACCAGAAATAAGGTTCTCAAAAGCAATAAAAATGGACAATTTCATGTCCAAATTAAGAGAGAATCTTATTTGTAAGAACAGAGCAGTTTTAGGAGGATGATAAGACTGAACCACCGAGTCCTTAGAGAAAAGGTGTGTGAAGAACAGCAGCTCCAAACTGGTGCTGCAGTTCCCTCTTGTGACAGCCAGAGCAAATTCCTGTTTGCAGGGAACCAGGAGGTTCTGCTGCCTCAGTCAGCAGAGCCACTGCAGCTCTATGCACACAAAAAGGTATGGGTTGGGGATTTTAAACAAACTAAACCTGCTGCTTTTGAAACATTCCTCAGGAAAGATGTATTCAGTGTTTGGGGGCTTTGGAAAAGGAGTTTCCCTGCCCTGGGGTGCCTTTGCCCCTGTTCACGTTAATCCTACAACGGTTACAGGAAATGAAGCACCTGAACCTCCTTCCTCAGCCTGAGGTCCCTCTGGCACTGGCCAAGGATGCTCCAAGGTGACAGGCATGGGCAGTCTGGCTGCTGTTCAGATCACCTGAGTAACCCAGAGCAATATTTACGGGCACAAACAGAGACTTTGCTGCTTGTTTGACATTAATTCTCCCTGCCCTTCTCATTTCTGTAGGTTCTTCACTGTATCTTGCCCCAAACTAAGTTCCCAGGATTTACTGGTTTTTTGGCTTTTGGAAGCCAGTTCTTGGTTTGGGCTGGAAGGGACCTAAAGCCCATCTCGTTCCACCCTCTGCCGTGGGCAGGGACACCTTCCATGGACCAGGGTGCTCCAAGCCCCGTCCAACCCTTTAACACTCCAGGGAGCGTCACTGACTCGCACACCTGTCCCTGGATCACAGACCCAGGAGTGCTCGCTGGCTCCTGGCACACGCTGGTTAATCCTGGACACTGCACGGGCTCAGGCTGTGCCCCTGGCATCACCCCGGGCCCTCTGGCACACAGGGCTCAGGGGCTTGGTCACTGCCCGTCCTTGGTCACTGCCCGGCTTAGATGGCATTGCTGGGGTCTCAGCAGGTCACACAGCTCCTCCAGGACCAGAGGAGTGGGAATCTCTCCGGGAACCTCTGCTGCTCCAGGCAGGGCTGGCTGCCAGCAGATGGCAATCCCTGCCCGCCGTGCCGGGCAGCCAGGCCAGCGAATGTCTCAGGGCTTGGGAAAAAGTCTTCTGAATGATTAAAAATATGAAAAACAATGAAGTATTTCTAGAATTAATTACATTACATAATGTTTACATAGGAGAAATATAATTTTCTCTTGGTTTTCTGGATGCAAACCCCTCCTCTTGGGATACAGAACCTACAGACAGAAAATAGTGAGGCAGCTCTCCCTTTTCCCTCAGCCACCTCAATGATACCTCACAGCCACAGCCACCAGGAAATAATGTAAAATAATCACCACATTGATGAGAGAAGATCAGCACTGGGAAGGGAGCTCCTTCTGCAATAGCCCTGCCCTGGAAAACATTCCCATGATCCACATTTCTGTTACTCCACCTCTCAACCCCCTTCCCTTGTTTTTAGGGAGCAAAGAATTATGCCTGAACTCACCTGCCTTTCCTCAAAAATCGGTGTGTTTTGCAATGCACCTCAAATTACAAAGGAGGTCACAAGTGAAATTTCCCCAAATTGGTGTTATATTTTGAAAGCAAATGGGTTTATAAAATCCTCATTCAAAAGATAAAAGGTCAATGGTCCTTTTTCCAAGCCCTTCCCTGCACACAGAAATTCACCACTTTAATTACTCCACTTTTAAGTCTGCAAAAATGCAGAAATTCTTAGTTCAGTAAAAGGCTTTCCTCAGAGTCAGTTTATTCTTGGTTCATTTAAATTAATCTGAAATAATCTATCTTTAAACCTCATCAAGAGCATGTTATCTTTTGTAAGGGCTTAAGAGCTTTAAGATCATGCTGCCAGTAAAAGGACAGGCAGAAAAGCCTGAAGGCTAGGGGAAAAAAGATCGTTTTGAAGATTTTTATAGGGGTATAATCTCTAAAAATAGTCTTTTGATAAGTGATCGTGAAGTTTGGATTTAAAGCAAAAATGGAGGAAAACCCCCCTCCTGGGGGTGTGATAATCTCTGCTGGATCATCTTATCAGCAGATAGCAAGAACTTCATGTTTTCTAAATGTGTGTCAGAATTTTTTATGGATTTTTACCTGGGCACCAGCCTTTGCTACTTCAGCCGGTGAACTGACATCAAGTTTTCTCGGCTACAAAAATCACCAAAAATACCGAAGTCAAAATATTCCACAGTTACACAACCAGTTACCATCATCATCAACCAGCAGCAATAGTTTAGAATATACAAAAACCCCAAAAGAAGCACAAAAATAATTTACTTCTCTCCAGAGAAACTGATGCTGCTGGTAACTGATACAAATATATTCAGTGAATATTACTACTGTTATTATCTGATACATTCCTTCGTGCAAATTAAGGATTCTGAAACCCCAAGGTTTACTTTTGTATGAGCAGACACATGGGAAGGAAATTGAAGCAACAGTTTAATTTCCAAACAGTTTGGGATTTTTCAGACATTCCCTAAGTGACTTTTTCCCCTCGGGAGTTATTTCTGAACAAGCAACATAAAGTTTAAATGCTGTCAAATGCCAAAGGATGTTTTCTTCTAAATGAATGCTAATTAAGTTAGTAGCAAAGGTAATTACATTGACCTTAACTTCTGGATGTATTAAGCCACATTCAAATGGAGACAATTAATATTCAGTGTCATGTCTTTCTGTACTGATATATTAACATATAATTCTCAGTGGTGTACAGTTACTAAATTAAGGATCTATAATGTACTGACCATGTCCTTGATCTCTGTTTGTGCAGCTCCTTGAGCTCTTGACTGTGACACTCCCAGTGCCAGGTGCCCTCATCCCACAGGTGACATGGGACAGGTCTGCAGGTCAGTGCAGGGTTTGGTGCCATGGCTCTGTCCTTCTAAAATAAGCTCAGGTGAGTTAAAAGTGATCCCAGAGAATTTAATTTAAAACAGTGTCCTTCACACAGCTTAAAGGAACCTTTGGGTCATCCCTTCCAGGAGTTATGAACTGTCACAAGGATGCCACCCACGTCCTTCCAACAACTCCACAGCAGCAGGACTTGGGAAAGGACACCAGGAACTTGGGAAAGAACATCAGGAGCTGGAGGGACAGGACAAGGGGGACTGGCTTCCCACTGCCAGAGGCAGGGTTGGATGGGATACTGGGAAGGAATTGTTTCCTGTTCTCCCTGGGGGAAGAACAAGGACAGCACAAATCTCAACATTCAGATTTAGTCAAATCATGTCACAACCTCCAACGTGCCAACGCTCATGGCAATGACAGCATTAAAAAACCTACTGAAAATAGAGTAAAGCAGTCTTAAAAGGCCATTCTTTGGCCTTTGTCCTGTGCCTGACAACTGTCCCCTGCCAGCTAGAGAGAGGGGGGTTTGTGACACCGGCTCCTCCCAAAGCAGCCCCGTGCCCTCATGTGGAAACAATGCCCAGCCTCTCTGGCAGGGCTGCATTTTGGGCAGCAGCAGCTGAGCAGTGCTGTCCCCTTCCCTTCCCGCAGTGTCAGGGCACCTGGGGCTCATCTGGGGACTGATGACTGACAACGTGTCGAGTTCCAGGTTTGTTGATGCACATTCTATTTTCAGTTGATTTATTTTTAATTTGCCTTCTGTACTACACTTACTGCTGCAAGATCCCTGGACTGCGTTTCCCCTTGCAGTGCTCACCCCTGTCCCACTGCACCTCACCCCCCAGTCACTCCAGGAGCATGAAGGTGTGCAAATATTTTATACTGGTGTACATAGCAGTCACTAAGATCACAGCTTTGGTCCCTCTGTGCTCTGCCCTGGGCTCTCACACTGGAATGATGACATAAAAAATCCTGCACAACTGAGATATTTCAAAGTATTATCCTCTAGCCTCCCCAAAGTAGTCAATATGCTTTAAACTGTCAATAAATGAATTTTCTCCTACTAAAATTAAAAGTTTTGTATGGTTCTCTGCAGTTTGGTCAATAATACTGACAGAAGGAGCTCTTTTTGGAGCTCTTCACTGACTTTAAAGAACATTACAGGAGAGCCTGGGCCTTAGACCACAACTATTTCTATTCACTCTGACAAATCATCCATTTCCTCACTTTTCTGGCTGTGAGGAAGAGCTCTCCCCGTCTATCCAGGTATATCCACCAAGCTCCTCCCAACATTATCTCACCAGACCAATATCCACCCACAGCACAACACTCAGTCCCATCCCTACAATGACAGCTCCTAGACACAGGGAAGCAAATGATCCCATCATTTAAACAGCCTCATATTTAAATGCTGCACCTGGAAATGCATTTTAAAATGTAGCATGAGATAATATTAACAAATTCCCAGTATTGCACTTATCCCTTATTTAAAAGGCTTAAGATATATCCCTTTCTCCTTGTATAAACCAATTCAAGTTATATAATGTATGTGGATTTACTTTGCCCCAGTTCCAGCTGGCAATGTATTGCTAAGCCAAGGCTGTACAACTGCAATTTGGCAGAAAACAGGTCAGGGTTTTATTACACATCAAAACTCTCGAACTGTTCTGAATGTTTCAAATTAAAAAGGCAAATAGAAAATAACCCTTGTGTCAGAATGATCCTATTCCATTACCTTGCCCATAAATTTATATCGGGGACGCATTTTATTCGTTCTTTTGCTACTTTTGCACATCTGTACGTGCAGTTTGTTGTGACAAATCCTGGGACAAAGCAAGGGTGGGAGTGCATGGATACAGGAGGAGCTGGCCACTCTTGCCCTGCCCAGCCATGGGGAGGGCTCCAGCTCAGATCCTACAAGGAAAAGGCAGCTTCAGGTGAAGAAGGAGCAGGAAGGCAAAGAATGATGTGGGAAAAACCTTACAGGTGGTGGGTGGAAGGTTTGGTGATCCTGGCAGGACACTGGGGTGTGACCCAGGCCACAGGAGGGACACTGGGCTGTGACCCAGGCAGACGTGTGGCTCCCCAAGCTCATTAACAACGAGCTCATCTCTGGAGCAAAGACCTCCCTGCCAGCAACCCGAGGGACATCGCTGCCTTTTCAGTGCCATGTCCCTTGGACCACAGCATGTGGAATGTCAGACTGCTCGTTCCCCTGCTGCTCCAGGGCAGCCCTCGATAGCCCAGTAAATCCACGCATTTCCAGCCTTGTCCTTCCCTGGCACATGGGGTCAACGCTGCCTGTGAGCCGTGGTCGTGGCTGCTGCTTTGGGCAGATTCACTTTGCCTTGTGCCACCACTGCTCAGCCACTTCCTGGCCTGCCTTAATCCTCTCAACATCATATTTTTAGCATAATTACAGGTGTTCACTAATTTGCTGCTAACAGATGATTCCAAGTTCATTGAAGGAGATACCAGAACTACAAAGGGCCTCTTTGACTCTCCACTGCCAATTTTAACAAATATTAAGGAGTCTCTAATAAGTCACATTCCTACTGAAATCAAGCTGCATATTGGCTCTTTTGGGAAAAATATCTTCATAACAACATAGATCTTTAATTACAGATCTTAAATTATGGGACTGTCTTCCACCAAACAAGAAATCCCAATATAAGCATGTCCCAATATAAGCTCCTACTGTCTCTGAACTCTCCTTACTCCACCCTTTTACCTCTGTGATGTCACACAGTGTTGTGTGCCTCAATTTCATAAACAGCAGCTGCTCCAGGAAAACAAAACACAGATCACTTCCTTCCTTATTAAATCTCCTTCCCAAGTTGTCTTCTGGATTTTTAAACAACCTATTGCTGAATGATCCCTCTACACATTTTGATATCAATACATCCTGAGCCTGAGGCTGCTCCCCTGCCATATCTGCACACTGATTTTTTAAGGAGAAAAACAGGATCTTTTTTTCTTCAATACATTGCAAAGCTGATCATCTAATCTTAAAGATTAATGCAAGCATATAAACCCTGGAACACTGTCATTCCTGGCTCAGAGGCACTGGGATGTGTTATAGATGGTACCCCAGGGGTGGGTACACAGGGTTTTGGGAAGGAAGGGAGACAGGGCTGGGAGGGGACAGAGGCAGGCACATGAAACAGCTGGAGCAGCCCCTGGGGAGGGTCTGCAGGACAAGGGCAGGATGGAGTGGTGAGCATGAACTGCTGGCCAATCACTTTGTCTGCTCTGGTTAACAGAGAACGCTTTGCTCCAAGGGCACAGTGATACCCCCGATCCCATCACTCACTGGTGTTTTTTTAGGAGGTATTTTTTAGCCTGAAGTGAGGCAGAGCCCCCCAGGGAGAAGAGGAAGTTGGCAGCACCTCTGTCTGTGCAGCTGCACAACCCACACCTGAGGCTGCCTACCCAGCCCACGCCCTGGGCAGAATCCCAACGTAATTCCAGGTAGTGCCACGGCTCCTTCTCTTCAGAGAAGAGCATTCACATCCCCCCTCACCATTAAAATGCTTGGAAGAGCAAGGGTGGCTCAAGCCTGTCTAAACAGTTGTCATTTATTAACTTATGTTTTATGGCACCAGCCCTACTGCTGCAAGGAATTAGACATTTATTTAGTTCTGACATTTCCTCTCCTGTCATTAAATTCAGTCTTCTGTATAAAACAGAGAAAATAAAACAATTCCCCCATAGCTATTCAAACTTCATGTACAACAATTCTCTGAACAAGATGATGATTGTGTGGGCTGAAATCTCACAGAACTGCAGTGGGACTCAGTATCATTTCCAGATAACTTTAAAAATCCTATTAAAATTCATCCATATTCGTTATTTGTGTCTCCTGACATGTGACAACTCATTGCACCACAAACCAATGAATTTTCATTGCCACAAATGCATTTCCCCAGCACATCTTTGCACACAGGGCTTGATCCCTTCTCCCTCCCTGCTGGATACGGATTGCTGCCACACACAAGGAGCTGTCAACAATCTTGGTACACACAAGGCAGACCTGCACATTCTTGGGGTTTTGTGATTCAGTAAAACACACTTTGCTGCAGAATCCCCCATTTCCTGCTGGCACAGGGAAAGGTGTTGGGCATTCCCAGTGTGAGGAGTGAGCCAGCTGCTGGACAAGTTAAGCTAAGGACGAGGAGCAGGAATCCATGGGCTGTCCTTAAGGGATGGCTTTATTGCTGCTTCACAGAACTATTTGCTCCACATCCAGGAAATATTCTCTCTTCAGTTTGTTTCCCTCCATGGAGGGAAGTCAGGAGTGCTGGAGGGTAGAGTTCCTCCTGGGAGCTGGGCAGGGCAGCTCAGCTCCCCCAGGGATGTGCCCTGGACACTGAAATCACTGACTCCAGAGATCCCAGCTCTTGAGGGGACTCATCAGCCACAGACAGGACTGAAACTCAGCTCCTACTTTGAACTACAGAAATAAAACCCCCAACATTTTTCTCTGCTGCCATATCCCAAGATTAAACACACTGCAATAAAGCAAATGCTGAGGAAATAAATTCTCCTCTCTGAACATGAGTGTAAGGAACTAAGGATGACAACAACGTTGTTGATCATCTAACAAAACCAAGGCAGGACCATGTGTACATTTAGCAAAATAATTAGCTCAAGATGCAGGAATGCTAACCAAAGTCAGGCTTCACTGCATTGATCCATCAGAGCTCTTGCCTTCAGATTGGACCTGGCACAATGCAATCCTGTCACAGTGGCAACAATTAATCATGGGAAGCCAGATGATGGAAACTTTTCTATCCCTATCCAACAGATTTAAATATCTATGACTAATGAGATATTTTCCATCATATTTTTCCACCTCCTCAGTTTCTGTCATTTTCAGTTACAGGTCCTCTTGCTTTTGTTTCATAGAGAAGGAAGAGATCTGCTGTACCTGCTCATTTTCGTGGCATACACCCTCCATGTTTAGAGCAGAGACTGTGGGAGAGGGGCTTTTGAGAGTTACTCTTTGTTTTCAAATGCAGATCTCACGTTTATCCCACTGAATTTTAATTTGAAGTGTAATATTCTGCATATGCCACTCTGATTCTTTGTTCCAGCTTCCCGAAAGCAAAAGGATTTGACAAGGGGCCAAAAGAGGCAGAAATGTCTGAGCGAGTTCCAGCTGCACCTCGAGAGCTCCTGCTTTGCTTTAGGAAGCTCCCGGTCTCCATGGTTACACAGGAGTTGAAAAATAATGATCAAATGTTACCTTAAAAGCTCCCGTCCAGCATGAAAAAATAACCCTGCTCAGGATGCCCGGCTCTGACAGCCCACTGGAGCGTGACCCCACATCCTGCACAGCCTGCCCCGGGGGCTGGCTCCAGCCCTCTGCACGAGGTGCTGCTGGACATTCCCCCTGCTCCTCCTGGACATCCCCCTGCTCCTGCTGGACATTCCCCCTGCTCCTGCTGGACATTCCCCCTGCTCCTGCTGGACATTCCCCCTGCTCCTCCTGGACATCCCCCTGCTCCTGCTGGACATTCCCCCTGCTCCTGCTGGACATTCCCCCTGCTCCTCCTGGACATTCCCCTGCTCCTGCTGGACACTCCCTTGCTCCTGCTGGACATTCCCCTGCTCCTGCTGGACACTCCCCCTGCTCCTGCTGGACATCCCCCTGCTCCTGCTGGACATCCTCCTGCTCCTGCTGGACATTCCCTTGCTCCTGCTGGACATTCCCCCTGCTCCGGGCACAGCCAGCCTGGAGCGGGCTGAGCCCCCAGAGCTGCCCAGCACCCCAGGCCAGCCCCACGGCTCAGCCCAGACACGGCACTCCTCACCCAGGGACAAAAGGTGCCATCGGCTGGGGCAGCAGTGGGAAAGCTCCAGTCACAGCCTGTGTCAGAGCCAGCCCTGGGGGCTGAGAGCTGCTCATTAGGCTGAGCACACAGAAGGGAAAGACGCCTGGAGAGCAAAGCCACCCCGCAGCTCCTCCGATACAGATGGCGTTTGTTTCATTTATAAAAGGGCAAAGAACGAAGTCTCTGATTCACATTAAAAAAAACCCCATAGAACCAAACTCCAAAACCCAAATCAAATCCCCAAACATTTCAGAGAGCCCAATTCTCCCCACGCTGCTCTCCTGGCTGTCCTGGAGCAGCAGGAGCTGTGATGGAGCCAGGGAAGGGAGGGACACCCACGGTGGGAAGGACTGACCCTGCACACCTGGTTTGACTCAAAGCCCATCTCTACTGCCACGTGTTCAACCCTCTCTGGCTCCTCCTGCTCATACCTGGGCAAAGGATGAGTGTCCCCATGGTGGAGGGTTCACGTGTGCCACCAAGGAGAGCTCACTCATCTCTGCCTCCTAAAGATGCTGACTGCTTTAACAGATGATTTTTGTTTTCCTACTATCCCTGCTGATCAACAGGTGTAGTGAGTCTTGACAACATAAATTCACCACGAGAAGTGACATTCACCAATGAAAAGTGACATATGCCAGGGCTGCCACATGGAGAGGCCACGACGGCAGCCCAGTGACAAAAAAAACAAAACCATTTTTTGTCTATAGCGTGGAATAGCAAAAAATAGGGGAGCCACACATGAGAGATGGAGAAGAAAAATTCCAAACAAATTCTGACCCCAGAGAATATATGATTTCAGTAAGTCTGACACCCTTAAGTACCTCCAAATAGGTTTATTAAATACACTGAGGTTTAACCTGTGCCCTGGAAACCAAAGGATCCATTTCAGTCTGGAGGAGCTGAGTGTTAGACACTGACAGAAGTGCAACTCCCAAAGAGCAGGAGGCACCAGGGTGACACCACAGCCACAACAAATCTGTTCTGCAGACACTCAGGGACCCTGGCAGCAGAGACACGTGACAGTGACAGAACCCGGGTGTGCAAGTCCAGAGCTGGATCCACCCTCAATGTCTGAGTGATTAATTAAACTTTAACGAGTGTCTGTCTGGCAGCTATTTAGTTATTGTGCCCAGCTCCATACCGGTATTTGTGTGGCTCAGGGGGCCAAGTTAAACCCAAGGGGTTTCTGCCAAATCCTTCCCTGCTGCTGCTGCCACCCCTTGGTCCCTTCCCACTGCCTCTGAGTTCTCCAGGTGTGCCAGGCCCAGCGTTCAGCAGAGAGGCTGCAGTTGCTGAATGGATACATGATCTGGAGAGATTCCCAGCTTCTGCCAAACAAAGCTTTGTGTGTAATTCTGCGTAGCTCAGGAGCTGCCTGGATGGAAAAGCCTTTGGCAGGAGGGTCGGATCCATGTCAGATGGGCAGCCCTGGGCTCCCTCAGCCCGAGCTTCCCCATCATATTCTGGATTGGTCTTGGCAAGGTCTCCAGCGATCTCTGTTGCCTTTTTCTTCTTTATTTCTTTAAGCTTAAGAAAAAGCTGCTGCCAATGCATTCAGCAAAGCCCTGTCAGCCAGCCTGCCTTGCTGTGGAATATTAGCAAACAAGCACTTATAGTAACACAGCCAAGTTTAACAAGATCTCCACTTATTATCCTGTCATTTTTGGTGGGAGAATATGGCATTGCTGTCAGATCCATCTGTTCAGTGCACAGCCCATGCATAGAAATCACCTTGTCTCACACATGGGGAAAGATTGGGGAGAAATCTGAAGGTAAGAGTGAAAGATGAATTAAAGATCTGTTAATAAATAGTGAGAACTCAATTAAGATAATTGACTGTCTGATAGCAGCCAGGGTTTGTTCTGGTGTGGAGGGGGTGAAACTTCTGTCTCTCTGGCCCAACATAAATAGGATTTGTTGCAGCCTGCACAGATCAAATGTTATCCACAGCTTGGATCACCACAAAGTGATACAGACAGGAGGCACAAGAGCATTGCTGGGAAAAACCATGGAAGGAAAGCCTCTAAGAAGGTATAAATTTAAACATATTTTTTTCAGAAAACAACAAATTAACCTGATCACTTGCCACAAAAAACACTGCTGGTGTAGTTGGAGTTACTTCCTTGGAAGAAGTGGAAATGGAATGAAAAAACTAACAAATGCTGGAGAAGCTTCAAGGGACAAATATATATCCCTAACAATATTCCGTTATTGTTTATCCTTTCACCTCTAAGAGCTTGAAGGAGAAAGTTGGTGGGCAAGAGAGCAGCTGGTGGAATGATTTCCTCAACAAAAGCAGGAGGCTGCCATTGGATTCTGCTGGGGGTGTAAACTGTGAGCTCTAAGGGGTTGTGTTCTTGTCCCTCCTGCAGAGGAGATGCCTCAGGAAAAGTAACTGGGAAATCCAAACTGGATATTGTATTCCAGTTCTCACCAATCAATCAGTAACGGTTTGACTAACTCTAAAACCATTTCATAAAAAATGAACATAAATCCACTCAGCAACTGCAGCCTCTGGACTGCTGAGCCTGGGAAAGCTTTGGTGGATCAGCACCCCAGGACTGCCATCACTCCCCACAATTCTTTCACTTGATAACAAATGAAAATACATGGGATGTGTATGACCAACAACTCAGAATTTTGGTCTAATTTAGATTATTATATACCTCAAATAAAATACATGGAGTTACTCCTTGTTCAAAGCTTCCCATCAGAGCAGCACTGGGCCTTGCTGTGTGAATTCCTCCTGCCGAGCTTGCAGCATCTCCATTATGTGCAGCAGGAGGTGCTGCCAAAACCATCCCAGAGAGAGGAACCATTTCCTCCAGCTCTGGACTGATTCCCTCTGCACCGTTCCCAGCACAGACCTACAGCAGAGCAGGGCCTGCTGGCCTGATGATGGACGAGCCCGAGTTACTGGCTAAAGAAACACCTCCTTGAGTCAAAACAAGGGCTTTTCTGCAAGGAAGTCCAAGGGACAATTCCTGGACATGTATGCAGCAGCCCTTTTCCCTCAGTCCTGCTATCCATCCAGCAGCATTCCTGCTGCAAGGCTGGCTCAGCTCTGTGCCTGGAACAGAGGCCAGAGGAGCTGCTGAGGATTTATCTTTCCAATTAAAAACTCTGTTGATTGGTAAATCTTGGTTTCTCTGATGAAAGCACATATTGGCTTCAGGAAATGCCGAAAGATGAAATCCTCTGCAGTTTTCTGTCTCAGCTTGGATGGGGAAGGATCCCACTGCAACCAGGGCCTCAGAGTTTCCAAACCTGACAAATGCTTTAAACCAAACGTCCATCTCTGGTGCCTTTGGAACAGCTTTAGATGGACCAAGTCTGGACAAGCAGACAAGAAACAGACCCCACGACAGCACATGCCTGGGGAAACTCCACCCACTGCAGCAGTTACACTGGATGCACACTGTCTAAAGCACCCAAATTTAGCACCCAGTTGTGTTCCCTCATCCTGCTGAACTCTGCACTGCAAGAGGATCCTCTTGGATGCAGCTGAATTTTCATGTTACTGAAAAAATGTTACCAGTGCTGGAAATAAGAAAGTCAAATTAACATGACTTGCAGCACTCTGCAACTCTCCATATTCTGTTCTCTGAACAGTGTTCATTTGCAGAACTCCACTGAATTTAAAAGTATCACTTTAGACAAACACATCTTTAACTGAAATAAGATTTTGACTATAAATGTTTAAGACGTGAAACACTAAATTAAAGAATCCACTTTAAAGAGCTTGTTACTTAAATGAGTGCTTGAAAACTCAGCACGAATTAATCATCTGCTTCCAGACATCTGTTCCGTTTAAAAATGTGCTTCCTTAAGTCTATTACTCCTTAAAATGGGATCACATAAATACTGTCTGACTGCACTGGCAAGCAGAAGTCTCTTCCCAGCCGTACTTTAATTACCCACCCAAGCAATGCCACGGGAACAGGGCTGGAGCGAGCAGCAGCGCTCGGGGAAATCGCTGCCACAGCGAGGCCTTGGAGCGCCTCTGCCCCGGGGCCCCAGCCCAGCGCTGGTCCTGACGGGGACGCTGCAAATCCCACACGGTGCTGCAGCAACGTTTTATCCCAGCTGGGGCTTCTCCGGAAATCTTCTGCTCCTCGTGCCACCGCACAGAGCAGTGGACCCAGCGAGGTGGTTCCTCAAGGAGGGAGGTCACGGCCCTCCCTCACAGGTACAGGGCTGTCCCACACCCAAAGTTTTGGGCTGTCAGACACCAGAGTTCCCACCCCTGGTGTCACTGTACACGGCTGCATTCCCTGTGTGCTGGGATTAGATCAGAGAACAGTGGAGTTTGGAGAAGACCTCACTGGTTTGAATATGAAGGAACTATTTCCGTGTCATTATGAAGTCTGACATAGAAGTTCACATTTCTTTTAAATGCACCCACCAGGAAAAATGGGATTTATTTCTATTTGCAAGTGCCCAGCCAAGCAACCAGTGAAATTCAGGCCGTTCAGAACCTCAAACTCCCTTTTCACCATCTTTCCCTGTCTTCACTGCACACACACACACGGAACCAAAGCAGCAAATCCATGTGGCTCCACCTGCAGAGAGGCTGACGAGCTCCTCAGGCTGGAGCTGGACCCTCCAAACACTGCTGGGACTGCAGCAGTGTCTGGGCAAAGACACGGCTCTGCTGCAGAGGGTTTTCACGTTAGAACCCCAACTGTTCCTAAAGCAAGGACTAACAAAGCCCTGCAGCAGCTACAGCTGCTCTCCCTCTCTCCCTCCCCTCCACGGCCCCGTACCCACAAACACAGCCATGTCCATCTGCCAGCACCGTGAGCAGAGACAAGGGAGGGCCAGGTAACTCAGCTGCACCTGGGCTGCAAACTCTCCTGCTTTGGTCCATAGCTGGACTAAAGTCACATGCAAAAGAAGATATTTCCACTTCCATGGTTTTCTACACACACAAAATTCCACCTCAACTAGGCCAGCCAGGCACTGTGCATTTTAATTTCTTTCTGTCTCAACCAACACGGGACTTTGAAAGATAATCTCCGGTAGAAATTCAATTTACTTCTCCTCCTGCACATCTAAGCAGATCTGTAATCAGTGTAATCACTGTGCCACTGTCTCGTGTGTGACTGAGGGTCCTGCACGATTTTCCCTGTTGCTAACAGGAACAGTATTAAAATCTTATCAAAACAAATCCAAATGAGCATCAGTCCAAGAACAAAACTGACCCAACATGCTCCTGGGTGAAAATCTGGCTGTTCTTTCATGAAATGTTTTATTCTTACATAGCTTAATCTTATTTAAGATGCGAATGGGAAACTCAGGATGAAAGCCCTCCTACCAAAGCATCAGCACAGGGGCTCCTGTGCCAGGAGTGAGGAATGTGGAATGGCTCCCTAACACCTGGAACATTCTGTACCACTGTTCAAAGCAGGGGCAGTTGATATTCCAGTAAACAATCACATAAATGTAACTGGAGACTCATTCTGGTTTTGAATTAGAAAATATAAATGATTTCTCAAAAGTAATATTCCAAACCCATCTGTTCTCTGCAGATTCTTGAACATCTTAATTTATGCCTTCTTTCATAAATTAGCAAAGCAATTTAAGCCTGCTAACCCAGGATGTGAGCCACTAGCCTTTCGTAGGCAAAAGTAATTGTTTATTCTGCGTTGGTGCAGATTCTGCACCAAAAAAGTCTTCACTAGATGGATTTTCAACAAGCTGCAGCCTTGTTCAGACAGTTTAATTAATTTTGGGAGAGGACTAAAATTGAATGGCCTTATAGATGTCTGAACTGCAGACTGCTGGTCTGTTCCACCCATATGTCTAAAACCCCTGGCTCTATACAATGCTGCTTGGAATCCACACACCAGATGTTCCCAGGGTTTAAAGACTGAGTTCTGGAAGTGCTGAATTTCTGAACTCAGCGTCCCTTCAGTTTATGATCCAGGGGACAAACCCGGAGAAGGAGGCATCTGCAGTTTTCCCAAGTGTCCCATTCCCACTGAGTTTCAGAGTTGCTGCACAGAGCATGTCACCTCCAGGCTGGATTTTCTGGGACCCCAAATCGCTGCTGCAGCACCAATTCACAGTGACACAAACATTTCTGACCCAGAGTGTCCCACACCAGCTCGGGGTTGTTACCACCAGTACTCACCAGTAACATCACATCACCTGGACACGGGAGGATCAGCAGTGTGGTTCAGGTATCCCAGGAAAGCTTCATGGCAGGAACATCCCCGTGGGAGCAGCTGGATTGGCAGCAGGTACATTTGTTTATATTGCTTCCATTCCATGAAAAAAAATGAAGCTTGTTCATTTCAACTAAAAACTGAAGAAATATTTTTTTTTATATATATATGTATATATATGTAAAGATTATAGAAATCTTCAATAGATATAAAATCCATTGGAATTGAGAATATAACCTGGTACAGAATGCAGTAAATCTCCCTTAAAATAATGGGTTTACAGTAAGTGACTTCACTGGAGAGTGACATCTGCCCATCTCCAGTTCACCTTAGCCTCCCAATTAGCACAGAGAAAACTAAAAATTCATCAAATAAATGGTGCCTTTAGCTTTCTATTCCATCTAATGTCCTTGCCCTATATTTCTACTATTTGCAAGTTCCAGATTCAGAGCAATATGGAGAGTTCTAAGCAAAGGATAAATTACTGTTTATACAGACTCTGATCTGAGAAAGAAACTGAAATGTTGAAGTTTCAACATCTTTATAAATTTATAGACCAGTTCCTAATCCTATGAAACCTTGAGCACATATTTAACAGTAGGCCCAGAACTGTGGGGGTCTGACCCCTCCCTGACCTGGCCCCAGGAGGAATTTTCACCTGCCTGTGCTGCAAGGACAGCACAGACTCAGCTCCTCTGCATCTCAGGTTCTTCCTTGCAGGCTCTGAACGATCTCCATTTCTATCAAATTAAGAGAGAGATGGTCAAATGATTATCTTGTGGACACCTAGTGCACTTGCTTTAATACAAAATACTAAATTTAATCCAAATGTATTATATGTGCAAAGTAATACATGTGTTAAAACACATATTTAAGGACCAAATACAATACTAAATACAACCTATTGAAATTTAAGTTCTGCAGACTGAAACCTCCCTGTTTCACCATCACCTTTGCCAAGAGACACATGAATGGTCTTTCCTCAGTGCTCCATGTGCAGGCCCAAACTGCAGAGCCCTGGAGGGCAGGAATCAGTGGGAACTGGCACAAGCACCCTCTGCCCTCTCCCCTTGTGCTACATCCCAACAAGGCTGGGAATTCCCTGGATCCTCTGACTCCAGTCCCTCCAGGCTCAGAGGCCCCAGCACTGAGAACTGAGGAGGTTTGGCACAGCCCAGTGCTACACCACCAAAACCAAACTGGTGCAAACAAAATAGAACTTGAATCTCAATGAGACGAGGGGAAAACCCCACAAGCACCAAGTCCAGTGAGACAGTAAAAACCACTGAGGCTGATGTGCCTTTGGCTTCAGCTCCACTACAGAAACCCTGCCCTGCTCCATTAGTCAAATGGCACTGTCACACAAAGAACTGTCCCCATCTGGATTAACTTCTAAAATTAAGAGGAGAGTATAAGAGATTATGTGATAAAACACTGCTGCAATAATCTATCCTGACCTCCTGCAAGCATCATACAATTTTTCTAAATTAATACCAATTAAAGCAAGTTTTTTCACCTCTTGCAATGAAGATCTTCTCATTTGCTCCCTTACAAGGCATTTTTATTAGGCTTCAGTGACGCCTCCCAAACTGCATCCTGGGTATGAGACAGAAATTCAAGTCCAAAGCTTAAGGGATTAATCCAGTGTCTGGTTCTGTTCCTCCACGGAAAAATGCTTTTTGCTTAGAAAATCCACTGTTCTCTCCAAAGTGATAACACAGCCACTCTCCTGTGTTAGAGCCTGAGTGGACCAGTCAGACAGACTCAAATGTGGCTCCTGATCCAGAAGGGAGACCAGAGCTCAGCTGCCATCTCCAGCCAAGAACCACCGTGTGAAATGAAGGATCTTCCCTTCCTGCATCTCCTGCCAAGACAGATGTGTGCAGTCACTAACTGCTGCTGGATTCAGCACCAATCTATTTGCTGAACAGATCTTTTTCAGAAAACATGTAACCAAGTGCTTAAAAATCTATTTTAATGATGTTTTCAAGAATAATAATACTCTGCATTACAAAAGAAAGAGGTAAAAGGTACATCTTTGACATATCAGAAAAACTTACAGCAAAGGCAAAGAATATCTTCCAACCAAAATAAAGCTATGTTGTTCCCTACAGGGAAGTTTCAGGTGTCTGAGAGTCCTTCACCCAATGCACTTTCAGCCTTCATAGAAAAAGGTGAACAGTCAAAGCAGTCACTCTACCATGTCAGCTTTAAATATTCCACTGACTGTCGACAATTTAGCAATAAAATTACCAATATACAGAAAATGGATCTGCTGTACCAATGCTATTCACACAACCAACAGCAAAAATACGTAACAAAATAAGCGGAAATTAAGTGTTTTCATTCATAAAAGCAGAATTACTCCCACATTCCACTCTGTCCCAAATCAGCGTTCAACACAGTAACCAAAAAGGAAGACAACCACTGTCATACTTTGTAGAGAGAGCAGAAGACAAATCTACACAAGACTCACAAATTTGGACTAACCCTAATTCTACAAACCATTTGCTGTAGAATCACAGTTCATACATGGAAACATGTAAAATTAATAATAACAATTCAGAACAAGTGATGCTAATGAAGGGTCGCTGCCTGTCGGGCAGAACAAGCCCCAGTCCAGCATTCCAGACACCACAGTGCTTTGGAGAATCCTCACAAAAGGCCAAAAGTCATCACCAAAAGTGTTTTTCCAAGCAGGAGGACAAGACACAAGGAAACCAGTATTGCCTTCAGTGCAAGGTCAGGCTTTGGAGCACAGCATTACAGACACAGAATGCTACAAATGCACACACGGCCGCGGACCCCGTCGGGGAGGGCGGCTCCTACTCCCCTCAGCTCTGACAGGAAGGGCCACGTTAAATCACCACTGATTCACTGGCATGAAATTGCATTTTGAAATCACTTAAGCCCTCCGAAGAGCTCCTCACGAACCCCGTTCACTGCGGTGCAGCAGTGCGTGAGCCCCGCGCCTGTATCTGGGCGCACGCTACAGCCGCAGCAGGAAGTAGATCTCGGGCTGGTCCGGGGCGCCGGGCGGCAGCTGCAGGCCGGGCCCGTGCCCGCAGAGCCCGTCCCCGCAGCCGTGCTGCAGGGCGGAGCAGGCGCCCTCGGGCGCCCCGCGGCGCTCCCCGGGGCAGCCGTGCAGGTAGCGGGCGATGTAGGAGCCGGTGGAGTGCCTGCTGGGGGCGTGCGGGGGCCCCGCGGCCTTGTTCCGCAGCACCACCCCGCTGACACCGCTGCCGTCGCAGGGCCTGTGCTTGCCCGCCGCCTCCTGCCGCTCCCGGGCGCGGCTGGCGATGTTCCGCACCCGGCTCTGGCTCCGGGACGACAGCTTCCTCACCAGGGCCCGGGGGCAGTCCTCGTCCATCTGCCTGGAGCACAGGGGCTCCCGGCTGTCCTCCTGCTCCAGGGACAGCAGCTTCCGCAGCTGCTCCGTCAGCGCGTCCGTGGAGTGCGGCCTCACGCCCTGCATGGCAGCCGCTTTCCTGTCCCTCAGGCCCGAGGAGATGAAGCTCCTGCTGATGTACTGATATTTACTCTCAAAGTTGCAGGAAATGTCCTCCGAGGTCAGGTCTCCCAGACTCTTGGACTTGCAGGGGCTGCCCTGCGGGATGGCCGGGTGTGGGGGGAACGGCAGAGCCCCCGGGAGCAGCGGGCAGCCTGAGCTGAACTGCGGGGCACGCGCTGCATCCTTGTGCTTCTCTGAGTGCTGCTGGCACAGAAACCCGGCGTTCTCACACGTGGGGAAAGGGAGCTGGCTCCCTGCAGTCCTCAAGTTCTCGGAGAAGTGCCGGGCAGCAGCACAGAGCCCAGCAGCGGTGCTGCTCCCAGAGGTCCTGTCACCACCGTGCCCAGGGTCCTGCTTCTGCCTCAGTCTCAGAGGAGAAGCCAGCTGGCTCATGTCCTCCCGTCTGTACTCACAGGCAGTGACCAGGAGCTCCTGGGAGTTGCCATCCACCTCCACCAGACTGCTGCTGTCTGAGTGCTCCCCAGTGACAGGGGGCCCCAACGCCTTCTCAAAGATGAGGCTGCTGGAACCAAAAGAACTGGCACATTCAGCTTCCCAGCTTGGTCCAGATTTCGTACCGCAGTTCCTTTTGGGATTTGCATTTAGCATAGAGAGGGATGAAGAACAAGGAGAGCCAAGCAAGTTATTTTCTAGACTATTGAATCTTTTCCTGCGCACTAATTCCCTGTGGCTGTTACATTCAGAAGCTGGAGATGCCTCGTGGATAACTGTGTATGTGGAATACTCTGCATCCTCCAGGCTGGAGAACATGGCTGTATCCAGAGTGGAGAATAAAGGGGATTTGTTGGATTTTGTGGGAGTGAAGTTGTGCCTGCAGGGGCTGCTCAGGTCTGCAGCAAACACGTGTGGGAGTGCAGCCCCCAGCCTGGGGGTCTGGCTGCTGCTGCCATGGGGGCTGGAGACAGGGGGGAGGGGAGTTTGGTCATCTGTGCCATCGAGCTGCCCGATGAGAGCAGACACAGCGCTGTCCAGCTCGCTCTCAGTCGAGAGAGAGACTTCATCGATGAGGTGAGAAATGTCACTGTCTTGCAGGGCCACCGTGGAGTGACAGTCAGGGCCCTCAGAGCACACAGCAGAAGAAATATCAGTCAGGGAAAGAGAAGCTGCAGTGCTTTTCTTCATGTTGTATTTGTGATTCTCCACCTCTGCTTTCTGAGAAAGAGAAGTCCCCATGAGGGTGATTTTCCCTTCCTTAGACCGTTTTGTGTCATCTTCCTTTTTACTGTCTGCACAGCTTTTGTGGTGTGATTTCTCTGTGGGAAGTTTGGAGTCAGAGTCCTGCATTAGTGGAACAGTTCCATCAGAAAGATTATTCTCCTGGTAGTCCACGAGGTGATTTGCTTGAGCTACAGCATTTGCAAAAACCAAATGTTCAGGTTGCTCCTGTGGAGGTGGTACTAAAGAGTCAGCTGTAGAATCCCTCTGGTCGTTCTCCTTCTTGAACTGAGATGCTAAATTTGAAGCATTTGCCTTTTGCTCCGAACATGGAAGAACCAATTCTTTCAAGCTCGTGTCCTTCCCATTTGTATTGTCATCACTGTTGGCTGAATTAAATGAGAAACATATTAGTGGCATACAAGACTCTGCTCTGTCTATCAACAGTTATTTTGTCCTTAGACAGACAAATGGAGAACGCAAAATTAGGTACAGTTGTGACAGAACTTAATCATGGGGTTGTGCAGGTTTAGTACAAATTATCTGAGTGATATGAATAAATGGAAAATACAACTGCAGGCACTTCATTGAAACTTCCTTGGAATGTCTATTACATCAAGCAGGTGATGTAATATTTGTTGTAAGTAATGTTAATGAGGTACCACATCATAGCTTGCACGTGGCATTACCTTCAGCTGTGTTCCTAGTCACATTTGTACTATAAAGAAGCGTGGCAATAAAGACAGAACAAAACAGCTCTGTTAAAACACACAACACTTGGAAACAAGATGCATGCTTCAAGCTGCGTCAAAGGCATCGAGTAGATGGACTCCAGACTGCTTTACACTTGTGGTTACTGCAAAGTGTTACAATACAAGGATTTCATTTGGATCTTCTACCAGCAAGCAGCATTCACAAGGGCATGGGTTTGAATTCCTTGAAAAACACATATTGGATGTTTTCTCCACCAAATCCTCTTGTATTTCTATGCCAGATCTGAGCTCTGTGACTCAATCCTTTGGAGATTTAATTAAGCGAGGACTGTAGAAGTCAGCTTGGCATAACAGGTACTGGTTTTAATGCTTGCTAGAAATCAGGTACTCTTGGAAGAAGCAAGGGGAGCCCTGACCATTCACTGGCAGCGATTGAACCCCTCAGTGGAGTAGGAACTGCTGCTAATGAACATGGCATTAAATGCCCATCTCCAAAATCTGGACAGTTCCCAGGCTTTCCAGTGCTCCAAGAGAAGGGTGGAAGAGATGCACATTTCTTTAATTTGCAGATTTATTTTTTCTCTAAAGAATGGAGGAGAAAACAGACAGCACCGGGTCCCCTTGGCATAACTGCAGAGCAGCAGAGACCTGTTCAGCCAGAGCATTTTAGCAAGAGAGATCTCTTTGGGACAGCCTCTTCCATGGGGCTATGAGCCAAGCCTTACAGAGACTCCAAGGGACAGGATCCACCCCTCTCACCATTAGAAGGGGCAGCATTCAACCCTGTGACAGCTTTTTAGATCACCTCCCAGGGCCTGTGCTTTTGGCAAAAGGTTCCTTTGCTGGAAGTGAATATCTGTGACCTGCAAAGAGTGCGGAAGTTTGTCTGTATCACCCTTGGGAAGACACACCCAGGAAACTGTTACAGTTGCTGTGATGAATGGCTGAGCTGTATCATCTTCACATCTAATTCATGTGCCTGGTTTGCAAAGTAGACACCTTTCCAGGTGTCACCTATGTAAGGAGCTATCAAATCTTAAAAGAGATGCAGTTTAGCCCACTGACTCTTCCTTGAGTTGGATAAAACTACTTGCACAGAGGCTGCAGGACTAATCCTTTTGAACACACTATTTCAACTTGCTACACCAAAAGTAATTTTGGAAGCCTCTTACCAGATGTGTTTTCCTCTCCCTTGGCGTCCTGGGCAGTGTCCTCTGCTGGGCAGGGCAGCTCTACCATGAGGAATCTGTCCACGGGCATGGACGCAGGACGCGCCTGCAAGCTCCGGTTCGGCCGCCGGACCACTCCTTCCTTGTCCTTCAGGTCTGTTGGCTCAGAGGCGCTGTCCTTCATCTCAGCAGCTTCCAGGAAGCCCATCTTGCTCTTCTTCCTGCCCTTGGCCGGGGCGCTGGCCGTGCGCCGCAGGATGCGCTCGCCGATGGAGCGTTTCCGCACGTGGTGCCCGCTGGCCTCGGCAGCGCCCGCCTTGGGCGCCTTGGAGAACAGCCCTCGGAGCCCCATCAGCTGCTTGTTCTGCAAGGACAACACCACCACAGCCTGGGCTGAGCTCACACTCGCTCACAGGGAGCACGAGGCAAAGAGCTGCTCTCACACTGCTTATGAGTGATGATGACAAAGTTCAAAACGCAGCAAAGCAAAAATTCACACCAAGCCACTCACATCTACTCTGACCAAGGAGCTCCCAGCACAGGTCTCCATGGATTCATGCATGCCTGGCTTTCTCCTCATTAGGATGGCAGCCTGCCACAGTTACAAGAGAGCTTTGCTCGGTCTCCTAATGGGAGCTGACAAGGCCCTAGGAAGTGCACGCAGTGACAGGCTGCACATTAACGTGGAGGTTTATATGCGTGGGCTTCATCAAAGCAATATTTAGATGTTTCAGAGCCTGCATGGAGAGTGGTGCAAGTTTGGCAGTTGCAGATCATGCAGTTGGGAACCACTGGAAAGTCTGTGCCCAGCAAGTGCAAAGTGCATGCTCATGAGCTCTACCTTTGTGGCTCCTAGAAAGTGCATTATTGTGTAACTGGGGTTGAGGATTAAAGGGCTCCACTGAAAGGCAAAAAGAAATGCAAATGCATTTGGCTAATGTTTTCAAGACTGCCACACAAGCAAATAAGGTAACAGTACATCAGCTGTAAATAGAACCACTCTACAGTAAACCATTTAAAACCATTTATTAGTTTAATATAAGTGTCCCCCAGGAACTGACCAGATCTCGTTCATGGATGCAAACTCAGCCAATTAGAAACAAGAATGCCGCCCATCATTCATTCAGAGCAGAATCAGGTGAACAGGTCCAGTGACAGAGATCAAATCCCAGTGGGTGTCCCTTCCTGCTCATCTTACCTCCCCCTCTGGAGTTACTCTCTACTGGTTTTCTTGAGCTTATTTGTTCTTACAAGAGCAGCAGCCAAACAGGCCCCTGCAAACCCTCCCCAAGGGATGGGATTTCACAGATGTGCCCATATCAATACATGTGATCCCATCCAGTGATCTGATGGGATCAGGGAGGAGGATGGAAGTGGAGCTGGGAGAGGATCTGGACAAGAGCAAACCTCAGCCCTGGGCCCGTCCCTCTGCTGTTCTCTCCCTGTTCCCCTGAGCCTCCTGTGGGTGCTGCACAGCTTTGGGTTCATGTTTGTCATGACATTCTCTGTATCCTCTCAGAAGGTACAAAGACTGAGGGCTGAGTGTCTTCTGCAACCTCAAACCTCACAAAGGTCAGGCTTTTGTGGGTTTCTGTGTTTATCTTAGTTTCCTAAATCACTGCAAAAGTGCTATTTTACTTTAGCATCCTGCTGAACATGGTCTTAATTTCCTTGTGCTGCTTTATCTCCAAATGGAAACAGCTCAGGAAAGCAGCTGAAAACACAGAAAAAGCACTGTGCTTTCACTTTCACTTTAAAAGCATTCTACAGTTAGCAAACTTGCAGAAAAACAAAACGTATGCACTAAAACTTTAAATTAGGTTAATTTAAATTAATTAAATTAACTGCTAAAAATAGCTTGTCAAATACCATGTTCTGGTGCAGTTACAGTTCTCAAGATCTACTTTGGAAATAAGACCAGTTTAGCACACTGAAGAAATGTACTTCCTGTACCTAGACAAGATAATTGTTAGGTGCTAACAGTGAGAACATCTCTAAGTACGTGCACACCATCGTGGAGTCATGGTGTGGTGTAACCCCCACACACACTCTGAGCCTCCTGGGCATTCCAGCACAGATCCTGGGAGGTTCTGGGGTACATTTAAATCCATTTTTATCAGAAGGAAGATATAAATTTCCATCTGTACCTACCTTCCCATAGGTCTCATTAATGATTATATGAACAAATATGGAAGCTTCTGTCAGCCCCTCTAAATACACGTGGCGATAGCCTGGGGAAACAGAAATAGAAATATTTCCACACAAACCACCACCAGGAACCAGCAGTTTGCATTTTATGCCCAGCTAGCAATGACTGTCTGTAAAAGTGATGTATACACAGGAATCCACCTTGTGCCTTTACTAAACTTCTCTGGTGTTCTCACAGGTTTTCCAAGCCCCCATTACAAATTGCATCCAAGTTATAAAAAACACACCAGCAGTAATTTCCAAAAGCACAGACAAGCAAACTCCTTTGAGGAATGGTGCATAAAGCACCCTAAGAGAACAGAAGAGTTGTCCAAGCTTCACATGAAGTCACAGAGATAAACCTTTATAAAATCTATGATCTTGTGCTGGTAACTTCCTCCTTGGGTTCGAAGGTGGGTTTCCAGGCCCAGGAGAACAGGGGGACTCACCAGGCACGAGGCTGCTGAAGGCCACAGTTCTCTGCCCCACAAAGTCTCTCCCGATGGGATCATGGTCCCAGACCAGGAACCGCACCAGGGCAATTTCGGGCATGTGGATGGTGAAGGTGAGGGTCTCCTCCCAAACAGGATTGAACCCTGCCAGGCAAACAGGACACATTTGGGAAACAAGTCCATGGCGAGTGCGTGCCTCAGTTCCCAAGAGGCACAGGACACAAGCAGCAGCAATGAAAATTCCATCATGTCAGTCATTAAATGTGACATATCTGGCCCTAGGACTGCCTTAAAAACAAAATGGGTCTGCCTGGGAGCTGGCAGGGATACCCAGGCAAGCTGCTGCTTGGAGGCACTGAGATAGGTACAGATACAGATAGAGATATAGATACAGATAGATTTGGAACTTCTGCATAAAGGAGATTTAAGAACAATTCGGTTAAAAGACAATGTGGGGAACAACTCCTGCCCTTCACCTCTAACTTGTTTGTCTCCCCACACCAGAAGTTCTGTCTGGGAAGGAGAAATAATTTGTTAAAATACAATCACTTGATTTCATCAGATAAGAAGCTTTGCAATTTAGAAAGCAATAACAGACACTGAATCATATATAATTATTTCATATTTTACTCGAAGAAATGACTTAGATTATCTTACCATTGTCATCCACCACCCTGGTCTGGTCTTTACAGCAGTCAACAGGTAACCCAATAATCTCCACCTCAACAAAGGGATCTATTATCTGTTTTTCAAAAACACAATATTTTAAAAACAAGCCAGCAATACAAATGAAGGTGAATTTTTAAAAAATAAATGGAGCGAGTTGATTTAAATTCATATGAGAATTCAAAGCCCTTTGATTGACATGAATTTTCAGGCAGCACTATCATGGGAATTGGTTATGTGAAGTCCACGTTGATGTATGGTTTGTATCAAGAGCTATGGACAGCTGTGACTAATTTTCATAAAGGTCACCTTTTAAAATACAAAACAAATCAGTTCTTAAACATCACAAGTAGGATACAGGCTGGGGGAAATGTAGTATTTAGTGACCAAAAGCTTGACAATATCTGAAATGTACTGGTGTATTTGAATAAGGAGAAGGTTTGAGTCACACACTGCTGTGTCACTCCAGGAGCTCCCGTGGAAGCATCTGCTGGGACCAGAGCATCTCACCTCTCCTCTGTCCCCCAGCATTGAGTCAGGAGGCTTGGGGAGCTGCTGCCCACTGATGATCTTCAGAATAAGCTGCTTCTTAGGACTGGCAGGAAGTGGATCAGCAGAGTAGGGGTTGAATGTGCCTAAAACATGGCAAGAATGAGAGTGTAAGGAAAAAGATATACACAATAAATATCACCCCCCAAGGCAAACACAGACAGACAAATTCAGTCAGAAATAAGAAACTATGAGTATGGAGCAGCTGTTCAGTAATTTTAAAATTCTCCTCCTCTTTCTTACAACCTTTTCCGAGCTGAGCAGCCCTTGTTTATGTGATTCCAAGACAGAGCTGGACCAAGCCCTGGGTACTTGCTCCTGGGCCACTGCAGAGCTTTTTCCACTTTCTTGCAGCTGGTCATCCTAGGACCCCCTTTCCTTCTTTTCAACACGTGTTAATAAGACAAAGACCTCAAAATATACATATATGTATATGATCACAGTAAGAGATTGCACACAGTACAAGTCTAAGAGCTACGATGAGCGCATAGAAATACGAAAGATTCTGTATTTGTTTGCAATTTCCTTCCTTGTGCCTTCACTTTGCGAAAGGCCTGACACTTACAGTGGTAACTACACTGGAACCTTACCTTTGCACATCTGCTGAGGTTTGAGGACATAACCACAGTTGCCATTTACCCTGAATTTTGCTTCATTTAACTGCATCACACGTCCCTCAGACTGGTAGTTAAGGGCCACTGAAAGAGAGAAGTTGGGTGTCATTCATGAAGACAACATTACCTAGCACATACACACCAAAAGGGAAGGAAGGAAGTCTTTCATGCGACTCCTACCTAACTGGCAGCCCACGTTCCAGTAAGGAACAGGGTTGAAGTTGCTGGAGTCGATCCGATAGGCTGAGGGATAGACCCTGGTCAGCTGCCTCTGGTTGTAAAGCATGAACTGCTCAGCCTTCTGCTGCACAGCCTGGTGGGCTCTGGTCTCACTGAAGGACAGCACGTTCCCTGTGGAGCCTGTGCCAGGGTACAAGTGACAGCCAGGTGACAAACAATCCCAGGGCACGGGGCCTGAGCCCACACCTCATTACCTGGGGACAAACTGAGGGCAACGTGAGATTTAGTGCAGTGTTACAAGGATAGATTGTCTTGTCTTACACAAATCGTGTACCTTGGGTAACTGAAGGGCACCAGCTCCCCCTTCCAGGAGGGTCTGTTGTTCTCCCCTCAAGTTTGCAGACTTGAAAGGAAAGCCAAGCAAGAGCTCCAGCTAAAGAGCCCAAGCTCAAGAACTCCTGCTGGGGCCTTTCCTCCTGCAGACCCTAGATGTGATGGCTCTGGGGAACCTACAGCAAAATCCTCTGCTGGCAGCCTGGGCAGGAGTCACTGCTGGGGAGGGAGTGCCCCACCGGGCCCTGGCTTTGCCCTCGTGCCACACTAACAGCAGCACTCTGCCCCCTCCTCTCTCACGAGTGACAAGGGACATGCCAGCCCTGTGCCACACTAACAGCAGCACTCTGCCCCCTCCTCTCTCACGAGTGACAAGGGACATGCCAGCCCTGTGCCACACTAACAGCAGCACTCTGCCCCCTCCTCTCTCACGAGTGACAAGGGACATGCCAGCCCTGTGCCACACTAACAGCAGCACTCTGCCCCCTCCTCTCTCACGAGTGACAAGGGACATGCCAGCCCTGTGCCACACTAACAGCAGCACTCTGCCCCCTCCTCTCTCACGAGTGACAAGGGACATGCCAGCCCAGTGCCAGCCCCATACCGTCATCCACGATGTCCTGGGCTGCCACGGAGTTGGTGTACACCACCAGGTCAGACAGGGCCCGGCACAGCTTCACTGTCTTCCTGCGGCGGGCCAGCCTGCAGGGTTAAACCAAATAAAAACAGGCACTTGCCGTATTGAAGGTATATTTCAGTGCCCCTTTCTGTTGTTTTCAATCCCCCTTTCTGTTCTGTCCAACAAGGAAGTGAACAATTCTGAGCAGGGAACCATGTGTGGCAAACCTCCTCTGAGAGGGTTCTGGGATGACTGCTCCCCTCTACCTCCACAGCCCATCCACACAAACAAAATTTTTCATTTAAAACATAATGAAATAGCTGCACCATGGCTGTTCTAGACAAAACCAAGGAGCATTTCAGTGACAGCAGACACATTCTCAGTGGCACTTTTTTGATTGCTTTTTCTTTCCCTTCTCAGATGCAATAAAGTTGCCTGGGCTGTGATGCACCTTCTTTAACCTGCACAGTTTGCTCTGAGCACTGTTTGCAGCGGGTGAAATGGGGCCTGGCATCTTTCCATGAGCAGTTACTGTCCCACTTCTCTGCAGTTTCAGGGTAATTGCTGCTTGCAGCCTGTGACAGGCGACACAGCCACAACACCGGGCTCACGGCAAACCCGCCCCGACAGCTGTGTCACGTGCGAGACACGTCAGATGTGACACATCACAGGGGACATGCACGACACAGGTGACACGTGTGACACAGGTGACCCGCTCTGGCACAGCCTCGCACGCTGATGGCAGTGAGCAGCCCGTGCCTTTACCTGAGGGGTTCCCAGCTCACCTGTGGGGCTGCCCTGGCTCCTTCCCGGGAGGGTGCTGCTGGCTGTCCTCATCGTCCGAGGCACTGTGGGCTTTGGCTGCTGCCTTTGCAGCTTTCTGTGGGGAAAGAGCCAAGCAGGGCCGGGTCAGTCGGGGCTCCAGACACCCCCGTTCCTGTGGTTGGTGTTGGGCAGGAGGGTGAGCTGGGTTTGCAGCTCCAGGGACAAAACTGACCCGTGGGGCTGGGCCAGCAGAGCTTCCCTGCTCTGGAGAAGGAAAGCCAGCCCAGAGCAGCACTCCACCCCACAGCAGGGACCAGGCTGCAGCATGAGCAGCTCTGTGTGCTGGCCAGCCCAGCCAGGCCTCACAGCCTTATTTCTGCCAAGGGTCTGTCCACTGTGAGCCACTGTGAGCTTTGAGCCTGCCCTGCTCCCTCCCAACATGAGAGGACAACGCTGCTCCCTGGCTCCAGGGCACTGCTCCTGCTGAAATCACAGTGGTTGTGTCATATTTAACAAACAGCAACACACAGCAGGGCCTATGTACACAGAGCACTGCTTCTGCCCACCTGTGCTTCCCCACAGTTTACAAAATTAAACGTATTCACAGTGAAAGTGTGAACAGAGTCTGGGCAAAATGCTCAAATGTCATCTTTCTGCTCCCTTTTGAGCCACATACAAATACTCAAGTGATTCTAAATTACTACACTATAAAGAAAATAGCTATGATAAAAAAGATTAAAACCTCAAACTCCTCTTTTTTCATAAGCACCTATGATTTAATAGTTTCCAATTCCAGCATTACATCTTTTGTAACACTAAACACAGCTTCAAGTGAGAGTTACTTAATTCCCTTCTCATCAAGAGGTAATTAATATAACTGAGAGCTCCTTATCCTTTTGCATACGGCTCACTGAGCACAGATTTCTTTCCTCCTCTTGTCATACACTGTATTGAACATAATTTAGTTTGCTGTGTTTAGTGCTGACATGAAGTTGACTATATTGGAAATCATTTGCATGGTTCACTTTGGAGTCTGAAGGGCTGCACTGAGGATGTTCCATGCAGTTAACTTCCAGGAATTGCTTTAGTGTCTTTGTCCCTCCCCTGGTAGTTTTTAAAGAGTTTATTCACTTGGCAAAAGAGCTGGCTGAAAATGTCACATGTCAATATTGTTGGGTGGACCATTCTGTATCTGCAAAAATATCGCTAGTAACCAGTCTTCCCAGGCATCCCTTCAGCTGGAAAGGCATCAGGGGGCACTTACAGGATGTCCCTGTTGCCTCAGTCTACAACACAATCACTGTTTTTCAAAAAAATCTATAAAAACCCTTATTTTTTCAGCAGAGATGAAACGAACAGGCTTTCCAACCTGCTACATCCATTAGGATAACTAGCTGAAGTAATTTAATTATTGACAGACTTTCCAGCCCTCAGCATAACCAGCAGATTCCAGTGGCTGACGTTTGCCTGTGACATCTCATTCCACAGCATTTGTCTGGCCAGCAGCAAGCACAGGGTGCCATGGGAAGTGCCCATTCTCAGGGACCACAGGCACTTGGAGCTCTCACCACACCCCGAGTGAGTAACATGCACTGTGCTGAAGGAAACACGAGCACTTTAAACTGATGTAAGCTCGGAACTGAAGTGTAAATAGGAGTCCTGATGCAGTCTGCTTAGGGAATTTTTGATGGCTCCTAGCTGGCTTCAGGGCAGATGGACTGCTGGCTGATTAAGTTCTTTGAAATGTCTCTTAGTCACAAAAACCTGCTCAGATTATCAATCTCAGATCTTGCTGCAGCCCTCACCACGGATAGCACGGACCAGGAACAGCAGAGTCTGGCAGGCTGGGGCAGAGGGGCTGCTGGTGGCACAGGGACTGGGCTGCAGAGCTGCCCCTCTGCTCAGTCACCCACTCTACAGCTCTCACTGACTGCAGGAGGAAGGAAGCTGGCAGCTGGATCAGCTCAGGCTGAGGCTGTAAATCCAAGGCTCAAGGTACCGTGGGAGCGTGGGAATAGGGGAGGCAGATGACAGGAGCACATTTGTCAGGATATGGGAACGGGAGGAAACGTGTGCACTGTCCCTTGTGGGGGCTGCTCCGTGCCCAGCTGTGAAATGAGAGCTCTCAGCTCCTGCCTGGGTCAGTGCAGGCATCACTGAAGAGCAGCAGAGCAGGCAGCCTACCCCAGCAGCTGCACAAACATAACCAGGACATGAAAACCAGGAAGAGAACAGGGAAGGACACATCTGCACAGAGCAGGAGCCCAGAGCCAGCACTCGGCTGCAGCAGCCCCTGGGAGCAGGGACAGTCCCAGCACGGCACTGCCCAGGGTGGGACACAGCAAAACTGGGCCCTGACTGAACCAGACACTGTCAGCTGTGTGGAAAACAAGATATGCCAAGACATTTGTCTGTGTTGCTCTTCTGCTACTGCAAGTTTGATCAGAAAATCAGCAATTCCACAGCACCAGCAAAGATGATCTTTTAGCCACGTGAGATGTTTTTGTTCATCCTTAAAGGTTCTCAATCTTCTGAACAGAAATTAAGACACCAAGTGTAATCACACAGGCTCCCTCCTCGCTGCCCCCATGCCCACCAAGCTTGTCTGGAGCAGTAAAACACTGTCAGGGTCTCTGGAATGCTGCCAGTCCCAGAACAGCAACCTGAGCTCTCATTTATTTCACTCACCTTGTGTTTACCGAAGTTGCCCATTAATGATCGACCGTGAGACTTTTTTCCTCCTTCTTTTGTGTCCAGGTTCTGTGCAGAGAAAGTACAATAAAAAGTGTAACTAGATACCTTCAGAAATGTCTTTAAAGAGTCTGCTACAGCCTCTAAAAGACAGAATTTCAACCTCATACAAGTTCTTGTATGTCACCCTTGTTCACTATCAGGAAAGTACAGTTATTGCAAATGAGACAAAGTGAGTTAAAGTCTGATCTGTGAACACAAATTGAAATCCAAAATCTCATTTCAGGACTTCTCTAATTTCTTTGTATACTTAATTGTTTAGAATCCTCTAACTGTAAAGGAAAATATTAACATTAGCACTCAAGACAACAACAAACTGTGTAGAAAAAGCAGTCCAGCAAAACCAGGCAAAAACCAACAAAGCAAGACATCTGAGTTCTTGAAAGCAGCCACAAAGGAAAAGGGGAGAGGAAAAAGAATCTCCTAGCAGATAAATGTGGACTTTTTATAGGCAGCCTGCAGGCTGAGTTTCACATTGCCAGCCATGCCCCTAGACATCAGCTGGATAACTCCTGGCAGCATCTTGCTTCTTCTGTCAGGAACACACAGCCCTTCATCTTCTGAAGAGCAAAACAAAACTGAAGAATATTCCCCCAGCATTTCAGCTGGGTGAGTACTGCAGTGCTATGAACTCCAGCTATTCCCTGTTCAGTGCTGAGCTGGAGTCACTCTGGGCTTTCATGACGATGAGGGCACTGGGGCCCAGCAAAATCAATAACCTGTGTTCAGAGATTTGCTCAGAGCTCAGGCTGGATGTTTCTGTAACACACAGAAAGAATCTTTTGCAGATTTTTATTTCTTTTAATAGCAGTTATTTGGGAAAATCAAAGGCAGATCAGTAATGAAGGAAAATAAATGACCAGTAAAAAAATAGGAAAATATCCCAGCTGCTCCCTTTCTGGTACATCAATTACACAGTAACTCCCAGAAAAGAGCTCTGTGACAGCACCCTGCAAAGCCAGCTGATGAGCACACAAGTACCAAACCAGCATGATGTTTAACCAGTTAGTTTTTTCCCATCCAGTTCAACACTGCTATAAACTAATCTTCCAATTGTTTTAACTTATTATTCCTAGTTATTCAGCTCTGAGTTTCTTTGAGACCCTTGGAAGAAACAGCCTTCGCATGGGTTGCAGCAGGGGAAGAGATCTCTAAACGTGCCTTCATAAATTAAAATAAATCAATTAGAAAATTCCAGCACTTCATATTACCTGACAGATGTTTGAATAATGCACTGGCATTACTGAAGGATCTCAGTATTCTGGCCACGTGGATGACATGTGATGGGCAATCTCAAGTGTCACACCCAACCCCCGATGGAAATTTGCATTCTTTAACCAAGACTGCCTCAAATGCTCTCCAGGGACCAATCCCTTCCCCGATACCAGGGAGCCTGTCAAATGTAATTACCTCAACACAAGATGATACTGAAATGATCTCCACTGACCATATTTACTGATACGAGGAGTCTGCTCTCTGCAATCCCACTTTCTGACCGTGGAGGCCAAAGGGAACCAGCAAAGTGACTGGGTCACGCTGCAAAGCCACAGTCTTGAAATAACCCCACTCTCGGGTCAGATGCTTCATCCTTCACTCTTACAGCCCCTTCCCAGCACAACAAAACCTTCCCCAGACACCTCAAGCAGCAGCACAGGCCAAGGGTGTTTTCTGTCATCAAGCAGGGCTTCAGGGAAAAGTCTCCCAGGGCCAGTTTTGGAAAAACTGACAGGAAATACATAAACCCACAGAGTGGGAAGACATGCAAAAAGCAGAGCTACACATACATGACCCTTCTGGCTACAGTGGTTCCAGAGCAGGAACACATCTCCACAGAAAATTCACTCTGTATTTAATGTCCCTGGAGTTTGCATCCAGTTCCTAAGTTCTTGGCTCTCTCATCTGAAGCAGTGTGCAACACATTGCCCTGTCCAATCCTCACAGGGGCTGTGAAGGGAGAGCCCACCTACCTGCTTCAGGTTCACGTTGAAACTCTGGTGAGTTGCCTTCAGCAGGGCTCTCACAGTGAAGCTGTCAGGATCCTCTTTGTCCCTGATTTGGGATTCTTTTAGCAGAGATTCCAGTTTTGTTCGTATAAAAGATTCCACCTGGTGCTGAGTTGCACCATTACTCTGAAAGACACCAGGAAACCCAGTTCAAGCAGATGCTCATGTCCATCCCACCACACACTGAGGGCCACACAGCTCCCATTTCCTTCCTCTCTGCAAGAAAAGACTTCTTGCATTATCCTGCCTGATTCTGCTCTTCTACCTGTGGTTTAACTGCCCTTTGCCTTCTCCTTTTCCCTTCAGTCCTCCCAACACAGCTCACAGAGCCCCCCACAGACCCCCCCAGGACCTGGCCATGGGCTCTCTCTGTCTCACAGCTGTCACAAGCCCCACCTTCTCTTTCAGAAGAGCATGAATTCTCAGCTAATGCACTTACAGACAACCTAAGCATTAGGTTCCTGCTCCAAACAGTTAAAAAAGGAAGCAATTCCTGTTAATAGTCATCCAGACTACACAGACTCAAACCAGTCTCTTACGTAAGGCACTTAAAATAAAAATGAATCCTATAGAACAGCATGAACCTGACACAGGAATTAAAAACTTAGAAATGAAAAACTCTGCTAACAACTGTAAGTAGGACATGGAGTGTGCATGTAAGAAACGCAGAGTTGTCACACTCTGGGAGCTGACTGTGTGCACATACAAAGCAGGACTTTAATTTGCAGTCGTCCTCAATTTCATCAGCACTGTCCTCTTCTGAAACTTCTCCTTCCTCAGCATCTGCTCCAAGGCTGCAGGGCAGCTTCTTACCCTGAAACGAGGAAAAAACACCCCCAATAAATGCACCTGTGGTCAGTGTTAGTTACTGCAACCGATTCTGCTCCTCTTGCTTTACCATCTGCTCCTAAATAAATCACCTACTGATCTTCCATGATATTGTTTCTGTGCACAGAAATCTTCTCAGCCTACCTGCTTCATCAGTGGGAGAGAGGAATGACACAAAAGATGTAGAGGTTTTATTTTTAGGCTGCATTTTGAAAGTAATAATGTTGCTGCTAATGAGTAGGTCAAATTCACTTCATGCTGGTACCTTTACACTGGCTTAAATCCATGAGTATTATTAGAATGACTCTTTATATTCACTTACAGGATGAAAATTATGCCATTATTTGAAACTGTTTGGCTAGTGAATCAATATTGCCTTTCAAAGGAAAATGTATAAAAAGAGCAAAAACAATAGCAAAAAGATGAGAAGCTGGCTTACTTCTCAACAAGGTACTGATTCCTAAGTCTGATTTTATCTTTTCCAATAGAGCTGCTTAAATTGAGCAGGAGATGGGAGACAGGGCTTTGTGCAGGGATCCTGTGATGCTTGAGATACAATTTCTCATTCTGAAAACAGCTCAGCTCCACAGCAGTCTGCACCCACAGGGCTCCAGCAGTGAGAGCTGGAGGATCACACTGAAATTACAACCTCAGATGTGCTGAAAAGCCAGCTCAGAAGTTCAGGTAACAACCCAGAGCACCCAGCCTCTCCTGCCTTTAGTGCAGTGCCATGGGATTTCTCACATGAGTGATGTTACACACGATTCCCTGTGGATCCCTCAAACACCAGCCCCACGTGTTTGCACAGTTCATTAACCAGCAGCTACCCCAGAAAACCGACACAGGGAAATGCAAAATCACGGCTGAGCACTCAAAGGGCTTCTAATTCAGGGTCAGCTCTGTACTGTGCACTGCAGTGTGTTCAAACTAACATCAGACTGGAACTGTGAATCCCTGTAGCCAGACTGATACAAAGGAGAGAGGGAAAGCCAGAGCATCCTGAGAGTTCACACAGAAGGAATTGCCCCCAGATGTCCGGGTAAATGAGACAATCTAATAGGGCAGAACTCTGTTAATCATCCTCTCAAAGGTCTGCCTTGTGCTTCTTTCCTGTTGTATCCATCCTGGCCTTGGAAATTCCTTTCAGAGCAAATCCGTTTGGAGCGAGAGGCTCACGCAATTAATCCTGCACAGAGCACCAACTCCATGGCTCCGGGGCCTCCTCCAGCTCCTCCTGAGCGGCTGTTCCATAAACACAGCAGATGAACCATGAACAGAGTTCCACTCCATAAACTACAGCTCAGAGCTGGGTGAGGGGAAAGGCAGGAAATCTTCACTTTCCTGTCACTCCAAAGTACTTTGTCCAAGGAAGGACTGTCAGATAATGTTTAGATACTAAAGGGATATAAACTGGCCCTCCAAAGAAAATCTACAATAAATATCACAAGCTGACTTTTGTTGCATTCTGAACATGCCCAGCAGCAAGTTACCTTCACTAGGATTTTCCCTTTTAAATCCTGAGGGCTGGGAAGCTGTCTGGGATCTCCAGTGCTCACAGATGACAAGTCCAGTTTGTCACCAAATATCTCCTTCAGGTACTGGGCAATCTTCTTTTGCTGTTGAATACTGCAGTGGTTTTCAATGGACAGTATCACTGGAAACCTGAAAACAAACCCCCAGACACTGTCACAGCTGTGTGAGGAGAGACAACACCTGTGGATGGAACAGCTGAGTTCTTTCACAGATTTGCCCCACTGCTTTCAAAACTCTTGGCAGCCTCAGGGGTCTATGACAAGGAACCCCACACCAACCCCAGAACCACCTCCTTTAGTTTTGAAAGTACCACCTCCTATTTCTCATCAATAACACCAAACTTTTGGGCTTGGTTGTTTTTTCCCCACACATCCATTGTTGGGTGCTTTTTTTTTTTAATAAAGAGAAGAAAGTATTTTCCTTTTATTCTCTTAGACTACTCAAAATTCTCTATACTCACTCATGATTTGAGACTGCTCTGTGTGTGTGTATATATACATGTTTATATATATAGGTATATGTATTTTTATATATATCTATGGTTAAAGTCCACAGTTTTCATAATAAACTCTTATAAAGCACCATGGCAAGTGAAACAGATTCAGAACACTATCCCACACCTCACTATTTCTTCACACTACACATGTGACAGCTTTTCAATTTTCTCGCTGAAATAAAGTATTTTCAGTAGGTAGAGAACATCACAGTATTGATTTGTCAGGAGAATTTCCCTGTGGATGTGAGTGGGAAGTTCTATTGAAAGATATTCAGCAGTGTCAGACTGTCCAAAGCCTTACTGAGTTTAAGAGCACAGAAGGTGCACCTTAGGCAGAACTCTCTCCCCTCAGTTGATGGGAAGAGCTCGTGCAGCTGAACAACAAACACAACATGGGCAATAAACAGGGGAACAGAATCAACCCTAATGTGTTTAAAGGAATATTTGCACTCCCTGGGCTTGATGGTTGTTTCCAATGTGGGATTAACTACGGAAAACAGGTGTAGCTTCAAACCTGGCTCCACACTTACTCATTTTTAATGAAGGCGTATTTATTGATGGTTTCTGCCACGTCCCGGAAGAGGATTTTGGAAGTCAGGGTGTAGCCATGGTGCACCACGGGCTCCCCATCCGGGCCATCCCAGCAATCCACTGTTAAGACCAGAAAAGCCACACATTAAGAGATGCCCCCGATCTCATCCATTCCCGTGCTCCTGCTGCCAGCAGAGCTCACCTGCTCGACCATGCAGGGGCCAACAAGGTTCATCCCACCTCTTGCCACCTCTCACTCCATCTCCTCTGACCTGCCAGCTGAGCTCAGACTAACATCACAGTCTTTTCCTAGGTTAGATGAGAATTCTGCATCCTAGAACTGGTTTTTTCCCTTGTATTAAATTGAGGTTTTTTCCTCATATATAAAACTACAAAGTGTAATAGGTCAAATAATGTTTACAGCTACCTTGGGAAAGCAGTTTTTGCTTTTGAAGACAAACTATTTAAAAAGAATTTTTTTCCCACTCCCAATTTAACTTGCAGCTTTATAACTGACTGTATGAAGAGCAGCATCAAATCCAGCACATGTAGAATGGACCAGCATAAGAATGCTTTTCCTAATGAATGCCTGTGCCCTGAACTTGCACCAAACTTGTCACTGCTGTTGCCTCTGCAGGCAGTTAAACTTCCCAAGGAGAAAGCTGCAGAGCTATTCCCTGGGCTCTGAAGTAGCTGTGATAGCTTTGAGGTCAAGCAAAATAACACTGCTGAGTGTTCCTGTGAGCTGTTCTGCAGAAGGCAATCACCCAGTTTTCTCAGGTTCATTTTCTCTAATTAATTTTTAAATAGAGATTAACAACATTTTTTTTCCAGATGATTTTTTGTAATGCTAGTCATAAAAAATTAATATTAAGTCTAACTTTGTCAAAAGACTTTATTTCTGGAAAAGAAAAATACTAATATAAAAATACTATTGTTTTGTTATTATCTAAGTCACGCAGAGCTTAAACAAGAATCCAATGTGATCTCCACGTTCCCCCATGGCAGGGGGGTGGAACTGGATGATCTTTAGAACCCCTGCCAACCCCAGCCATTCTGTGATTCTCTGCGATGCTCGTCTGAGGTGATCATTCCCAACAGAAGAATTCCGTTTCGAGCGGCCAGAAAGCGCTGCAGTGCCTGAGCCAGATCGCGCTGGGAGTTTGGCCCCGGCCTCGTGCCCGGAGGGAGCCCCGAGCAGCAGCCCCAGCCCACCTTCGACGCAGCGGCAGCCGGCCTGCAGCACCCGCGCGTACATCTCGGCCCGCGACTGCGACAGCAGCTGGTCCCCGCTCAGGTACGTGTTGTGGGACGAGGCGATGAAGTAGTGGCACAGCGGCTGCTCCATGTCCTGGTGCACCTCGCGGTGCAGGGGGTTGGACACCTCGCACGCCGGGCTGCGCATGAAGCTGGTGAAGCCTGGGGGGCAGAGGGACACGTCAGCCACGGGCAAGGGCAGGAAACGGGCACGGACACGGCAGAGAGAGCGCTCCGAGCTCCTCCCAAAGCTGAGGATCTGACAGTGGCTACGCACTCCGGGACAGAGTGGAGGCCAAACTGACTCAGAAGCAAGTGCCTTGTTTTCAAGAGAATTCCTTGCTGGCACTCCTGCGCTGTGAACGGCAGTGCCCTGAGTGAGGATGGGGGCACACAAGGCAGCAGCCACCCAAAGGAGAACCGTGGATCAGCAGCCAAGTCACTGACCCAGCCATCTTCACTTCACAGTTTTCTTTTTTCTGCAACTTTATTCAAGAAGATGCTACTTGATTTATAACCCTCTAAATGAGAGCAGCACTGAACAGAGAAAGTTTTAAAAATACCTCTTCTAAGAATGAAACATGTAAAATATTTGCAAAGGACAGTGCAAACAATACCAGCCCTGAAAGCAGCTCAGAGGTAAAAGCAGTAGCAGCAGGTTAAGAGGAGCAGAAATGCTTGCAGAAATATTTTTTAAGTGTCACAGCTTGTTTGTTTTACTTTCCTTATTTCGGTTGGAGTGCAGCGCCCTGGGTCACATCAGAAGCTTGTTGAAGGGAGGCCATACCCAGGATTTAAATACCATGTGGAGGAAGATTCCTACTTCCCCCCTCCCCAAATCACCACATACATTATGCTGCTCCATGGAAGCTTCCTTCTGGGCAAAGGAACTCACCATGGCATTTAATCTATTTCATCCCAGCTCTGAGTCTGATTTGATACTAAGTTGGATTCTGAATAAACATACAATTTACAATTGCTTTCACAAACAATGTGAATCAGGTACTAAAACCCACTGAAAATGCTACTATCCATACTTTATTTCACAGAAGCATAAATGAATGGATTGTGCAGGATCCCAGATCCCCAGAGCCAGGGCAGAATGAACCCTTGGCTTTCCTTACGTCACTGGGAGCAGGCTATAGCATAAACTACATGGTACAGGGCAGTTTGTGTTTGTACAAACACAGAGAGCAATAAATCCCCACAGCCTCAGGCATCCATCCCCACTCCTGGAGGATGGCTGTGATGGATGGCTGGAGAGCCGCTGCCTCACCCCACCTACTCACATCTCCCCCCCGGCTCACAAAAACGCACCCATGCTCCTGACTGCTGATCCAAGAGACTTTGTGTCACAGGCAAACAGCAAAAGCCTCACCAAAACACAATCAAAGCACTTCTACTCCACTGCAGTACAGCAAGACAAAATTCACTCTGACATCAAAACCTTTACCTTCAATCCCAAGAACATTTTGCTTCTTGTTTTCTTCTGACACTTCAAACTTCTGTATGATGTCCAGACAATATTCTGGTGTCACATTATTCATCTGCACAAAAACAGTGGTGATACGCTTATTTTTAATGCCACGTCATCAGCATGTGAAAATCTACTTAACTTGGAGGAGACAAATAGGAGTGAGAGGTAGCCATCAATTAAAACCTATGTCATTTTAGTCTCAAGATTAAAATTAGCTGTTTAGCAGCCTTAATAGTTGTACTGGCCAATGCTGCTGAAATGAGAACTATCACATTCTATTCTTTAATATAATCTTCTTAGACATGCAAAAAGATTTGGCAGGCTTTGATTTCATTTTCATGCATTTTCCACTCCTACGATTTCATTACTTCCAAGGGAGTTCACTATAGTACACAGGCTAGGGGAGAAATAATTAAATTCTGAAATGAAAAACAGCAGCTTCTCTGAAACAAATAGGAATTTTGTCAACAGCTTCAGCTAGCCCACAGCTGAAGTTCCAACTGATTTGTGGGGCACTTACAAGTAGACACTTATATTTCCTTCAGAACTAAAGGAAAGAAGTGGCTTCCATCACTCATCTCATCCTTCCTCATGCCCTTGAGTTGTAGAGAACCAAAGGGAGAACAAAGACTGGGAAAATTTCATTTCTCCACATCACAGGAAGACAGCACTGGCACTCAAACCTCTGGCACTTTACTTGTGCCATCATCCTGTTCACTGTTTGTACTGTCCCAGATAAGCCAACCATCCTAAGATGCTGCAGGAATTACACAAGATAATAGAAAAAAGAAAAATCCAGTAGAAAAAATAACTGATTATCCTTGCTCAAGTTGGTGTTTGATTGCAAACGCTGCTCAGAGCAGGCCCTGTTCTGGCACGAGCTGGCTTGAATTAACTTTTCCATTATCCCCCATGCTCCTTGCTGGCCCAGTGTGATGTTCTTATGTGCTCTAGGAATGGAAATGTCTAATCTAGTCCAAAGCTGCATCTGCTGGGGAAAAGTCCACTCATTTATGCTTTTTTAATTTTAGTTTGAGAGATGATGACTTTGGCTACTCATTTTTTTGTTACACTTTAAAGTACTCCACTAAAAATAATATGGGGTGTTCTCCCAAACAGGGAGTTCTCCTAAAAAAGAAGCCAGCTTAGCAAGATAACAAAAACCCCAACCCGCTTTTGTTCTGTCCTCAGGCTGCAGAATATTGAACATCTTGCCAAATGAGTAGCAGATGGAGCAGGACAGACTGTCCACAGATTTCCAAGCATCCAGACAACAGCAAAACCAAAATGCTGTTTGGGTGAGGGCACTGGGGAGCTGCCTGCTGGCTGGGAGCAGGATCAGCTTTTGGGGCAATGCTGCCCTGCCCCAGGATGTAGTTGGCACTGGGAACATTCAGGGGGACCTCCCTGACCCCCCAGTGCTGGGGACTGGGAAGGGGCACTGGAGGGCAAGGTGCTTCCAACTTGCCCAGCCAAGAGGTTCATCTCCAGGAGCTCCTGGTTTCACTCTTTTTATGCTTTGCTTTTGGAGCAGTGCTGAGCAGAGCAGTTCCCCAGACAGCTCTGCCCACTCAGTGTTCTCATCAGGGCACACAGAGCAAAAAGAGGATGCAGAATGTCAGACCTGACAGTCAGCTCGGGGTTTCTGCTCCCTCAGGAGTTCCATAATTCCTTGTGCACCCCCAAGGACAGCTCCCCCCTCTGTCACATGTTTCTCTTCCTGCTCCAGCTCCCTGAGCACCCTCTCACACCACTACTCTGGGCACTTCAAAAATCATCCAAAGCAGCTCAAACACTTTCTAGAAGCATTTCAAAAAATAACAAAACCTTCAGAATTCTCTCCCGTTACATCTGTGCTTTGCCCTCCGCCCCAAGTTAATATTTTCCATGAAATCCTTCCCCTACACTGGAATGTGTAGGCCATAGAAATGGATGCAGATATTGCCATACCTTCTGTTCCACCTTCAGAAACTGGGCAAGCTCTTCAGCAGTGAGATGGTCCTTCTTGTCACTGTAGCTTAAGAGCAGTAGGTAGAGATCTCGACGCAGGGACATCATCTTGTAAAACACGGAGAATTCTTCAAAGTTCAGGGTTCCTTGGTTCTCGTCTGTGTCTGCCTCCTAAGAGGTAAAGGCACTCAGGTAAACATGCTCAACACAGGAGAAATCGGGGAATAAAACAGATCAGGACTTGTGTACACCAACAGAAATGTAATAAATTCTAGTCTGCAAGACTGTTCAGACACAAATTCTAACAGGCTAAAATAACTGCAAAATTATATCATCATCTCTTGGGTTTTTGGTGAAAACAGTTGCTAAACTAAAGCCACAGATTCCCTGTGAGACTCTAATTTCCTTCTTTAATTTCAAATTTATTTCCCCCATAAAGAGGCTCACCCTGGGTTTTATTCTGATCTCTTGCCCTCCTGTATGCTCTGCAGTTATCCTGGATTAAAACACAGCAACAGGCATAACAATATCACCCCATGGCTTCCCCAACAACAGTCTGGTATCTTAAAACATTCAGGACAACATCAGAGTCTTAAATGCACATTAATTTAATCTGCAGCACTCTCAGCCTCAGCAGCACTCTGCAGAGGGGACAACTCTGCAGCAGCACTGAGACTCCACACCAAAACATACACCCAACATCTCCAGACTTGATTTTCTGTTCCTCCTCAGAGGTAGGAAGAGAAGAAAACGGTACTTAGCACACACGAATACAAGCTTTTTCCTGTGAACATCTGCCTAAGAGGATTGCTTTGGATTTTCCAAACAAAGAATATATTCTGGAGAACGGCTGGCAGGCACTGTGTGGGTCTCCATGCAAAAAAGAACTGCAAACTCCTATCACAGCAAGTCAGCTGAGAGGAAAAGAATTCCCAGCTAAATGGTGTTGAATGGGATTTTTAATCATTTTGTATCTACTACATACCTTAAATGACATTTATAATCTGTGGGAACAAGTACAACCCAAATTCATCTCTGCAACACCACCCCACCAGTTTCCACACTCCAGGTCTTTGGGAGTAACTCCAGACTCCAAAGATGTATCTCTGATGAGGATTTTATGCCAGACAAACAAAGCACTTTCGACCATAGAAGATTCTTCAACTTTGCCATGTTTTACAGCAAACCAGCTTTGAGCTGGTACTGGTTTGGAAAAGTGAAGATTAGTTTTTTTTCTCTCCATTATGTCCTTGGCTTATCTTTCCTTTCCTACAGTAAACACAAGGACTGGTGGAAAATGGGAGCTGTTTTCAGACAACAGAAGTAAAAAACTGTTTCTAAATCAATCAAATCTAAATGGCTAAATATGAGGAAATTGTTAAAGAAAACCTAATTACTTGCATAAAGACAGTTTCTATTATATAATTTTCCATAAAGGAAATGAAAAAATATTTCAATAGCAACAGAGTAACTTCATTGTCCATCAATGCCAGCATTGAACAATTCAGTTCACAGAGCTGAAACCAACAATGCAGCTGAAAGAGTAACATTGGTAACTTCTCTTCTGTGTGCTCCATGTCCCTTAAACAATGTTCTGATGCCTCTCTGTCTACAAAAAGGTTAAGACTTTCAAAAAGCCTGTGAGGTGCTGGAAAGGACAGGGTTTTTAGTCCCAAGCTGCAGATCCTGCTCAGGATCTGCCCAGAAATGGACCTTAACTGGCCCAGCCCTCCCCCAGGCACTGACCTGGAACATCTGCCGGACCTTCCTGCGGGGCAGGTTCACGTTCAGCTTGTGCATCAGCTGGTGGATCTCCTCGATGTTCAGCAGCCCGTCCCCGTTCTTGTCAGCCTCCTCGAAGGTCTGCTTCACCCAGCTGCCAGCGTGTCAAGGACAGGCACCACAGGTGATCTCCTCACGGAGAAGGGAGGCAGGGCAGCTCAGGAAAGAATCCTTTTTGCCCCTGCCCTTACTACAGCTCAGTCAAATGCTTAAAACCAGAACTGGCTTATGGCAATTATTTATAGCTCAGTTCACAACACCAGCCCCTCTGCACTCCCATTTCTGCTATTGGCTCCTCCCCTGAGAATGTGCTCTGAAGTTTTTAATTATTGCTGGGCTTGCTCTGGGATCTTCTTCCATCTCTCCCTTCATTCTACCTGAACTTCACTTCCCAACCAGCTCCTTTCACCCCTTCCTTGCACAAATATCCCCCAGCACCTCCTGCTACATTCTTGCAGTAGCTGGGAGTGGTACGGGGCCATTCTGTGTGCACTCTCCCAGCTGCCACGCTGGATAAAACAAACAGGACTTGCAGTGATGGTTCACCAGGACAGAAGATACAGCAGATAGGAGCAGCTCAGAAAAGTCATGGTTAAATATAGCAAGCTGAGGACATGTGCAACAGAGCATGCAATACAACCCCAATGGACCTGTGCCTGTTGTGGATCAGAATCAAACACTGGAAACAGAAATTACAACTACCTGAAATATGTATATTCTCCAGGAGTATTTACAAGTGACTGCTGGAGATTTCCATGATGCAGAAGAATAGACAGGTTACAATTTTAATTAAGATGGCCTTGGGTTTTGGGGTTTGTTTTTTTTTTTTTTTTTTTTTTTTTTTTTTTTGTTTTTTTTGTTTAGGGAAAAGAGTGTTCTTTGTGTATAACATTTTAGTCAGCTCTGTTGTGAAAAAAAGGCACATGAAGAAAATATTCAGTGGACATGAGGTTCACTTTGGCTACTGGTCTACAACAAACATTTAAGAGCTTTAAGGATTTGTGCTCCTGACAAACAATGGAGGCTGGGAAGGACACAGACATCTGACTTACACAAGAGAAACAGGAGTTACTGAGATATTGAGATAACTAGAAATAACTGGTTTGCCCCTTCAAAAAGGAATTCATTAACAAAATGTAAGCCTATCCCCTGACTGCCATGCAGTTTGATCCAGTCCCTAAGGCACAGCCCATGTTTTATCACACACATAAGTGTCCATGTCCAACCCACTGTTCAGGTTTCCACTGCAATCAGTGGAAGGGTTTTGGTCATTTAATAGGAGGTGAAAGGACACCCTGTGCTGAAGTGACTAAAAACCAAGGCAGGAATACGAACCAGGATGAAGGCCCGGCTCTCAAAGGATACTGGTTGTGTGTTCTCTGGCGCTTGGCGAGCGAGTCCTCATCGCTGATCCCGGCCATGAGGTACTTCAGCCCCGTGATCCAGGTGCGAGCCTCCTCCGGGTTGGACGTGATCAGGTCCAGGGTCTCCAGGTGGTTGCCATGGTAAATGGTGAAGCAGCAGCTGGGGTCGAAGCTCCCCTCGGCGTGGCGGTGGAAGATCTCCGACTGCCGGCCCTCGCTGACTTTGTAAATGGAGTCGATGACAACTGGGGGGAAAGGGAAACAAAAGGACACGCTGGGACAGCCAGCCAGCCTCTTCCTGCTTCTAACAATTCTGAGTTATTTGGGCTCAGAGGCATTAATCTTTATTAATGTTACATCTTCACATCCCAAAGCCCTGCTGCACTGAAGGTTTTCCTTGCCATGGCTGTGCCAAGTGCCGGCTGCCCCAAAGGCTCCGAGCGCTCCCTGGAACATCATGGGGCTGAGGCTACAGAAAGGGAGCAGGGAAGACACACCAAGTGTCTCCCATCAGTCCATGAGCCCCTGAGTAGCTCTGTAATTCACATTCTAATACTGAACTGCCCCAGAAATTAGAAGGAATATGAGGAGTTTACTTTTTGCCTTTTCGCTCTTCCGGGAGGGCCTCCATCGGATGCAGGTCCTGTGCTCGTCCAGGTAGAAGAGACGGACCAGCCCCTTGGTTCCACTCTTCAGCTTCACCATCTGCGTCCCAGACTGCATCACACTCATGCATCTTTCAACTGTGAGGCAGAGCAGAATAAATTCAACTGAGCGGCCACCTCTTCCACTAACGACACGACTAACGGGCTTCCAGCATCTGCCAGGCGCACAACAGTTCTGACGTGAGCCTCGAATGCAGAAAGTGGGCAGTGCTGGGAGACTATTCCTTCTTCACTGCCACCTTCTCCACACAGGAAAACGGAACAGGTCATGTGTCAGAACACCCTCATGACAAAGGAGGCAAAGAAAGCTTTAATCTGTGTTGAAGGAAAATATTTTCCGGTTGTTCCATGCTTATTTACATTTTTTTATATTACTACACACAGTTCTGTAATTTTAAACCCCAGCACTCCATGTATTTGGACTGGTGAGATCCTCATTCAAACCCCACAGTCCTTTGGGCTCAGCAACCCTGGAGTCTGTCCCTCGTGCTGTGACACTGGCAGAGCTGCTCACAGAATGACACAGACACACATTCACACCCTCTCCATGCTGCCACCAATCTTCGAGCACACACTGGGATGATTTCCTTTTATCCACCCATCCCATCCGGATGATAAGGCTTTTTTCCCCCTCTGTGTTTTGACTAAAATAAACCCATTTCTTCCATTTCATCTCACATCTTCCCTCCTGCAGCCTTCCAAACATGAGGATCAAGATAACATTTCCTCTTGATCTCAGTATATATCCATGCTCTTAAATTACCTTCTGGTTTTATCCATTCACAGCTTCTCCTCACTTGGTATCACTCCAAATTCACCTCCCTGGGTGATTTGTTTACGCTCTGGCTGGCTCCCAAATAAACTCTCTGGGTCTGTCTTTATTTCTTATCACTCTTCCTCTCTCCAGCACTTCTCTCTGCAGTGCTCCTCAGTGTCACAGCAAAGACTAACCCACGTTCCCACTCCTCTCTGCCAGAGCTGGGATTTATTTATTCTCCCAGCTCCCAACAGCTCCGACACACTCACAGGCAGTCGGAGCAGCATCTACACATTGGGCAAACCAGGGACGAACAGTGCTTGGCCCTGGAATAACCTCCCCTGGCTCCCTCACACACGGGGAGCTGGCAAGGCAAACCCCACATGGAATAAACTCCATCAGAAGGAGCCTTTTTCCTGACTTGTCTTTCTTGGAGGAAAGAGGGGACTAAGGCTGAGCTGAACAGAACCAAACTCTTCTGAAAGCATCACGAGTACAATAAATGTGTCCTTTATTATGTCCATAAATAATGGCAACCCCGGATCAGCACAAGCACTGAATGAAGGTGAGTTTGGAAGGGCTTTAAGGTAAACCACAAATGTGACATAAATCAAGCCAGAAGGAGATGTTAGACCATATCCACGTGTTGGCTGGGGTAGCATTAACTTGGATCTATCTGAAGATGCACAAAGTACCAGGAAGACAAACATTTACACCACGAGGGATGGAAAACTCAGAACCTGAGAGAAGAAAGATAAACTGAAGCAAAAATAGTCTCTAAAATTCCCTATATTTGTACAGGAATGCCTTTTCTTGGCAGACCCAGCTTTTCCCTGTGGAACTGAGTTTAGATCAGGTTTGCCTTGGGTTCCTACCAAAACAAACACTTGTCCCAGCACAGAAATGAGGTCCTCCCTGTGTGTGTGGATACACAAACGTGCCCTGCTCCATCAGCCTGGCACACACACCACAAGCACCTTTTGATTTCACTAATAGAGAGATCACTTCCAGCAGGGCTTTAGCTCACTAAGAGGTTTAGCAACAAGCTACTCAACACAGAAAATCTGCTTCTTTGCACCTAGGGTTAGCAGTTACTGGTGAAAGTCTTACGAAAAGAAGTAATTCTCAATTAAGTCTCTCTATTAGCATCAGCTCAGTTGGCAGAGAAAAAATCCCAGCCTGGTTTCACTAAGATGCTGTTGAGGACAGTCAGCAAAAGGCAGAAGGGAGAAGACTGCATTTATTCAATATAAGAAAAGCAGAGAATGGGCCACAGTCAGGTAATTGCAGTCAACAAAACTGTGGGGGAAAATAAAAAACACAAAAGGCAATCAAGTTCCATCTTCACCATTTCAACTGCCTAAACATTTCTACATCACATTTGTAATTGTTACAGGTGCAGTCACATTCATGCTTCAGGCAGACTTCAGTTATAGGGAATAGATTTTAAAACACTTTCTTTTACAAAGTGGAAGAAACCCAGTTCCTGCCCAATCTCAACAGCCTCCACCTCCCAAACCCCACCTGCAGTAGGTCCAGTGCCCCAGGAAGCACCATCTTTGCTGCTTGCACTTTCCCAATGCCAAGGAAATACCATGGGAATTCAAACATTTAAAGAATAGTAAACATGTAAGAGAGTTCATGGCATCAATCCTGCTGTGTAGGTGTTAATAACAAGGACTCCACGTTCAAGAAGGGACTGGGGTAATGGAAATGCCACAGCAATCATGGGCCCACTGCATTTCAGCTCTGCAAACCATTTACAAAACACCCCATCCTCCCCTTCAGGCTATTTATAAAATATAAGCACGAAAATAAAAAAGGTCTTTTTCAAATCTATTCTCAGTATGCTAATTCCAGTCCCTTGCCAGACACCGCACATTAGCATCTGAATCAGGGAAGGTATTGAGCAGTGCAGGGCAGAATAAAGCTCCAGAAGAGCAGTTCAGGAAGGATTTCACTAAGGAATAGGGAAGCTGGTTCCAGAAAAACATCTAATCCTGTAGATAAACCAGGAATACAGAGTAAATGAAGCAGCTCCTCAATGCAGACATAGATTAAAATTTGAGAAAGCAAGACACGATTCCCATTAAAAAATACTTTTCTAACGCAAGGACTAGCCATGCATTTTTTGCCCAAAGTCTGAAAATGAATTAGGTTAAACTAGAACACGATGCAGTTTATGTTACAGGATCAAAGAAAATTAATCTGGAAGTTTAAATAAAAAATTATGCTCATGCAATGTAGAAGGAAGGTGTCCCTGCCCACGGCAGGGGGTTGGTACTGGGTGGTATTCAAGGTCCCTTCCAACCCAAACCATTCCATGATTCTATGATATATTAAGCTTTAATTAAAAATTTAAAAACCCTGAAAACTACACTCACTTCTGTTTTCAGAGTTATGCAAACTTGACAGTCTAAAATCATCCCAACAGACATCCTGTAGTTTAATGGGATTTAATAATGAAAGACCAGTCTAGTTTTTTTTCCTCCCAAAATAACCCTTTAAAGCAATACAGACCTGAATTCAAATAGCACTTCTTAATCTTTAGTTCAGCATGAGAATCACTCCTAACAGCACAAACCTCTCCTTTTGGGGAGGAGCTGCTCTGTACCCAAGGGTGAACCAGATACAAACCCATCTGTGCCAGCTCGACCTTCTCTGGAGTGGCCACACTGCCCAGCACGTGGTAGACCTCCGAGGCCAGGAGGAGAGCCATGGAGCCCCCGGGAAGTCGGGATGTTCCTGAGATCCGGGATGCCAGGCAGATGCTGTTGGTCCCACCTGCCCACGCCGCTCTGGCTGCCGACTGACCCCGGTGCTGCCGGGCGCTCTGAGCCGCGGCTCCGGCCGCTCCAGAAGCGCTAATCCCCCAAATCAGCCCGTGCTACCCTCCATCCCCTCGCCTCTAATCCACCCCTGTGCACTGGGGTTTAATAACCAGGGAATGGCTCAGCGTCGGCCCCGCCAGAATCCCTGCAAAACCTCCCGGCTCCGCTGCCGAGCCACGGCCGTTCCCTGGATCCCAGGAGCTGGGAATTCCTCCGATTTAATTCCAATCCCACCAGTCACAGTGGTGAGCACACATCTGCCTGCTCTTGTGCCTCACCACAGACTTCAGGGCGTGCAGGACCCTACAGTGGATACCAGAAGGAAATCATTTAGGGAATTATGACATTACACTAAGCAGCATTTTCAGGCAAACAAAAGAGCATTTTGCTATACAGGGCACACCTCAGCAGTGAAGCAAACACCCCCTCCCATAAAACATGTTCTTCAAGGTTAAATAAATATCCTGGCCACTTTTTGCTACTGTATTTTGGGGGTTAGTTATTCAAGAAAACACTATTACCCAAACATTAGCAGCAGAAGTCTATTGCCAAGAGTCTACAGCAAAATCTTGATGGAACACAGGTTTTGGGTGAACTTATTTCCTTTTTTAGTGAGTTTCAGCGAAATTTCACTTTAAAAACATTCTCTTTTTCCCAGCACTGCCTTCAAAGAACCCTTACTTACAAAGAGATGTTAACTATTTGAACACGTAAAAGCTCCAGGTCCCTGCACACACTTCACTCTGTGGCTCCTGTGCACTGTCACGCAGGGGCAAAGTCTCAGCCAAATAAATTTGATGCTTGTCCTAAGTTTACTCCACAGGGGCATCAGCTCCCCCTGAGCCATCTCACCCCCATCTACATCAGCCTCTGAGAGGCAGCACAACAAAGCTGCCAGAGCAGGTACATCAGGCTTTAAGCAATGATTATTATTTTATTTATTATTCATTCCTTATTTGAGGACAGCCAGTAAAAGCTATTTTTGCAAGGGGCAGAGTGTGTGACATGCTACATGCAAACAGCTCAGGTGTGCACAGCAAACCCTTAGTAAATTAATAGAATTAGCCCTTATCAAACCAAATACAGCAAAATGTGAATATATTTAATAGTTTTAGGAACAGTGTCCTGCAACTGAGCATTAAGGTTACACCACGGTTGTGAGACAGATCATTTCTCTTTAAAATCAAAGATCAAAACAAATTTCTTATTGCTGTCCACAAACAGTTCTTTTGTTTTCCTGTTACACTACTGTATGTTAAGAAATTAATATTTCAAAGTGCAACCAAATGACAAAAGGTCTGGTCTCATCTTGCTTTTATGGACTTACTGTTACAGCCATCTGACAAAACAAAAAGATTAAATAAGGTATAAAGAGCATTACCAAACACTGAGAAGTATAATTATGAAAGAGGATATAAGCTGGGTTTCCAAATGATAGGCATCAACTGCATTAAGCCAACATTAAGCTTGAAGAGATAAAAGGAACCCATAAAATGCATGAGTTACTTTTATAACTGCAGCAGCAGCTCTTCTACCCTGCATTCAGTATTTTGGGGTTTACTACGTACTTTGTGAAGGGTTGTGAAGCCCTGGCACAGCTGCCCAGGGCAGTGGTGGGGTCACTGTCCCTGGAAGCGTTTGAAAAACGTGTGGATGCGGCTCTTGAGGACACAGGTTAGTGGTGACCACTGTGGTGCTGCTGGGCTGATGGTTGGACTTCATGATCTGAAAGGTCCTTTCCAAACAAGCCCCCACCCCTGCACTAGAGACCAGCACACAACTGGACTGTCCCGATCCCAGGAGTGAAGATAGTCTGGATCCAACCAAACCCCAAAGCAAACCCCAGAACCCCACAACATTCTCAGCTGTCTGCACTCTCCTCATCCCCCTGTTCTGCATCATTTGCTCATCCTGAGCACTAAGTTTGCCCTTCCAGTAATGCCATTTAAAGCCATTTTCTCCCCAGGTCCACTCCCAGAGAGCACATTTTATCTAAATCCCAGGAACAGCACAAATATCCAGCACACCACTAATGTCATCAGGGTGCTGATTGCTGGGGTGTTGCATAACAGCCAAAAAGCCCAGGGGCAGAGAGGGCAGATGCAGGTCTGGGGCAATGCACGGCCCCAGGCAGGATTGGTTTAAATAGCCACAGCTCATATTTTATGCCAGATTTTAATTTGCTTCGCAGCCGCTCTTCCAGCCTCACGGAATTTCACATTAAGCTTCTTACAGTGCATTTAATGGTAATCTCTGGGAAGTCCATGGACATGAGATGGACAATCTCTCACACTTCTGCAAATCTCAAGAAACCCTCAAGGAGGTCACACAGCACCAGCAGAGACACCAGAGGCTGAAAAGGGCACGGGCAATTCATCTCAGCCCTGGAGATGCAGAGCATCAAAACAAGGAACCAAACACAAGCTAAGACTACTCAAAACAGCTGTGAATGATGTCTAACAAAAGGAAATCCCTGACTCTGGGAAGCAGCTCATGCTTGTAAAGTCACTAAATAATACACATACAAAAAAGGGGTGAAGCTTAAGAACAAAACCATACACTACCCAGAACGAAGAAACAACCCCAAGCACAACAAAAATCTATCAGCATGTTTCAGCTCTTTGTAGACTTGGTAACTGTCTGGCAGCATCTTTTTTTCTTTCAAAAAAACCCAAACGAAAACCAAAATCTTGGGAGCAGCAGCTCACAGCAGTCATGTCTGAGTAACAAATATTTCACAGTAACTGCTCTTTCAGCCTCCCCTATTGACATTGTGGGATCAATGCTTCCAGGATGACCAATAACTCATCTTATTTTCCCATTACAAGAGAAAGGTTTCTGCTCTTCGCCTTCTCAAGCTGATCCTTGGCAACTCTTAGTTATTCTTGCCATGGGAGAACCCAGAGTCCCTTCCCAGACTGAGGGCCCCCTCCTCTTTTGCTCTCAGAGATCAGAAAGGAACCAGAAGCATCCAAACAAAAACTTGGCACTACAGTATAATCCCAAAAGAGCCTGAATAATCCTTAATCACAAGCTTTGTTCCCTCATTGAGACTTCACAGAGCACAGTGCAATGCAGAAATGTCCTGCCAGGACAGTGCCCCTTTTACAGGGGCTGTGCTCCCCTGCTGGAGACCATAAATAATGCATGTTTTCCACCCCTGCCCAAGGACCCCTCCTTCTGCCAGCTCAGCAAAGTTCCACTTATTATCTTCAAGCAATTAGCCCAGGTTTCATCCTTTCTTCAGAAACAACTCCACCAGAGCTGTCCATTGTGAAAGCCCTGGTGCCACTGCAACACAGCATCTCGAGGACTGTAAGTTTTCCATTAGGACTATGGAATTAGTCCTTTGTCAACACTGAAAAGCACAATCATTTAAGCACAGACATGGCCAACTGCCAAAGCACATTGTCACATCAATGGGGTGAACAAGGAGCACAGATTTATTAAGCAAACACAGTTAAGTTTGCACATCCTAATCCTCTTTCTTTCTCGAGGATCCCTCGGCAGGGAGGGCACAGCAGTTGATTATGACATTACAGAGCATGTGGAAAAAGCAGGAGGTGGAAGAAAAGGAGGAGAGTTTCCACTGCCCCTGCCAAGGGGAGGACGAGCACACAGGTGTGTAGTGTCACTGTGCCAGGTCAGGGTGGCTTTCAGGACAAGCAGCACCCTGCCCCTGTGTGACCATGACCCGGAGCACCACGCACCATCCCGAGGGTCTGTGTCCATGTCCCCATAGGAAACCCCGAGGCTCCCCCAGCCAGGCCAGCTCTGCTCGGGAGGGCAATCCCTCCTCACTGCAGCTGAGTCACCTCTGCAGTGCCAAGACAGGGGCTCCTCCTTTGAGGCCTCCCAGCTGGCAGAGCAGTCTGAAAAGGCATCCCAGGACCATGCCTCTGGATGTAGAGGTGGAGAACAGTAAGCCACAAGCTCTTTCTCTGCCAGAATCCCATATCTGCCCTCTAAAAAAATCAATAAGTACATAAATAAGGATCATAAACCTGTGAACCAGACCTTGTTCTCAGCCTGCCTGTGTTGTATGATACAGCAAATGCAACTCCCAACATACTGAGCTAGGGCAGACCCCCTCATTCACCACACCCCCCTTTATATACCACACCACCCACTTCACCAATTTAACAAAACACAGGAAAAAACCCCCACCACCAAAAGACCCTTCCTAAAGCTTGCTCCTGTGCCCACACAGAGACATGCAGAGGATAAACTGTCCCAGCCTCAGTGCAAACAGGCAATTCTGATGTCTGCAAATTTATCAGCAAACAGCCATGTGTGACAGCAGCCTCGGCCCCTGTCCAGCACCACAGCCCAGGGAGGGGAGCGAATGACAGGGCACGGGAACAGCTGGAAGAGGGACCCAGTCCCTAGGGCCTGGAGCCAGGCTGCAGGGAGCACTGCTTCCCTCCAGCCAAACAAAGCCACATCTGGGGCTCGGCTAGACAGTAGGAAGAGGGCAAAAAAAGCAGAATAGAATGGAAGGTGAAGTTAATTAACCTTTAAAAGTAATGAATGGAGACTGCAGTGCAACAGATGATATGAACTAATTTATTCACACTCCTGAGAAATAGTCGTTTTCTAAAGAAACATGTTTATCTATTCTATTTTAAATTACCTCGGTGCAAGTCACCGACAGTGAGTCATCTGTGGGCAAACAATGGACTGACAGTCTCAAACACCGAAGTGATTTTATTACTGAAAATGATGCTGTTTTGTGCATCTGAGTTTCAGGCTGATCAATGTTTCTATTGGTAACATGGGAATACCTCTGAGCCCGTTCTCTGCTGTGCTGGTATTGATAACCTGCCACAGCACAGGCTCGAGCTCCCTGCCCCACGGCCGGGTTTGCTGGCACTCCCAGGGAAAAGCCAGCTTGGGGCTCTTCACAACTCCCACTTCAGTCATGCAAGGAGCACACGGAGCAGCACGTGCTCCCCCGAGGCATGAGCTTCTGAAGGAGAGAGGAAAAACCAGCACATACATCTCCTGCAGCAAGCTCAGTGCTGGACAGGGCTGGGAAGGTTTCTTTCAGCACATTCTGGTCACCAGCCCCTGGTGTCCCCAAGCTGCTGTGTGCCACTACAGTGCCAGTGCTGACCCCAGCACGGCACTGAAGGAGTTACCTCAACAGTTCTAATCTATGCCCCAGAGTTTTGGAAAGACAACAGGTCTTCAGCAGACAGCAACAACATTTCCCTCTCACACCACGGCAGTGTTCTGTAGATTTATGGAAAAAAAAAAGAATAGATTTCATTCATAAGCACCAAAAAACACAAACACTAAGTAGTTAGCAAGCACATAACCCAGTAACTACCTGCCGAGCCACATCCTCTGCAGAACTGATCAGATACTGCCCCTGGAGCCATCAGCATCCAGGTCCAGCACCCTCCAAACCCTCACCAGGGCCATGGCAGGGGCACTTTGTGGTGCCCCACCCTGACACACTGGTCAGGTGGCACTCAGGGCAACACTGGGCAATCTCTTCAGGACAAGCCAAACCACCTCGAGGCTTTCAACCTGCCAAAGCTGCCATGTGCATGTGCTAACTTATTGTGAGTGCATTTATTGCTGAGACAGATTTCAGCTGTTATTGGGATGAACCCTGTGGATGACCGAGTTCTTCCCAGAAGGAGATTGATGCCTTCCATATCCACTCAGACCAGTCTGCTGTTCCAGGCTAATTCCTCTACATATCAGTATTCCAGAGTCTACGCTCAGTGCCTGTTTTACAGGTGCTTGGACAGCTGCAGGCACAGGAGTCCCAAAGCAGCACTAATAAGGGCATTAAACAAGCCACTGCCATAGGCCCTGGGTGAGGGAATGAGCCCTGATGGAGCTGACGGCTGTTCCTCAGCCCGGCCGCACCTGCTGCATCCCTGGTGTTCTGAGAAAACCAAGCACCACGACCCACAGCCCAAGGCCCAGCCCCAAGGGATGTGCGTGCCCCACGTCCCACTGCTGATCCCGCTCCCAGCCCCAGCGTGTCCCACCCACAGTGGCCGGAGCCACCCAGGAACTTACGGCCGAGCCGCTGGAGCTGCTGCTTCCTGCGGGTGCTCATCAGAGCCAGGGCTGGGTACCCCTTTCTCCAGGGTTATCCCACGGGCACCCTTCGGCACACCAGCCGTGCAGGGTGATCGGTGTCCCAGCCAGCCTGGGTAACGGGGCTCACACACCCCACCTGCTTCCACCATCCAGTATGGGAACACACTCCTGGTACAGAGGCACCGCGACGGCTGCGCCTGCGCCGGGTCACCTCGGAGCCCGGCCATGACCTCATCTCCGAGCGGCCAAACCTCGGTGCCAGGGACACCCCGGGACACCCCGGGACACCCACTCACTGCTCTGCAGCCCTCGCTGGCCTCCCCACACAGAGATGGCACTGCCACAGCCAAGGATGACCAACTGGAATATGGCCTTGCCATTACATCTGGGTAAGGAAGGGACTGCAGAATGACCTCGAGCAGAATTCCACCCTCAGCCGAGTTCTCCAGTGTGGAATGTGCTTATCTACACATACACTGCCACAAGATTCAAAACTTGAACCTGATGCTTTCCTTGCAGGCCTGTTCCCAAGCCCTCCAGGAGAGCTGGCTGCTGTGAATTATTAAAGGGGGCCATATCCATTACCTCCTACACCTTGGAAGGCAGATGGAGTAACACCTGCCCTCCTTTAACCACGGCCACCAAAGCTCCATGGAGAGCCCTGGGTACCCAACACCTGCGAGAGCAGCGGCAGCGTTTGGCACCGCAGCTCAGCAGCTCCAGCACGGGCAGCCCTCCCTGCAGGGCAGCCACAAATAACTCACTTTTGCCTCAAATAGGCTCTGTTTCTTATAGAATAGCTCTGTCTATTCGCAGTAACTTTCACTAGATAAAAAATATCCAATAAAATCAACCATGACAGATACAAAGAAAAAAAAGCATATCAACCCCCAACACTGCCCTGAAATTTTTTAACATCTTATAATGGGCAAGATGATATTTCAAAGTATGATCCATGACTTTTGGTGGCTTTATTTTAGATTAGTTTGTTTGATTTTAAATTACAGATAATCTTGTCACAAAAATGTCTTCTGAGCTACCCAATTCTGGCAAAAAGCTCTTTGCTAAATGTATTTTCTAAGTGTTTTCTTTAAAAGAACATAATCTAACATCCTTAAAGATGAGCAAAATACAAAAATTAACTTTAATCTACCATGATTTCTCCTTCTCTCTACAGCATTTACTCTCCATCCACTTAGAGGCTTAAGCTAATTGCCACTTTCCATTCAGCACTGACTTAAATTGAACAAAATTAGACATTATAAACTACAAGATATTGAAGAAAGTTATTCAAGATGTCTTCCTTTTTTGTACCATCTCCTGCAATTCTTGAAAAGACATCTTTTATCCAATGCTTTCATTCCAATTTCACACACCACTTGCAAATGTGTTATACTATTTATAAGTGCTACTAGAAAAAAACAACACACTCTTCTCCACTGAAAGCCACAGCAAAATTCCCAACAGATGAAAAGGTCAAGAATGTTTTTATTCAAGGCAAACACATTTGTAATAATTTAAGCTAAACACAGAAGTGCAGTGTGTCCTCATCGTAAGAGCAGTATCTCAAATACAAGATACATGTTTTCGTGGAGAAACGTACTTTCAAGTCAATACAAACCCACCAGGTTTTCTTGTTAAACATTCAGGAATAGATACACATTTGTTATACCAACAATGTCCACACAAACACTGTATACAACTTACCAATCACAAGGGTTAAGTTACCTGGTTTTTCTATAAGCATTTCCAGAAATATTACGAGCTCATCCTATGGCAATTCCAAACTCAAACATCCTTACCTTTTTCTGGACTTAAATTTTTATATACTTCCAGGTCTGCCATTAAATTTGTAACTCATGCATTATTGGCAAGCAGAATGGAAATTCTCCCTTCAGGAAAGGCTCCGTTTCATCTTCATGTCTTCAGAGGCAACCCATTTGGAAAGCAATCCTTGCAAGTACAGCCGAGCACTGCTCCTCAGGACGAGGAGGAAACCTCGGTGAGCCACAGCACAAATCCAGAGGCGAGAGAGGATAACTTCGTTCACGCCCGAGGAGCGCAGGCTGGGAGGGAGCCGGCAGCATCTGCTCGTGCTGCAGCTGCGGAGCGGCGCTGCTCCCGTGCCCCCTCACCCGGCGCTCCGGGCACCGCAAGCGCTCCGGGCACCGCAAGCGCTCCGGGCACCGAGCGTGCCCAGCGCCGGGGAGCGCTGCTCGGCCCCGGGAAGCGCAGGGAAATCCCGCGGGCAGCGCGGCGGGCAGGGATTACCACACTCCGGCTAAGGAGCGGCTGTGACGCAGGCTGGATGCAGGGGGGGAAACCCAGCCCCAGTCCAGAGGAACCCCCGGCATCTGCAGCCAGGGCTTCTGCGAGCGGGAGGGGAGAATCCCTGCGCCTTTGCCCTGGGTCTGTGCCCAGTGGGATGGGAGACAAGATCCAAGTGGAGTTGACATGTTTTGCTTCCTGAGAAATCGTTATTTCTTAGCTGTTGCTAACATAGAGAGCCTTCCTGCGGCCCCCACGAGAGAGCTCAGCACTCTGCGGGGTATCCATGGGCCATGTCCAGCACCCTGGAATGTGAAACAAGGCCCCAGACCCACTGCAGGATCTCTTGGCTGCTCTCAGCTGTGGTTCCAGTGGCACTCTCGGGCTGGGATAGCAGGAGATGGCACAAGTCCCACTCTGAGAAGGGGAGTGTCACCCATTCCCAGTCAGAACAAGGGAAATAGGGTGGCCACGGTGTTAACCCAGCTCTGGTTCCCAGCTCAGCTCACCACATTCATGGCTGAAATCACCACTCTGAAGCCTCCAGACAGTTACCAATCCGTGTACATTAAAATGAACTGATGTGCTATAGCTGCAATTCAACAACAAAAAATAAACTGTCGCTGCTGTATAGTTTAATTATTGATATATCAGATTGCACTTGATAATGTGTTAAATGCAAATTACTCACACTCCTACCATTCTGTTAATTATAAGATGAGCTATACACAAGCTTCAACACCACAGCTGCTCTGTAAGAAACCTTACACAATCACCAATACATTTTTCATTAATTTGTCTCCAAAATAAACTTAATTTTACAACCAGACATGCTTAAATGCTACATGCCTTTAGAAATTCAAGCGTGTTATATATGTTAGAAGAACATTACAGCAAACAAATGAAGACTTTATGTAATTCAGATGACATATGCCAAACGGTATAAGAATATCTGTAGGTTTATTCAACTAAAAAAAAAAAATCGAAAAAAAAAAATCAATCCCCATGACATCTCCTCAGTGCCAAGCCAGGTTTTGCATCTAATCCCAAGACCTGTCAGTTCGCTGGGCTCTTCCCTTGCTCCCAGGGGTCACAGGCTCCTGCTGAGAATGCTCTGCAGAGCCACAGCACACACAGTCCTAACAGAGGTGATGGTGACAAACAAGCTTTCTGAACAAAAAATTCATTTGCCTTTACCTGTAGCTGATTGACATCAATGATCACCATAAGACAAGATCTTTTCAACCATCACTGCTGTCCCATGGGTATTGCACAGTCCCAAGCTAAGGTAACAGCCTCACCTCCACTCTTGCTTTTCCTACTTAGGTTTTCTGCCCACACCACACAAGGCTCAGATTACTGGACAGAGACACAACCCTGCAAGTTCTACTGCAAAATATTCATTTTCCAATAAATGAGAATATGATTTAACTAACAGTTTGGAGATTATAGCATCAGAGGAAGGTTCATTTTCTAGCTCATTGGGTTTTCCTTTATCACTGTCAAAATAGCTGGAAACCAGTACCAATCCTAATTCTGCTAAATAGCAAGAAAAGCTGATTAGAGAACTAACACCTCTTACAGGGAATAGATAATGAAATAAGGAGATAACAACATCTTCATAATCATCATCCAAGTGTAATCTTAGACCTAAACTGTGAGACAATCTCCTTGTGAAAAGTCAGCCAGCAATGAATAAAATTTTGTATCAGCTGCATGGAAAACTTGTCATTTTTATCGGATTAAAGCTTTTATCAATTCATTTATTGTTAATAAAAACATGGGTCTATGGAAAGCTGAGAAACACGAAAATGGAAGGGGAAAAATACTTGGCATTAGAACTCAACCATTGTCTGGAGACAGACCCCACATGAGACTCCTCCTTCCATGAACAGATCCAGAGACAGACACAGTTCTTGAAAAAAGCAGAGAGAGTTTCTTCAGGCATTTTAGGCCCTTTTTTAAGTGGACTTTAATACATTAATTCCTTAATGCTCTTCTTGCAAACACGTTTTCATTCACATCTTCTCAAGGAATGAATTGTGGCTATTTCACCACATAAATCAGAGTATGATCCAAAACACAAATTCCTGCACTACTAACTCGTCCTGCTTTCCCAGTATCATTATGAAACTCCAGCTGAAGCGGCTCTGAAGATAAAAGGCTGAATCCTGCAGCCCACATCTGGCATCTGTAGCTGTGCCCCCAGCCGTGCACGAGGCTTCAGCAGAGCTAATTATAAAGCACTGCCCATCAGCAAACATCAGGCCTGAGGGATTTGTGTCATTTGGCCAAGCTCTAGGACTGCTCCCCAAAAACCCTTGTGCTCTAATAACCAAAATAGACCATTTGACTGCATAAAAAAGGAGAACAGAAGGCATTTTATGTTCTCACTGGGCACAAAAGTCCAAGGTCACTGAAGCAGGGAAAGGTTCTCCGTGGTTTCCTCAGCAGGATATTGGACAGCCAAAGCCACCAGGCTGTGCCCAACATGACTTAAGGACCTGTGTCACCTGTCAGACTCAGCCCCGACTCACACCTTCCAGGCAATTCCCTTTCCAAGGTGGAGCAATGGAGCAACACAACCTGCTCCATCCGTGACAGCCTGAATTCCTGCTTCCCTCCAACCTCAGGGTTCATACCAACCACCACAAATTTTGGAGTTAATTCCCACAGATGGTCACAAGCATGAACGAATTCCAAAAGTCTTGCAGAAAAAATAAAACTATCAGATGCAATGATAAAAACTGCAATTATCTAGATGCAGTTTTGGCTGGAGAAGTACTTGCCTTGCTGACTGAGAGGCACTGGGAACCACAGGAAGGGCTGCTCTGTACACATTGGGGTTTTTTTCCCCTTTATACTTTTAGCCCCGACCATCTAGTAACAAAGTAGATGAATGTTTGCTCACAGCCATTCCTACATTGTTACTGCCAGCAAACAAACAAAACGTGATGCACATTTACAGCTTAAAACCCCTGCAAAAATAAAAAAAAGAAAGTCTTCTTCCACGCCTAGAGGGATGCTGTACTTTGTATTTTGGAACTGCTTGCAAGAGGAAGGAAAGGAAAGTGGGTTCATCAAATCCTCAAGGCTATTCCAAACATTCTAATTGCTTGTCTTCTCTGTTCTGCAGAAACTGCTAAAACAGCTCACCCCCAGCCCTGTCTCTGGTCTGTTATTCTCTGTGTGCACACACACTGCTGTATCTCGCTGCTGATGCTGATGAAGAAAACTGACATTTTTGCTTCTGGGCAGATAAGACTCCCCAGAGTACAAGGCACAGCAGCAACCTCCACTTCTGTAACCAAAAATTTCAGACATAAACAGATAAGAATTTTAATATCCTGCAAATGCAGCCATTAGCAGCTTTTCCTAATAAAATTATAAAATGATGAGAAAGCCTTAGGCAACGTGGATGCACACAGTACTTCATTACACACATGAATGTCAGTCATTATTTAAAGACAACCCATCAGAGCCCTGTGGAAAGCCCCACAGTTGTGTATCAATATTTCTTCTTGTCTAACAACATGCAAGAGTCTCAAAGCATCATTAAAACCTGGTAGAGAGCAGCCTGATCCATGTACAGCAGCATTCTCCCGAATGGAATGGGAGCACTGCTGGTTGTATTTGAAGTCCACTGGACACAGGAACTGAATTGGGACCACAGACAGTTTTCCACCCTTACTTCCCATTAGTCAATACACTGCTTGCTAATCACATTTACAACTTCAGAGCAAGAGCACAAATACAATGCTGTAACAATTTTTCCAAAACTAGTCAATGTCCCACTCAAAGTACCTTTGTTTTCCCTGTGCCTGTTTTATACACTCGTGGACAATTTTCAACTTGCTCTTGTGCCAATATCCCCCATCCGTTCAAATAAGCCTTTTCCTCCCTGAGCTTTCCCTTTGCAATGCACTCAGAGCCAGCAGTCACATCCCTTCTGTCTTTGATTTCCCAAGCTAAACAAACCCGACCCATCTCCACTTCTCTAGCCCTCCTCTCAGTTCCTGAGCTCCCCCTGCTCAAACCCCCCACCGGAACTGCATTAGGCTGGGCCTTGTGGCACCACCACCTTCATCCTATTTCTGAACGCTCAAAATTGCGCCTTCCTTCAACTGATCACAGAATCAGAGTGCTTTGGATTGGAGGGACCTTAAAACTCGTCTTGTTCCACCCCCTGCCATGGGCAGGGACACCTTCCACTATCCCAGGGTGCTCCAAGCCCCCTCCAACCTTGAACACTTCCAGGGATGTGACATCCCACGAGGCAGGTGCTGTCCTCCTGCTGCAGGGGCACTGCACTGCAACAGGGCTGCAGGCTCAGCTGGGTGTTTCTGCTGCAAGCTGAGCCTTTTTTTCTTTTTTGGGGGGAGGTTTGGTTTTGTTGGTGGTTTTTTTACACAAAACAATTAAACCACTCCCAATAAACACAGAACTTCAGCATTTTTATTTATGCAGTCCACAAGTTGTTGCATTTGAACTCCTTCACAGGAGGTGAACAACTGGAACACCATCTGCTCAGGTGCTTAAAGCAATGCAGTTTTCACAAGGGTGTGAAGCAAACACCAGAGAGGAGCACAGCTGGGCAGCAAAATTCCTCTTGTGCACCTCTGCAGACACTTCCAGTCCTTCTAAAGACACTCCTATGCTTTTTAAGAACACTAGCTGACCCCATGGGATACTTTTACCTGGCTTGCACCCAGGGTGCAGCAGTTCCTCCAGCTCACAGGTTCGATTCCAGACAATCACTCCAGACAGCCCTGATGCAACTGAACTGTCCTGCTGCTCCCAGTGGAAGGCTGCACTTGGGTAATATGAGCAGCCTGAATTACCAGCACAGCCCTGGAGGAACCCAGCTCCTCTGGAGCATCAGAACACCACACTAATTCCTGGGACATGCACACATCCTTGCACCATGCTGTGGGAACTGTCACCTCTGTCACTGTCCAGCGGGGACTTCAGCCCCCTCAATGCACTCAGAGGGAAAGGAACTGTCTCTGCAGTGTCTTGCTCAGGTTAAAGGAGACAAATGGGAAGCCCTGATGGATTCTGTCAGGGAAAAATAGTTCATCTTATCTGGTCATGAATCAAAGATAAATTAAGCCATGAAATCTTTCTGGTCTAGGATTCCTGCTAATTATGCCTTGGACTGTAGATGATTATCACTTTGCAGACTCATCCCTCAATAGCTGTTCATGGATTAGTGGACTCTGTGCTGATGGATCATTATCCAGCCTTTGCACCATTAGCAGGTTAAAGATATGGTGCTGCTCAGTGATGAAATACACCTCAGGTCACAGAGCATAGACCAGACTCTCCTTCACTATTCTGGAATAGCAGAGCTGCAAATAACACATCCCTGTAGCTGCTACAGTTACACACTGGTGCAGGAGAGCCGGGAGCTGCCTGGGGAGAACAGGGATTAACAAGCATTTTCCAAAACACTGCCACGGTGCTCAGGGCACCTGGGTGAACACATGCCTTCCACAAGGTCAGAGGGAACTCTGAAGGAACATGATCCCACCAAAACCAGTGGGACCACACGAGTGGCCTGATAAATCCCAGGAATTAATCCATTTCATTGGAGAAGCAGAATGGTTGTGCCTGGAGATGACAGCACTTTCCCTCCACAAGTCCCAAATGCAGCACACACATGAATTAATGTGACAACACCACTGTCAGACTTACTCACAGAAAGTTATTAACATTCTTCTGGTGTCCCAAATAGAACTAGAAGTGCCCATGGGCAAAGAAAAAAGCAGTACAGGGAAAAATGGGGCTCTCTCTGAACTGGCTTTCATTAGGAAGATTCACAGACTGACAAATGATTAATTCTCCCACTAAGCCATTAACGTCATCGATGGTGACATAACCACAGCTACAAAAATGCAGATACAGTTTGTTTTACAGTGGGCTGCAAACCTCTCCAGTCCTGACAAACACACTGAAAATGGAGATGTATGTACTCTAGGGAAAAAAACTACCTTTGCTTTGAATGAGACGAGTATTTCTATCTTTAATTCATAGCCATTCCATGCTGCTGTTATTAATAGTGCCATAAATCTGCCCTAAAGTGATGGGTTCTAATTACTGACCTCAAAGGGAATAAAGAATACAAGACCTGGGCCTCTCAGAACAGCATTAAGAAGTCACTCTCCCAGCAGACAGGGGTCCAGCTGTCTGATCAGATGAGACCTGCTGGAGCCCACGAGCCCGTGTCATCCAAAGCACAACCAGCACCGACCCCCAGAGCAGCTCTGTCACCAGCTGTGCTGCAGCTGCTGCTCCTCTGCGGGGTCCGGTGCTTCAGGCAGCACCGCAGCCGAACCTGAGGAGGGGAAGGGCTCCCGGCCAGTCCCCTCCACCTGCCCGGGAATGCCGTGCGCTTTACGGGAGGGGCGAGCACCGGCAGCACGGGGTGGGACCCAGGGGCCGGTCGGACCCCGGTGGGTCCGTCACTGACAGGGAAATCG